>SJYT01015715.1:187708-302607 GCA_006410635.1 Cephalophus harveyi | reverse complement strand
TGGAAAAGACTCTGATGCTGGGAGGGATTGGGGGCAGGAGGAGAAGGGGACGACCGAGGATGAGATGGCTGGATGGCATCACTGACTCGATGGACGTGAGTCTGAGTGAACTCTCAAAGTTGGTGATGGACAGGGAGGCCTGGCATGCTGCAATTCATGGGGTCACAAAGAGTCGGACACGACTGACCAAATGAACTGAACTGAAAATCACTGCAGATGGTGACTGCAGCCATGAAATTAAAAAATGCTTGCTCCTTGGAAGAAAAGCTATGAGCAAGCTGCTGCTGCTGCTAAGTTGCTTCAGTCGTGTCTGACTCTGTGCAACCCCATAGACGGCAGCCCACCAGCTCCCCCGTCCCTGGGATTCTCCAGGCAAGAACACTGTAGTGGGTTGCCATTTCCTTCCCCAATGTATGAAAGTAAAAAGTGAAAGTGAAGTTGCTCGGTCATGTCCGACTCTTCGCGACCCCATGGACTGTAGCCCACCAGGCTCCTCTGTCCATGGGATTCTCCAGGCAAGAATACTAGAGTGGGTTGCCAGCGTATTTAAAAGCAGAGACATTACTTTGCTGGCAAAGGTCCATCTAGTCAAAGCTATGGTTTTTCCAGTAGTCATGTATGAATGTGAGAGTTGGACTATAAAGAAAGCTAACACTGAAGAACTGATGCTTTTGAACTATGGTGTTGGAGAAGACTCTTGAGAATCCCTTGGATTGCAAGGAGATCAAACCAGTCAATCTTAAAGAAAATCAGTCCTGAATATTCATTGGAAGGACTGATGCTGAAGCTGAAGCTCCAATCCTTTTGCCACCTGATGCTAAGAACTGACTCATTGGAAAAGACCCTGAGGCTAGGAAAGATTGAAGGCAGGAGAAGGAGGGGATGACAGAGGATGAGATGGTTGGATGGCATCACCGACTCAATGGACATGAGTTTGAGCAAGCTCTGGGAGTTAGTGACGGACAGGGAAGCCTGGCGTGCTGCAGTCCATGGGATCGCAAAGAGTCAAACATGACTGAGCGACTGAACTGAACTGAATGGTCTAGTGGTTTTCCCTAGTTTCTTCAATTTAAGCCTGATTTTTTTGATAAGGAGCTCATGATCTGAACACTGTCAGTTCCATGTCTTGTCTTTGCTGACTGTATAGTGAGCTTCTCCATCTTTGACACAAAGAGTGTAATCGACCTGAAATCAGTATTGACCATCTGATGATGTCCATGTGTAGAGTCATGCCTTGTGTTGTTGGAAGAGGGTGTTTGCTATGACCCCAAAGTGCATTCTTTTGGCACAACTCTCTTAGACTTTGCCCTGCTTGGTTTAGGTTTAGGAACACAGTTTCTTTCTCTTGCTGGGGAAGAGTGAGGATGTAGGATTCTCCAGGTATTGCTGGCAGCCACCTTGCCACTGAGTGTTGCCACTACCCTTGGGTTGAAGCCAATGTGCAGAGCAGGAGACAGAGTTTCTAGGTCTTTATGCCATCATAGAACCACTGCATCAATCAATCCTGAGGTCAAGAATGCCCAGGGACTTCCAGTTGGTGAAACAACAAATTCCCTTGTTGTTTAACCCCATTGAGTCAGATGGTCACATCGTCACTGATCCCAGCGCAAGAGCTCACATTTAATTTATTATGTGCCAGTACTTATGGTGCATAGCAATTACTAGGTGCCAGTCCATTCCCTGTCTTGTCTTTGCTGACTGTATAGAGTTTCTCCATCTTTGGTTCAAAGGACATAATCATCTGATTTCGGTATTGACCATCTGGTGATGTCCGTGTGTAGAGTCATATCTTAGGTTGTTGGAAGAGGGAGAAAGGCAACACCAAGGAATGTTCAAACTACCACACAATTGGACGCATTTCACATGCTAGGAAAGTAATGCTCAAAATCCTTCAAGCTAGGCTTAAATAGTATCTAAACAGAGAACTTCCAGATGTACAAGCTGGATTTAGAAAAGGCAGAGGAACCAGAGATCAAATTGCCAATATCTGTTGGATCACAGAAAAAGCTATTCTAATGGCTGAGTAATACTCCATTGTGTATATGTACCACAGCTTTCTTATCCATTCATCTGCTGATGGACATCTAGGTTGTTTCCACGTCCTGGCTATTATAAACAGTGCTGCAGTGAACATTGGGGTACATGTGTCTCTTTCAATTCTGGTTTCCTCAGCGTGTATGCCCAGTAGTGGGATTGCTGGGTCATAAGGCAGTTCTATTTGCAGTTTTTTAAGGAATCTCCACACTGTTCTCCATAGTGGCTGTACTAGTTTGCATTCCCACCATTTCCATGTCCTGGCTATTATAAACAGTGCTGCAATGAACATTGGGGTACATGTGTCTCTTTCAATTCTGGTTTCCTCAGTGTGTATGCCCAGTAGTGGGATTGCTGGGTCATAAGGCAGTTCTATTTGCAGTTTTTTAAGGAATCTCCACACTGTTCTCCATAGTGGCTGTACTAGTTTGCATTCCCACCAACAGTGTAAGAGGGTTCCCTTTTCTCCACACCCTCTCCAGCATTTATTGCTTGTAGACTTTTGGATCGCAGCCATTCTGACTGGTGTGAAATGGTATCTCATTGTGGTCTTGATTTGCATTTCTCTGATAATGAGTGACGTTGAGCATCTTTTCATGTGCTTGTTAGCCATCCGTATGTCTTCTTTGGAAAAATGTCTGTTTAGTTCTTTCTAATGTACAATATTGTGATTAGAAATAATAATGCTGTATTATATACTTGAAAATTACTAAGAGAATATATCTTAAATCTTCTAGCTATGAAAAAGAAATGGTAATTATGTGATATGATAGAAATGTTAGCTAACACTATGGTGATAATCACATTGTCATCTGTAAATTTATCAAATCAACTCATTGTACACCTTAGTTATATATCAATTATATCTCAATAAAGCTGAGGGGAGCAGGAAAAGGGGATGGCCTGGGAATGGACAGCAGTGAGCATCAGTGGCTATTTCTTTCTGTTTCAAATTTTTATTTATGCATTTAAATGCCAAATTATTTTGTTGCATAAAGACACACACTAGAACTTTATTGTATAATGTCCTGTGTACAGCACTGAAATGCTATTCAATCATCTTAGCTAGTAATCTCATACTTAATGTACTTGCATATGCATAAGGTTTGTGTTTGACTTTTTCCCACTGATAATTTGAGAATTTAAATTTCTTGAATATTGAATGTTTCTTTAAATATTCTTGAAAATTTAAATAACACCTGTCAACCTCTATTTATTGATTTTCTAGCTTTAGATGATATTTATTGACTCTCTGTTATTCATTCAATAAATATTTATTGAGTGCCTACTATGAAATGTATCATTTTAGGTACCATTTTAGGCATAGGTGAACAAAACAAACTCATCATCCTCATAAAATTAACCTCTAGCTTATAAAAGGTAAGGGATATATGGGAAAAATGAAAACTTCAATTTGAAAAGATACATGCACCCCAATGTTCATAACAGTACTATTTCCAATTGCAAAGATATGGAAACAGTCCAAGTGCTCATCAACAGATAATTGGCTAAAGATGTACCACAAACATACACATACCCATACACAATGAAATATTACTCAGCCACAAGACAAAATGAAATATTGCTGTCTGCAGCTAAACCTAGAGAATGTTATACTTAGTGAAGTCAGACAAATACTATGATAGCACATATGTCATATCTAAAAATAATACAAATGATCTATATACAAAACAAAAATAGACACAGAAAACAAATTATGATTAGCAAAGTGTGGAGGGAGGGAGAGACAAATCAGGAATGTAAGATTAACAGATACAAATTACTATACACAGAATAGATAAAAAACAAGCATCCACTATATAGCACAGGACATTATATTCAACATCTTGTAATAACCTATAATGGAATATAATCTGAATAGTTTAACTGAATGACTTTGTGGGCTACAGTCCATGGGGTCGTAAAGAGTCAAACACTATGGAAGTGACTTAGCATGCATGCATCAGTTTCAAAGGCACTTAGATTTTTGAATATGTGAAGAGCCAAATCTATAGATAAAATGAAATTTGTGATTTGAATTGTGTTGTTTTGTCTTCATGTGTGATATCACATAGCTATGGTCTTTATCATTTTTCTGGAAATGCAATTCATGCTCAGGAGTCTCATAATAAAATACATTTTTTATACAACCAAAATATAGGAAACCTCTTTTGGGATTGTAGCATTAAAATAATGATGCTTGGTATTTAAGTTCTGCTAGGAATGAGAGCTGGAGAAGGCAATGGCACCCCACTCCAGTACTCTTGCCTGGAAAGTCCCATGGATGGAGGAGCCTGGTAGGGTGCAGTCCATGGGGTCACTAACAGTCGGCACAACTGAGTGACTTCACTTTCACTTTTCATTTTCATGCATTGGAGAAGGCAATGGCACCCCACTCCATTATTCTTACCTGGAGAATCCCAGGGACAGAGGAGCCTAGTGGGCTGCCATCTATGGGGTTGCACAGAGTCGGACACGACTGAAGCGACTTAGCAGTAGCAGTAGGAATGAGAGCAATGGCACCCCACTCCAGTACTCTTGCCTGGAAAATCCCATGGACGGAGGAGCCTGGTAGGCCGCAGTCCATGGGGTCACTAAGAGTCAGGCACAACTGAGGGACTTCACTTTCACTTTTCACTTTCATGCTTTGGAGAAGGAAATGGCAACCCACTCCAGTGTTCTTGCCTGGAGAATCCCAGGGCTGCCCTCTATGGGGTCGCACAGAGTCGGACACGACTGAAGCGACTTAGTAGTAGTAGGAATGCGAAGGCCTTCTGAATCCTCAAACAAACATGGAATGATATTAGGTCTATATTTACTGTTTCTCATATCTTCCATATTTCTCATCCTTAAAACGAATGAGTTATAGTGGTCATTTAGTCGCTAAGTCGTGTCCGACTCTTGTGACCCCATGGACTGTAGCCCTCCAGGCTCCTCTGTCCATGGGATTCTCCAAGCAAGAATGCTGGAGTGGATTGCCATTTCCTTCTCCAGAGGATCTTCCAAACCCAGGAATTGCACCCAGGTCTCCTGCATTGCAGGCAGATTTTTTACCAACTGAGCTACAAGGGAAGACCAATGAGTTATAGAGCAGATTTTAAAACTGTTTCACAGACCGTTCGTGATTCTTCCTAGGTGCCTCATTCACTCAATCATTTACTCATTCAAAAATATTACTTAAATGTCTGCTGTGTACCAGATACAATGTTAAACGATACGTGTCAAAAGAGCATGAGGAGAGAAACATCGTAATGACAGAATGCTTTGTCTACCATTGCTTCAACCAGATCAGGTCTGCTTTAGCTCTTTGACATTTTGGATTTCTGAAAATATTTCCATGGCCAAAAATCCATGAAAATCACTAGTATGGATACCAATAAAATACTAGAATATCCATTCCCTTATCATGTCAGTTCGCTAAAATTTTACTGGATTGAGATACAACCTCAGTCTCTGGTGAATTTACATTGCTTTGGATTCTTCATATCCTTCACATTGTAAAATTCTCAGTGTCTTCCAAAGTGTCCAAATTTCTATGGTTACCAAATTGAGGAATTATTTAAAATAAGCCAATGTGTTCTGTCTCTGCTATTCAGGAAGGGTCACAGACCTGTGAACAGTTTTCTGTTCATTATCAGGAACCTCATGTTTCTTTCTAAATATCATAAATGGTAAAAGAGAGAGAGAGAGAGAATAGCTCCCAACAGCCTGTGAGTAGGACTAATTCTAATTAAATTTTCAGTTGAATTTTTGGTTTCCTATAAGGCTCTGCTTTTATATTTGAGCACATGACTGACTGCTCTGACTGGGTCTTAACAATACTGTTGTTGTTGCTATTATTATATCATTATAGCATTTCCTTTTATGGTAGGTTGACTAACAGTACTTAAAGTGAAAGTGAAAGTGAAGTTGTGTCTGACTCTTTGCAACCCCATAGACTATAGTCTACCAGGCTCCTCCATCCATGGGATTTTCCAGGCAAGAGTACTGGAGTGGGTTGCCATTTCCTTCTCCAGGGGATCGTCCCAACCCAGGAATCAAAACCGGGTCTCCCGCATTGCAGACAAGTGGTTTACCATCTAAGCCACCAGGGAAACAGTACTTAAGTGGTACTTAAATATATATATTATCTTTCTTGACTTTTCTAAATTTTCTTGTCATTGGTATATACGTTTGTGGCAACTTTGATAAAGAAGGATGCTTGAATTTATCTTTGCTCTAAGGATAAGATTTTCACAGATAAGGAGAAAGAATTCTGAACTAACAAGGGAGACAAAAAGATATTCAAAATATCCAAATCCATCAGTGACCTCCAAATGCTATAAATGGTGAAACACACAAACACACACACACACACACACACACACAACCCTGTTGTATCCACCAGAGCCAAAATACTTAAAATGATGAGTCTGTAGAACTGAGATAGAGTAATCCTTTTTTCACATCTAAATAAACCCAAGTGATTGTGAACTTTTAGAAATATTTTTTGAAATGTACCGTTATGCAGCCCATAGTCTGTGTCTCCAAGGTCATCAAAATTGAAAGAGACCTTGTCAGTGGGAGGGTTAAAAAATTATGGCATAGTCTTTCTGGAAAGACTGAAGTGGAGTTGGCTTTCTGAAAAGAATACATTCAGTGGCTTCATCAGCAGAAGACTCACCAGTGTCTGAATCACCACCAAAAACAATTTAGCAACCCACTCCAGTATTCTTGTCTGGAGAATTCCATGGACAGAAGAGCCTGGTGGTCTATAGTCCATGGGGTCATGAAGAGTTGGCCTTGTCTGAGCAACTAACACTTAACACACTTGCAGACTATTTACTATGGTTAGACTGCTAAGTGACTTAAAAGGGCTTATGGCACACCACTGCTTCCCCACTCTCAGAGCATGAGGATTGCATGTTTCTTGTTTCTCGTCTGTGAACTCCCTAAAGTAGAGACCATGGGCCTGCTGCTGGAACTCAACCCCCCATGACTGGAGAAATGAACTATTTTTCTAATTTTCTTTTCCTGAATGATAATTTTTTTTTTCTTAAAGCACCAAATAGTAAATCTTTTAGGCTAAATATTTGATGTAATGGACTTTAAGACCACTGTCAACTTTACCAGTTTCAGTGGTAACAATAAAACAGCCATAGACAATATGTAAACCATTGATTATGGTTTATTTTAATAAAATATTATTTGCAAAAGCAGACATCTCGTTAGATTTGGGTCACAGGGTGTAGTTTGAAGATGTCTTGTCTATTCTATGCAGTCAGTGATCTTGGCATAATGCCTGCCCTTAATTTTTTTTTCCTAATTGAATGCTCATGATTTTCAGTCTGTCTATCGTTCTCTCCTGTACTCTTGATCTCTCCCTGCCCCCTCCCTCTTATCCTCTCTCTATGTCCTCCTTTCTCTGTTGCGCTTCGTTCCTCCTCCTCTCCTCATCTTCTACCTGTCTTGCTCTCAGCTCTCACGCCCAATCTTTCTCCTATTCTAAGACATGTTATTTATTCACTTGTACTAGCTCATTTTCTGTCAAGGTTCTGTCTTCCACCATTTCTTCTTTTTTGCCCTGCATTCTTCATCAAGCACAGTTCAGTACTTTAGTCATTGAATCAGGGGAGCAGTCATCTCACCCCGACCATAGTTGAGTATCTCACAATCAGAAACGTCATTCACTTTAAATTATGCAGAGACCCTGGCTCTTTGATTCCTCCTGAGACTGGGAGTGGAAGAAGTAAGGAGCAGTATGAGGGTGGGCTGGGGGCAAGGATGCTTGATTTCTAGAGGGATGCATGTGTACCATCTATATATCTTAATTTGAGGGTGTTATCATTTGTTCCAGGGTGAGAATTGAAGAGTTGAAGTGTGCTATGTTGACCACTGCAAGGCCTGGTACAGAATATTACTCGTCTGTTCATTTCTTATCACTAGCTTTAAAAAAGGGGCTGGACATATGCCTTCCTTAATCCTGAATCTTAAAAAATGTCTTCCTCCCACAAGTTAATTAAAATGTGCTTTTATAAGGACTTTGAGTCAGTAGCAACTTAGCAGAAAGCAAGGCTCTAAGGAATTAAAACCAAGGATAGGCAAAAAACATGATAGGGGAGGAAAATCCAGAGTACAAAGCAATGTCTAGGATGACCTGGTAAAATTGTGGGAGGCCTCACGTGATCAAAGCTCAGAATGAGGACTCTGAGTGCCTAAAGGAATAGAATAAGTCAATAAATCATTCTCTATCACAAAATTGTCAGGGGTGGGTTATACAGTGATGTTTTAAATATGAGAAATAAGGGAAAAGAGTTGGTATGTATGATTTCAGTTTGAAAACTGATAATCAAGATTGGCTCATCTATAGCCGAGTTGTAGCTAGAATATCTGTTGAATGGCAGAAGGGCAGCTGCAAACCCTCTTATGAAAAGTCCTGTTATATACAAGCCTCTATGTCAAACCTCAAGGCACACAGATAAAAAAGACTTTCTCAAAAAATTAAATACATAAATAAAGAATTTTTCTCCATAAGGCTTTTGCTGTTTACCTATTTCTCTCCCAACAGATTATTAAACAATATAAGTGCTGAAATATGAATAAGTACTCTATGTTCCATGAGCACACTAGAGGAGCCCCTAACTCTCATGTCTAGTCAAATAATGCTTCCTCCAATAAGTTACACTTGACATGAGATTTGAACAAAATATGTTCAGATGGAGGAAGTAGCAAGGTGACAAGGCCTAAGGTTTTGGTCTACATTTACTGAGAGGGAGGGATAGCACCTTCATGGGATTGGAAAGTTCAGTTCAGCTGAAGAAAGAGACAGCACTGGCCACATTCAGCAGTTAGACATGAGTGTGTTGCAGTTGCTGTGTGAGTGGGGAGACCAGAAATGTCAGCAGTTGTGGAATAAACATTGGCCCTGACTGATATGCCAAAAAAGAGGAAAAAAATTGAGTCCCACTGCCATCCCAGAAACCTCAAGAAATCCTCCCTGAGATGGACTGCACAGCCAAGTAACAGCAATGAGTCAGCCTAATTTGGGCATGGATGTCAGTGTGACTTCATACACCCTTATAAGGCCTGGGGACATTCAGTTTACATAAGATTGACTTCCAGCCCGGGCATTAGGACATTTGTGGGTTACAAAAAAAAAAAAATCCCTCACTACTCCTCTTTCCCTATTTATGATTGAGGGTTAAAAATATAATTAACCACTGAGAGAGAGGAACACCAAGACTGTGTTTGACTACCAGTTGGGGGAGGAGATCTATTAAGCCCTCCAGCAAGGACGGTCCAGTAGAGAATCTGTATTGATATACAACATGTTCCAGCCTTTGTGATTCCTGGAGCTCGTGGCTGATAGCTAATAGTAGCTTCCTCTTGTAGCTTAGGTCCATGTACATATGGAATAAACTGCCATCCATAATTTCAGACAGTCTGATTATTATAGAATTGGTCATCTCATTGCATTCTTCAAGTAATAAAGTATACTTAATATTAAAGCTGGATTGAATTTCTTGGTCTTTTTACCTAGTTGCATTTTTAAAAATTTAAATTTATTTATTTTAATTGGAGGCTAATTACTTTACAATATTGTATTGGTTTTGCTATACATCAACATGAATCTGCCACAGGTGTACACATGTTCCCCATCCTGAACTCCCCTCCCTCCTCCCTCTCCAGTTGTTTTTTTTTTTTTTTCATATAGTTGTCCTTGTGTGGACTCTTCAGACCACTTGTTCATTTGAATTGGCTTGAGAAACACCCAGTTAAGCAACAGATTTTATCATCGTTGTTGCTGTTAGCTTGTTTCTTATTGTAGAACTTCTCAGAGGCTTAAATAGGTCAATATGAATTCTGTATCTACACAAGACATCCGTATTATATATTATCTGTTCCCCCACATGACCGTGGATCTTCTGTAAGAGTAGAGATTATGTCTGTTGTTCATTGCTACATCTCCATATCCAATGCTTTGCCTGGCACCTATTAGGTCCTTTAAGTATTTGTAAAATGAACAACCATATTGAAGGGCTGATGTTCTATGGAACATATTTCTCAGATATATTAAGCAAATATTTCTGTCAAATGCCAGCTAACTAGTTATCATGTTTATATTTTGTATTGACTCTGTAACTCAGAACTGCCATTTCGGTAAAATTTATATTGGTAGCATCTACACAGATGCGAGAAATTGTTAAGATGCAACAATAAGCATGGAGACAACAGTAAAATTTCAGAGACATGTTAGATAGACTCTTATGTAAATGAACTACTTCAGCTAAATACTGACTCGGTAATTCTTCTTCTGCTTATGAAACATTTTTCAGTTGTCATGTGGACATAGCTATATAGTCAAAAATACTGTATGATGATTAAAGAATGATTGTTCTCCAAAGTACCCTTGGGATATTGGCTGTTTTGGGTTTTAGGAGCTTCTCAAAAATAAAGAAGACTCTCCTAGAAATAAAGATGTTTTACAAATAAATCATATATGCATTCTGGGTGACAGATGCCGAGTTCAGTAACCTTTTGTCACTTTTTATTGGGAGCACCATCATGCAATTCACAGTATGCTAATATGTCCTCATATGATTAGAAGAATCACTGCCAGTTACTGATGTGAACAGACAGTAACTGCTAATCCCAAAGCCCAGTTGTTTAGATGATGAAAGGAAAACCCCTTAATTAAACCCCATAGCCAATTTATAATAACCCATGCACAGGGCATTCCTAATTTTTTTTTCTATAACCATGCAATAAGTCCTTGGCATCTGGCCTTCTGTGATTATTCAGTTTAGGAACTCTACCTCCATGAGTGAAGTGAGTGAACCCTATTCCTTTTGGCAGATGTGGGTAGAAGAAGTGATCCGAATTTTTTTTTCTCCATTAATCTTGAGCAGGCCTTAACACCATATAAAATGTTCTGTATGTTCTGCTGGGAAATTAATGATATTTTTTTCTTTTCTGTAAGTATTCAGATCTTCAAATATTTGTATTTGTTTGTTTGTTTCTTTAAGTGATGCAGGCTTAAAAAAAAAGAGTAAAATAACAGCAGTAAGAATTGAAAAGACAAGGTTGACATTTGTGCAGAGCTGAGACATTATAGCTGCATGTGACCTGAATGGTTTCCTGGTCCACAAAGAATACATGGACTTCAGCTGGGCTGCCAATTCTGATTTTCTGTAGCTGCCCCCTCAAAAAACTGTGTTTAGCAAGATCCTGGGGCAGTCTTGAAGTAAATGAGAAAGGTTACCTTGGTTGGTTAACGTGCCTGTTGTGGGAAGACAGTGTTGTCTCAGTTCAGTTCAGTTCAGTTCAGTCGCTCAGTCATGTCCGACTCTCCGCGACCCCATGAATCGCAGCATGCCAGGCCTCCCTATCCATCACAAACTCCTGGAGTTCACCCAGATTCATGTCCATCGAGTCAGTGATGCGATCCAGCTATCTCATCCTCTGTTGTTCCCTTCTCCTCCTGCCCCCAATCCCTCCCAGCATCAGAGTCTTTTCCAATGAGTCAACTCTTCGTATGAGGTGGCCAAAGTACTGGAGTTTCAGCTTTAGCATCATTCCTTCTTACTGATTCCAAATCTATGATCTTCTAGTCATTGCAAGTACTTCATATGGGGTGAGGGTGTATACACACTGAACCACATATAAATGTGAAACTCTTGTCAGAATTATGGAGCAGTTTATGTCTGCAAAACAACATCAGCCTACTGATTAAGTAAGTGTTATCTCTTTTCCACTGCTAGACTTACTGCAGGTAAATGTTCTGTGACAAGACTAATATGTTTATGTACGTGTGGATAATAAATTATGAGTTATAACTGTGTCTTTAATACTTCCAGATATGTGGTGTTTGATTCCCAGCATCCACAGGCCTCCTTGAATAGTAGGTTTCAAACATTCTTACCTATGTATTCGAGTAGTTCTGTGGAACCCTGGGATTCTATGAAGGAGTCTCAAGGGCTACCTCAGGGGCTGACAGGTATGGTTCCAGGCTCCCCACCCATGCCTGTGCATGTGCTTTGAAACTTAAAAGATAAAGAAGTGGAAAGTTGCCAAACACATTGTTGTTGTTCTTTTAGCAACAGAAAAATACTTTTAAAAGTATTTAAGCCACTGATTTACACTCCAGTTTCTTTTCTTATTATGTTTTGTGAATTATACCTTAAAATAGACCTTGGGATTTCTTCAACCTTTTGTGGTATTAATATTCTAGATGTTAATCTCTAAGAAAAGATTGAGCTACCAACTCCCAGATGGTGTGTCAAAACAGATTTCCTATTTGGATAGTCTAATTCATATTTTATATTTTTCCTCTGAAGCTCTCCTTCCAAAATTGAGGATGAGCTACCCAATATTGAGAATTAAGGAAATGGTCTTGCTCAGGAAGTTTACCTATTTCCTCAAATATAATAACTGTTTTTAAGATTTCACTACCCCTGTTCTACTTACTGTAACCAGTACTTTGCTAAAGTTCTCTTGTATAGGTATGGCAGAGCCTATTATTAAATTTTCAATAATTGTACAAGCCAAGTATAAAACACAGTTATTATTTTAAAATATAAATCATGTAAGTTTACAATTTAATAAATTATATTAAAAACAAAGAAAATAAATACTCAAAATTTATAACTTTACAATTATCCTGCAGTATCTATGATCTTGAAGTCATATATATCTCTTCTGTCTGTGTGGTGGAAATACTCTATATGGGTATGCTGTCATGCATCTCTTTCCAACTCATTCAGTGACATCATGTTGATAGCTTGAAAATGGAATCACTAATGCTGTACAATGCCGTTATTTCTTTCCTTGATTTGAAATGTTTCTACCTTACTTTTATCCAGACTTATTTTCTTTTTCTCGCATTTCTACTGTGTATTTTTCCTCTTTGATCAGATAAATGTTTCTTTGCTAAGGAGTTAAGAGAAAAAAAATCTTTATGTGTTATTTTTTCTTGGAGAGTTTTCTCATAATAAAAACCATTGTTGAGGGTATGTCTCTCTCCTGACCTTATGGGTATTTTTCATGTGAGTCATTGGTTGCACTAACCCCTCTAGAGTTCTACAGTTCAGACTGAAATGAGTGACACAAATAAATGATCCATACCATAGTGCTAACTAACTAAACTAATCAAATTTCACCTTGGAGCTAAAATCTTGCAGTAGTTAACCAGTCACTCCTGATATTTAACCCTGTTTATCCATTTAGGCATTCATCCTAAGGTAATTCACTTCTCATTGGTAAAAAATTATCTTAAGTTATCAAGATAGATTCTTGAGAATGTCTACTTATTCACAGAATAGTTTGGGTAACCAGATTGTTTTTAAGAGGACCTAGATACCAAGGGAATATTTCATGCAAAGATGGGCTCGATAAATGACAGAAATGGTATGGACCTAACAGAAGCAGAAGATATTAAGAAGAGGTGGCAAGAATACACAGAAGAACTGTACAAAAAAGATCTTCACGACCCAGATAATCACAATGGTGTCATCACTCACCTAGAGCCAGACATCCTGGAATGTGAAGTCAAGTGGGCCTTAGAAAGCACCACTACGAACAAAGCTAGTGGAGGTGATGGAATTCCAGTAGAGCTATTTCAAATCCTGAAAGATGATGCTGTGAAAGTGCTGCACTCACTCTGCCAGCAAATTTGGAAAACTCACCAGTGGCCACAGGACTGGAAAAGGTCAGTATTCATTCCAATCCCAAAGAAAGGCAATGCCAAAGAATGCTCAAACTACCACACAATTGCACTCATCTCACATGCTAGTAAAGTAATGCTCAAAATTCTCCAAGCCAGGCTTCAGCAATATGTGAACTGTGAACTCCCTGATGTTCAAGCTGGTTTTAGGAAAGGCAGAGGAACCAGACACCAAATTGGAAGGAATGATGCTAAAGCTGAAACTCCAGTACTTTGGCCACCTCGTGCGAAGAGTTGACTCATTGGAAAAGACTCTGTTGCTGGGAGGGATTGGGGGCAGGAGGAGAAGGGGACGAAAGAGGATGAGGTGGCTGGATGGCGTCTCTGACTCGATGGACATGAGTCTGAGTGAACTCCAGGAGTTGGTGATGGACAGGGAGGCCTGGCATCCTGCAATTCATGGGGTCGCAAAGAGTCGGACTTGACTGAGCGACTGAACTGATCTGAACTGAACTGATCCTAATGTGTGGCTTCCCTGGTGTCTTAGATGGTGAAGAGTCTGCCTGCAATGCAGGAGACCCAGGTTCAATCCCTAGGTTGGGAAGATACCCTGGAGAAGGGAATGGCTACCCACTCCATATGCTTGCCTGGACAATTCCATGGACAGAGGAGCCTGGCAGACTACAGTCCATGGGGTCACAAAGGGTGAGAAACTACTGAGCAACTAACAGTTTCACTTTCCATGGTAATATAGTAATCTTTAGTATTTCTCTAGTACTACACTAGATGTCAGTTGCTTCTAGAAGATAAGAAATCAGGGTGAATAGTGCTATTTAGGCATGTACACCAGACAGTTCCTAGATTAAGGTTGAGTCTAGTAGTCAGGTTTGTTGAAAGAAATAGTACTAAGAGAACATGTAGGGCCATGATTTTCCAATATCACCAAATTAATCATGGTTCACAAGGGCTGTCTAAGACCTCCTTCAGATCTGGATACATCAAAAATAAATACAGCAAAATATGTTTTGCTTTAGTAGAATGTTATCAGTTTCTTTCTGATAGCTTTCTAGCTTGGTGAATACTTCTAAAACTATCATTTAAAAGGTGGCATTTCCATACATATTCAATGGAAATAATGTCATTGTACCTTTAGAAAATC
This sequence comes from Cephalophus harveyi, assembly GCA_006410635.1. Lineage (NCBI taxonomy): Eukaryota > Metazoa > Chordata > Mammalia > Artiodactyla > Bovidae > Cephalophus > Cephalophus harveyi. The sequence goes on along the minus strand of SJYT01015715.1, from coordinate 287,773 downwards.
ATTTTTTTTTCTGTTTACAATCAACATTTTCTGCATTCTATGAGTTTTTGTTTAGAGGGGTTATAGTGTTCATAGTTGTTGGTACGATAACTTACCAAGTAAGCTTTTGTAACTTAGTGGTAACATTAATAAATCATGATGTGAGAAGAATAATACTGAAAGGTCTCCAGAATGATATGAAGTCATTACTTTGGTAAGTGGCTGATAGCTCAGTTTTTAACTTTTTCTGTTTTATTGTTGTTGTTGAGACAGCCATCAGTTGTTTTTCCATTGTTTTGGAGGATGAGTTTCCTAATGCCACACTAAATAGTGTAGATCTGCAAAGAGACCAATGAACAGCTGATTTCCTAACAAGTTTCATTCAAATTTGAATTGGAAATATTGATTCTGAAACTTCCTGCCATAAATATAGCCACATCAGTTCTTAAAAGCTTATTCCATGTGTATCTAGGGTCCTCCTTCTCCTTGGGTTAGTCACAATTAGCATTCTGTGACTGCATTTTATAGAGTTGAGCAAGATATGTGCACAGCAAAGCAATTAATTAGCTAAATTAGTGAGTATCATACAAAACAAATACAAAGAGATGTGCAACTTCTCTAGCCCTTGAGAGTGGGAGAAATGCAATATTAAAAAGCCTTACTACATGCAGCTTATAACCTCACGTAGGGTCCAGAGGAAAAAAATTGTCCTCTAGATTTTGATTGTACCATTCAACTCAATGAGTTTCTAGGTGTAGTAGAGTTCAAGGAGTGTTTTCTAAAGTCACTTCTATTCTGTCAAAAGCTTTCTCTGCATCTACTGAGATAATCATACAGCTTTTATTTTTCAATTTGTTAATGTGGTGTATTACATTGATTGATTTGCGGATATTGAAGAATTTCAATGAGTTTCTAGGTGTAGTAGAGTTCAAGGAGTGTTTTCTAAAGTCACTTCTATTCTGTCAAAAGCTTTCTCTGCATCTACTGAGATAATCATACAGCTTTTATTTTTCAATTTGTTAATGTGGTGTATTACATTGATTGATTTGCGGATATTGAAGAATCCTTGCATCCCTGGGATAAACCCCATTTGGTCATGGTGTATGATCTTTTTAATGTGTTGTTGGATTCTGATTGCTAGAATTTTGTTAAGGATTTTTGCATCTATGTTCATCAGAGATATTGGCCTGTAGTTTTCTTTTTTTGTGGCATCTTTGTCAGGTTTTGGTATTAGGGTGATGGTGGCCTCATAGTAAGAGACACGTGTACCCCAATGTTCATCGCAGCACTGTTTATAATAGCCAAGACTTGGAAGCAACCTAGATGTTCATCAGCAGATGAATGGATAAGAAAGCTTTGGTACATATACACAATGGAGTATTACTCAGCCATTAAAAAGAATACATTTGAATCAGTTCTAATGAGGTAGATGAAACTGGAGCCTATTATACAGAGTGAAGTAAGCCAGAAAGAAAAACACCAAAACAGTATACTAATGCATATATATAGAATTTAGAAAGATGGTAACGATAACCCTGTATGTGAGACAGCAAAAGAGACACAGATGTATAGAACAGTATTTTGGACTCTGTGGGAGACAGAGAGGGTGGGATGATTTGGGAGAATGGCATTGAAACATGTATAATATCATATATGAAATGAATCGCCAGTCCGGGTTCGATGCATGATACTGGATGCTTGGGGCTGGTGCACTGAGACGACCCAGAGGGATGGTATGGGAGGGAGGAAGGAGGGGGGTTCAGGATGGGGAACACGTGTACACCCGTGGCAGATTCATGTTGATGTATGGCAAAACCAATACAATATTGTAAAGTAATTAACCTCCAATTAAAATAAATAAATTTATATTAAAAAAATAAAATAAAGTCACCTCTAATCACTGATCAAATTTCCATGATATTCTCCATGAATGTATTAACTTAATTCAGTTGCCTCCCTGAAACAATCCCTGTGACTGAAATAATTGCCTTTGGCCAATTAGGTCTCACCCATGAATCCCTCCTAAATTAAATGCTACCTAGAGTACCTGGCTGCTATGCAATTGGGCAAGGAGTAAAAAGGGGTTGGAGAGGCAACGAAGTATATGCAATAAACTATACCACAACACAGCCTTAGCTTTAGCACTTAATAAGTGTTAAATAGAAAACGTAATGCCTGACAAGATGGGCACGCTCATTTTTCATGAGGTTGATTACGTTATTTATTATTTATTTTTAACATTCTTCATTCCCCAAAGGAATTCATATATGCCATATAGTATTATAAAAAAAGAAAACATGTACTTTTAAAATGATCTGTGGTAAAGAATGTTCTGGGGGAAGCCTGCTGCCATGTTATGAGGAGTTTCAAAAAACGCTATGGGAGACCTACAAGGTGAGGAACTGAGGCCTTCCAACAACTTTGTTTATGAACTTGGAAACAAAGCCTCCTTCTCCGGATGACTGCATGCCCAGTTGCAGCTTAATTGCAGCCTCATGAGTAACTCTGATGAAAGAAATCAAAGAAGACACAGATGGAAAAGAATCCCATGTTTATGGGTTATAAGAATTAATATTGTTAAAATATCCATACTACCCAAAGCCATATATAAATCTGAAGCAATCTCTGTAAAATTCCAAAGGCATTACTTCACAGAGATAGAAAAAACAATTCTATTATTATTATTATTATTTACTTTACAATATTGTATTGTTTTTGCCAAAAAACAATTCTAAAATTTGTATGGAACCACACAAGACCCCAAAGAGCCAAAGCAGTCCTGAAAAAGAACAATGCTGAAGACATCACACTTCCTGATTTCAACCTAGGCTATAAAAAATAGTAATATAAACAGTATGAAAGTGAAACTGTAAGTCTTAGTCACTCAATCATGTTTGACTCTTTGTGACACCATGGACTATAATACACCAGGCCCCTTTGTCCATGGAATTCTCCAGGCAGGAATACTGGAGTGGGCTGCCATTTCCTTCTCCAGGGGACCTTTCCAACCCAGGGATTGAACCCAGATCTCCTGCATTACAGGCAGACTCTTTACCAACTGAACCAGGGAAACAGTATGGTAGTGGCATAAAAATAGATATATAGACCACTAAAACAGAAGCAAGAATCAAAAAATAACCCTCCCACCCCACAATGTAAGATCAACTAATATTTGACAGGGAAGCCAAGAGCACTCAATTGGGAAAGGATAGTTTCTTCAATAAATAGTGTTGGAAAAACTAGATAACCACATGCAGAAAAATGAAACTGGATCCCTATCTTACACCACTCACAAAACCTAACTCAAAATGAATTAAGCTTACAATAAGCCCTTAAATCATAAAAGCCCAGAAGAAAATATGGGGGAAAAGTTCCTTGACTTTGGTCTTGGTAATGCCTTTTTTTTTTTTTTGGCAAGGGGGTTGGGGGTTGGGTTAGCATTCTCTGGAGGCTCAGACAGTAAAGAGCCTGCCTGCAATGTGAGAGACCCTCAGTTGATCCCTTGGTTGGGAAGATCCCCTGGAGAAGGAAATGGCAACGCACTCCATTATTCTTGCCTGGAAAATCCCATGGATGGAGGAGTCTGGCAGGCTACAGTTCATGGGTTGCAAAGAGTCAGACACGATTGAGCGACTAACAACAACAAAGTTTTTTAAGATATGATTCCAAAAAGTGTAAGCAACAAAGGCAAAAGTAATTTAAGTGGAACTACATCAAACTTATAAGCATTCTGCATGGAAAAATGAAAAACAAAATGAGAAGGTATCCTATACATTGGAAGAAAATAACTGCAAACCATTATATATCTGAGAAGTTTGATATAAATGCAAACCATTATATATCTGATAAGAACCCATAAAACAAAACAGCAAAAAAGAAAGAAAGAAATCCAATTAAAAATGGGGAGAAGAAGTAAATAAACATCTTTCCAAAGACCTACAAGTAGCCAAGGGTATGTGAAAAGATATTCAGCATCACTAAGCATCAGTTCAGTTCAGTCACTCAGTCGTGTCCGACTCTTTGCGACCCCATGAATCACAGCACGCCAGGCCTCCCTGTTCATCACCATCTCTCGGAGTTCACTCAGACTCACGTGCATCAAGTCCTTGATGCCATCCAGCCATCCATCCTCAGTCGTCCCCTTCTCCTCCTGCCCCCAATCCCTCCCAGCATCAGGGTCTTTTCCAATGAGTCAACTCTTCGCATGAGGTGGCCAAAGTACTGGAGTTTCAGCTTTAGCATCATTCCTTCCAAAGAAATCCCAGGGTTGATCTCCTTCAGAATGGACTGGTTGGATCTCATTGCAGTCCAAGGGACTCTCAAGAATCTTCTCCAACACCACAGTTCAAAAGCATCAGTTCTTCGGTGCTCAGCCTTCTTCACAGTCCAACTCTCACATCCATACATGACCACAGGAAAAGCCATAGCCTTGACTAGAAACTTCAAAACCATGATGAGATACCACTTCACACCTCTTAGAAAAGCTATCCTTACAGAGACATTTTTCTCTAGCTCATGTGGAACACTCACTAATATATAACACCATCTTGGCCAAAAACACACCTTAACAAGTTTAAAATAATAGATATTATAAAACCACATGGAATTAAATTAGAAATCAACAGCATTAAAATAGTTGGAAGAGCCCAAACATTTGCAGGTTAAATAGCAAGCATCTGAATAACAACACCTGGATCAAAGACAAGGTCTCAAAAGAAATTATAAAATATTTTTAATGAAATGAAAGCTAAAATACAACTTTTCAAATTCTGTAGGATCCAGCAAAAGAAATGCATAGTGGGAAATTACAGCATTAAATGCATACATTAGATAAAAAGAAAGATTTAAAAATAATAATCTAAGCTTATACCTTAGAAGCTAAAAGAGAAAATTAAATCCAAGTTAAGTAGAGAAATGTAAATAATAAAATGTGAATATTCCTTTGGAAGACCATGGTATAGTTTTCAATATATACAGGCATCCACTGGTGAAAGAAAGTGAAAGTGAAATCGCTTAGTCATGTCCGACTCTTTGCAACCCCATGGATTGTAGCCTACCAGGATCTTCCGACCGTGGGATTTTCTAGGCAAGAGTATTGGAGTGGGTTGCCATTTCCTTCTCCAGGGGATCTTCCAGACCCAGAGATCGAACTCAGGTCTCCCACATTGTAGGCAGAAGCTTTACCATGTGAGCCACCAGGGAAGTTCCATTGGTACTGTTCACTAAATTTCTGGAGTTTTTAAATAAAGATTTGGCATTCTTCTGCTTAGATTTATTCTTGAGTATTTAACATTTCTGAAATATCATCACAATGTATCTTTGTGTAGGTTTATTATTTATGTTTTTTGACATGTCCTAAAGGATATTCAGCATTCTTTCAAGCATTCAAATCTTTCTTCCTTTGTGGAAAATTCTAATTATCTAGTTATTTTCCTTAAAATATTATTTTGCTCCACTCCCTGTATTTCTTCCATCTGGAACTTTGATTTGAAAGATATTGAGAATTATATGTTTGTTTCATAAATCTTTCTTTGATATGGCATCTCTTTATCTGTTTATACTATCTTCTGGTAAAATTCCACAAGTTAGCTCTCCAATTCATTATTTCATTCTTTTACTTCATTTATTTGTGCTATTCTTTGTATAATCATTCAATTAATATTCAGTAACTATGTATTGAATGCATCTGATGTTATATAACAATATATAACAATATGTGCCTGTTACATATTAATGAGTGCTAGAAGAAAAACAAAAGGACACTTTGAGAATGGAAAGTGAGGGAGATACTACTCTAGAGGGGTCAGAAAGGCCTCTCTGAGAAAGTGACAGTTGAGCAGAGGCTTGAATCAAGTGCAAGTGAGGATGATACCTTTACCTGAGGAATTAGATGTAAATGCACTGAGGGGAAATGTGTAACAAGGGAAATGAAACTGAAGCCTGATGCTGCTACTGCTAAGTCACTTCAGTTCAGTCAGTTCAGTTCAGTCACTCAGTCATGTCCGACTCTTTGCGACCCCATGAATTGCAACATGCCTGAGCGACTTGAACTGAACTGAAAATATGCAGATGACACCACCCTTATGGCAGAAAGTGAAGAGGAACTCAAAAGCCTCTTGATGAAAGTGAAAGAGGAGAGTGAAAAAGTTGGCTTGAAGCTCAACATTCAGAAAACGAAGATCATGGCATCTGGTCCCATCACTTCATGGGAAATAGATGGGGAAACAGTGGAAACAGTGTCAGACTTTATTTTTGGGGGCTCCAAAATCACTGCAGATGGTGACTGCAGCCATGAAATTAAAAGACGCTTACTCCTTGGAAGAAAAGTTATGTCCAACCTAGATAGCATTTTCAAAAGCAGAGACATTACTTTGCCGACTAAGGTCCGNAGATGCTTACTCCTTGAAAGGAAAGTTATGACCAACCTAGATATCATATTCAAAAGCAGAGACATTACTTTGCCAACAAAGGTCCGTCTAGTCGAGGCTATGGTTTTTCCTGTGGTCATGTATGGATGTGAGATTTGGACTGTGAAGAAAGCTGAGAGCAGAAGAATTGATGCTTTTGAAGTGTGGTGTTAGAGAAGACTCTTGAGAGTCCCTTGGGCTACAAAGAGATCCAATCAGTCCATTCTAAAGGAGATCAGTCCTGGGTGTTCATTGGAAGGACTGATGCTGAAGCTGAAACTCCAATACTTTGGCCACCTCATGTGAAGAGTTGACTCATTGGTAAAGATCCTAATGCTGGGAGGGATTGGGGATTGAAGGATAAGGGGACAACAGAGGATGAGATGGGTGGATGGCATCACTGACTCGATGGACATGAGTTTGGGTAAACTCTGGGAGTTGCTAATGGACAGGGAGGCCTGGTGTGCTGCGATTCATGGGGTCGAAAAGAGTCAGACATGACTGAGCAACTGAACTGAACGTCTATTAACTGCTTTTTTTTTTTTTTGGCCTTATATCTCTTTCTGGAGGCTGTTGCTGACTTCTGATGTCTGATTGATGTGGCATTCCTTAATTGGATTACCAAAAGTTTGATGTTGGTTTTATCTTTGCAGAAAGCAGGACAGAAGGATCATATATTATGTGACCTAAATGACAGCACAGGAAAGATAGAAGTATTGATGCTTGGAAAAGAGAAGAAAATTCAGTGCAAGAAACAGAATAAACTTCAACTTACATTCTTAGAGCTATCAAAGACTGGAGAAAAACTATACCTGAAATCTAGAGTTCATAGTTTCATTAACAGAGAAGCCAATGGCACACCCCACTCCAGTACTCTTGCCTGGAAAATCCCATGGATGGAGGAGCCTGGTAGGCTGCAGTCCATGAGGTCGCTAAGAGTCGGACACACTGAATGACTTCCCTTTCAATTTTCACTTTCATGCATTGGAGAAGGAAATGGCAACCCACTCCAGTGTTTTTGCCTGGAGAATCCCAGAGATGTAGGAGCCTGGTGGGCTGCTGTCTATTGGGTCGCACAGAGTTGAACACAACTGAAGTGACTTAGCAGCAGCAGCAGCAGTTTCATTAAGGTGGGAACTTCATGAACGAAAGTCAACTCTCCAAAGGGGTAATGTTTTGTGTTTGCTTTCAGCAAAATGGACAGGTGCTATTGTACAGAATGTGGAAGACCATGATATGTAGTGCACCTACAGCTCAGAGAACTTAGGAGCCTCCTTGTTAGAAAATACACACCCTAGGCACACAATTAAGAGGACATGGGCTTCATAAGGTTGAGACACATGCTGTGGTACCCACACAGCCCTACAAACAGTTCATTGGTAACACTGTAAGTCTAAAGTAGATGGTTTCCTCAAAGTTAGACAAATTCTTCTGAAAGACATATTTACAAGTAGACACAGCTCAGCTATATCTTGAGGACATGATATATTGAGGATATCTCTCAGAGTCAATTTGGCCATTTTTGCATCCTGAATAGTCCAGGAAAATTGAATCAGGATGAACCTGGAGGGCTGGAATCACTGATGACTGACAACCTTGTTTACTGATATGGCAGGAAATACTTCATTTCTCAATACCTTTAAAACATGAAAATGCAAGTCATAGATTGAGACATAATATTTGCTAGACACATAGCTAGTAAAGATTCTGTACCCAGAATTTATAAAGAATTCTCAGAACTCAGTATTATGAGAAAAAACAGCTGAGTTTTTAAGATAGGCAAAAAAAAAAAAAAAATAAAGATACACAGGCAGTAAATATGCACATAAAAAAATAATCTGATTTATCTTTGAAAGTGAAAGTGAAGTCGCTCAGTCGTGCCCGACTCTTTGCGACCCCATGGATAGTAGCCTGCCCCAAGCTCCTCCGTCCATGGGATTTTCAAAGCAAGAGTACTGGAGTGGGTTGCCATTTCCTTCTCCAGGGAATCTTCCCAACCCAGGGATCAAACCCAGGTCTCTCACATTGTAGACAGACACTTTACCGTCTGAGCCACCAGGGAAGTCCAATAGGGGAATGCAAATTAAATCTACAGTGAGATACCACTATGCACCAATCAGAATGACAAAAATTTAAAAAGACTGATCATATCAATGGTTAGTGAGGATGAGGAGGAATTAGAATTCTCATACAATGGTGGAATGTTAAATGGTACACTTCTTTGTAAAAGAGTTAGACTGTTTTTTTTTTAATTAACAGGCACCTACAATCCTAAACTCTGAGGAGGATACAGAGCAACTGAAATTCTCACAGATTGCTCTAGGGAATGAAAATTGCTACAGTCACTTTAGAAAACTGTTTGGCAATTTCTTATATATTTGAAATACATTTGCCATGTGATCAACAATCTCACTCAAAGGGTTTCACTCATTGAAATGATATCACAGGTTACCACACAAAAATTTGCGTGTGAATATTTGCAGCAGTTTTATTTGTAACTATGTCAAAGTGTCAACAATCCAATTGTTTCTCTCTTGGGGGATGGATAAACAAATGTTAGTGTGTCCACACACTGAATTCTACACAGCAATAAAAAGGAATAAACCAATACACACAACTTATAGATGAATCTTAAACTCACTATGTTAAATGAAAGCAACCGGATTAAAAATGCTATATATATATATTTCCATTTTAGGAAATTATGGAAATGAGTAAAGTTTATAAAAGTTTTCTTATTAAAAAAAAAAATTATGTTAGTGGTTGCCAGGAGCTTGGATTGAAGGAGGCAATGACAATAAAGTAGCATGGAGGAAATTCTTGTTATGAAGGAAATTTTCTAATCATTAGAAATAGGATTTTACCTTCTGTTCCACACTTTTCTTATGAAAGAAAAACAGTATCAACCTTCTAGAGCTAGTTTAAAATTAAGTGATACAAAATAATTGCAGAATATCAGGTATCAAGTATGTAATCAATAAGTGCACTGTAAGGAAGATACATTTAATGTCCTATAACCATCATGGAGTCGGACACGACTGAACGACTTCACTTCTTCTTCACTTCTTCTACAAATCGTCATGGAAAACAACACAAAAATATAACATTAAAATGTACAGCTGAATCAGTTTACCATGTAGCAGAAGCTAACAGACTGTAAATCAACTGTACTTCAATAAAATGAAAGTTAAAAAGTGCATTATAAGTTTCGATGTTAGATATCCACTTTCTGTCACTGTATTTCAAAGTAAATTCTTCAGTGTTTGCCTAATGCAAATCTCTGCCTGGAGCAGCTTCCTCATAGGATTCACACACTGAGGACCAGAAAGCATAACTGGAAAGCTACTGACCTATTGTACCCGAATAAATAAGTGGAAACAGTTATTTCACATGACAGGGCTAGAGTTACTTCCGACATATAGTACTGACTTCATGTAAAACATCAGAAGGTGTCTTATTTGGTTCCTAAACTACCTAATTATGGCCCTTCCATGAGTCCAAATCTAAAATGTACACACTGCTATATTTAAAATAGATAACCAGTGCATGAAACTCTGGTCAGTGTTATGTATCAGCCTGAATGGAGAGGTGAGGGGGGAGTTTGGGGAGGAATGGAAACATGCATGTGTATGGCTGAGTTCCCTTCGCTATTCACCTGAAACTATCACAACATTGTTAGTTGCCTATACACCAACACAAAGTTAAAAGTTTTAAATAAACAAATACATAAATAAATAAAAGTATCCTTGTTTTGGACTAAAGCAATCCACTCTAGGACAGGGGTTGGCAATTGAAGCACAGACTGGATTGCATCTGGTGTATAGAAACCCCTTGAGTTTCTCTGATGAGATCACATCTTAGTCAGTCTGTTCATACTTGACCTGAGTTATATCCTTAAAGACCATCCTCAAAGTACAAATCCAAATGGTGCTTTGGGACTTAGTGTCCCTCTCTGGTTTTCAGGCCACAGAGTATTTGTTTTTAAGCAACAAACCAATGAATTAGACTTCTAAGGAGGCATGCCTTTAGGGAAAAACATGATGTCTATTATTTTTCCAAATTATAAAAGTTATAGATGCAAAATTGGCATTGAAATAGACAGATAAGTACAAAAAAGAAAATGAAAAGAACCATAAGATCCCATTAGGTAGTTGTATGTTGCTGTATTGTGTATGTATGTAGGTATATGCATATATGATAAGTCACTTTCATCATATGTTATCCATGTTATACATGTTATCTACGTATAAAGCTACTGGGAATGTTAAAAAACAAAAGTAGTAAAATCAGCTATATCTGCAGTAAGTTATTAGGAGATACACAAAACGAAAGTATGTGAAATATGATGGCAAACCTCTTCATGGATCATTGCCTAGTCATGGCGAGAGGGGCTTGTGTAACTCAGTGAAGCTATGAGCCATGACGTGCCAGGTAACCCAAGATGGATAGGTCCAGATGTACAAGCTGGGTTTAGAAAAAGAAGAGGAACTTGTATAAGCTAGTTTTAGAAAAGACAGAGGAACCAAAAATCAAATTGCCAACATTTCCTGGATCATAGAGAAAGCAAAGGAATTCCAGAAAATATCTTCTTCTACTTCATTGGTTACATGAAAGCCTTTGACTGTGTGGGTCACAACAAACTGTGGAAAATTCTTAAACAGATGAAAATACCAGACCATCTTACCTGGCTCCTGAGAAACCTGTATGCAGGTCGAGAAGCAATACTTAGAACCTTACATGGAACAACTGACTAGTTTGAAATTAGGAAAGAGTATGACAAGGCTGTATATCGTCACTCTGTTTAACTTCTACACAGAGTACATTCTTTGAGATGTAGTGCTGGACGAGTTATAAACTGGAATCAAGACTTCCAGGAGAAGCAATGTCAGATATGCAGCTGATACCACTTTAATGGCAGAAAGCGAAGAAGAACTAAGAGCCTCTTGATGAGGGTAAAAGAGAAGAGTGAAAAAGCTGGCTTAAAATTCAACATCCAAAAAAAAAAAAAAAAAAACAACAACAACCCAAAGATCATGGCATCTGGTCTCATCACTTCGTGGCAAATAGAAGGAAAAAAGTGGATGCAGTGACAGACTTTCTCTTCTTAGACTCCAAAATCACTATGGATGGTGACTGCAGCCATGAAATTAGAACACACTTACTTCTTGGAAAGAAAGCTATGACAGACTTTGATGGTGTATTAAAAAGCAGAGGCATCAATTTATCAAAAAAGGTCCATCTGGCCAAAGCTATGGTCTTTCCACTAGTCATGTACAGATGCAAGAGTTGGACCATAAAGAAGGCTGAGTGCTGAAGAATTGATCCTTTTGAATGGTGGTGCTCAGGAAGACTCTTGAGAACCCCTTGGGCAGTAAGAAGATCAAACAGGTCAATTCTAAAGGAAGTCAGTCCTGAATATTCATTGGAAGGACTGATGCAGAAGCTGAAGTTCCAATACTTTGGCCACCTGATTTAAAGGGTTAACATTTGGAAAGACCCTGGTGCTGGGAAAAATTGAAGGCAAAAGAGAAGTGGGTGACAGAAGATGAGATGGTTGGATGGCGCCACCAACTCAATGGACATGAACTTGGGCAAACTTCAGGAGATAGCGAGAGACAGGGAAGCCTGGTGTGCTGCAGTCCATGGGGTTGAAAAATATTGGACATGACTTAGTGACTGGACAACAACAATGAATGATGGCAAAAACATTAAACATAGGGATGAGGAAATGCAGTGATGATGATGAAGATGGCGATGATGATGGTGAAGATTTTAGCTCAGGAAAGTTTTCTTCTGTGTATTTTCCCTTATTCCTTCTTTTGTTTTGGTCTTTTTATTCTGAAGGCTATTTGTCTAAAATTGGCTTCTGTTCAGTTCAGTTCAGATTAGTTCAGTTCAGTCACTCAGTCTTGTCTGATTCTGTCACCCCATGGACTGAAGCATGGCAGGCTTCCCTGTCCTTCACCAACTCCCAGAGTTTACTCAAACTCATGTCCATAGAATTGGTGATGCCATCCAACCATCTCATCCTCTGTCATCCCCTTCTCCTCCTGCCTTCAATCTTTCCCAGCATCAGAGTCTTTTCCAAGGAATCAGTTCTTCGCATCAGGTGGCCAAATATTGGAGTTTCAGCTTCAGCATCAGTCCTTCCAATGAATATTCAGGGCTGATTTCCTTTAGGATGGAGTGGTTGTATCTCCTTGCAGTCCAAGGGACTCTCAAGAGTCTTCTCCAACACAACAGTTCAAATGCATCAATTCTTCAGTGCTCAGCTTTCTTTATAGTCCAACTCTCACAACCATACATGACTACTGCAAAAACCATAACTGTGACTAGACACACCTTTGTTGGCAAAGTAATGTCTCTGCTTTTTAATAAGCTGTCTAGTTTGGTCATAACTTTTCTTCCAAGGAGTAAGTGTCTTTTAATTTCATGGCTGCAATCACCATCTGTAGTGACTTTGGAGCAAAAAAAAAAAAAAAAAAAATAGCCTGTCAACTGTCTTAAGGGAGGTAAAAAAGCCATGTTTTGCATATCAGTGTTTGTGGGATTGAAAATTGCTCTGCTCTGTGAGTGTATGTTTTCTAAAATTAGAATAATGCCATACAGTACAGTTTTATATCCAGTTACATTTTTTTTTTTACTGAATATTATTTTCTGAATTTTTTATCATGCCCCTATTGGACTTTTACCCAGGCCTTCTCCCAAGTTTCCTGTGCATCTTTCAGGGAAGGAAACCAAACTCTGTTTCTGAATATAACTCACACTGATAGTTGCTTGGGGAATACATTTTAATATCTTCTATTGTCAAAATGCATCTCCCTTTTTTCAGGCTTCAAGTGCAGTGGAATAAAATGTCTATTATTTGCCTAGGCAGTAAAAGATTAGAATCAAGCTACTTCTGTTTTCACTTTCCTGAATGTACTTGATACCAAACTTTTTCCCCCAAATTCTTCATGACTAAACCTCCCCTTGTCATCTTGAGGTTATCAACCTGGTACCCACAGTTCTCTACAGAAATCCCTACTGGTCTTACCTCAGTGGAAATATTTTCAGCAGTAGTCCAGATCTTGAGGTTTTCCTTAGAAATGCAGGAATCACTGCTCATTTTGTTTAAGTAGGATGATAAATTGATAAAGCTCTCAGAGACTAATTTGTAGGATTTTGTAATCTTCTGAAGGGGAAAGGAAAAAAAAGAATTTTGAAAAATAACAAGGAAAAAGGACATTGGCTAGTTTTCAAAAAATGCCATTCAGTGCTGGTTACCTCATACTGTTCTTTCCCAGAGAGAAAGAAGTTATGAAACAACTTTGAGATTCCTTATACCAATGTTCTTAGATTTCGATTTCCTTAGAGAAAGCAAACAGTCTATTTTCTATAAATATCTTAATCAAAATGAAAAATTATGGCAAGGTTACACTCAAAGATTTTTATTATAAATATCAGTAGATGAAAAGTATTAACATTAGAACTTTCTTATCCTGCAGACTTACATAAGGGTCATTAAAAATCTATATTCATTTGAATGCCTCTCAAATACAAGAGAAGTAAGGTGAGTCACCTGGATACTTATCCTTTATTTTCTGTTTTCAGAGTAGCAGTGGCAAGAAGAGAAGTTGGAAGAGCCATCTATCTCTACTGTTTTTTTGACTGAAACTTCTGGTTTCCCTGTTGGATTAGATGGCAAAGCATCTGCCCACAATGCGGGAAACCTGGATTCGATCCCTTGGTCAGGAAGATCCTCTGGAGAAGGAAATGGCACCCACTCCAGTACTCTTGCCTGGAAAATTCCCATGGATGGAGGAACCTGGTAGGCTACAGTCCATGGGGTTGCAGAGTGTCAGACCCGACTGAGGAACTTCACTTTCTTTTCTGGAAGAGGGTGATTTTTCTATAAATTAGCTATTGGTTTAAATAAGACCTAAAACACTCACCCAGTTAATTATTGACACACCTGGAGGTTGACAGAAGAAGAAGATCATTACAAATATGTGGATTCTTCCTCAGATGCTAGAAAGAAATGAGGCACTAATTGCCCTGTTGACTCTATCTACTTAACCTCACTGATTAAATTCACAATTATTCATCATGGTTTCTGCATTAGTCATGGATAAACAGAGGTGGGCAGTGGGTTCATATCATGACAGCATTGAAAGCTTACAAATTCTGGATGAACACTCAACCTCAGGAATGAGAAGTCCCAATAAACCTTTGGGTGTTACTTCTGTGAAGGATAGTGGATGCCTTCCAGAGTACCATAAGCCCTGAGACATCAAATAAATGACACCAGCCAGCAGACATTATAGTAGCTACTCACAAGATGACTTGCAAGTAGAATCAGATCATGACTATAAATGGTTCCTAAAAGACAGTCAACGTTCGTAGATGACCCACGGTCGTCTAAAGAAAATAAAACCAACCAATTTCATCCAAACTAAAATCATGAGGGGATATTGAAGTCTGGGTTTGAAACCATCTGAATAACCTTTCTAAAGTAGGGATAAGTCAGGAAAAAGCAAGGAAGATCTGGAGTGATATCCAGAAAAATCTGTGTGTTCACTGTTTTCTTTCACAGGTTGTAGGCTGCTGTATGATGCATGGAGCTGGTGTTAAGGTAATGTATAAAGAAGGAATTCAGGGAAGTCAGGAAAGCCCATTCCAGAGATCAGAAGTTAGAGGACATGAGAGAAGTCATCATAATTCAGAACATTTTCCTCCCCCTTTTCTTGAAATCAGTTCATGCAGAATAAAGTTCTCAATTGAGACTTCAGTGTACAACACACAGTATTGTTATCAATAAACACAATTCAGAACAATGTTTTGTAATTCTCATTGTGCAGTTGGCATTTTAATAGATGATGCAAAGGAAAGCTAAAAAATGTGCATTTTTCCTCACTCGTGGGCAGTGGCAAACCATGGGTGATTTGTGCTATCACATAGAAAGCTGACTAGTAGAATGTACAAGAATCCTGATTCTGGGGAAAATGTCTGGATAAGCTTGAATGACTTTATCATCTGAAGTATTAATTCACAGGGTCATTCAAAATTTTCAGGAAAAATCCCTACCAGATTGATGTCATAACTAAGATGTAGGCAACTTACAGGCTGTGGGAGAAATTAAAACACTGTGTTTAGAAAAGATGTGCTTTTTGCAAAGAAAGTTTTATTGGAACACCTATAGCTCACTCATTTATGTATTGTCTATGTCTGCTTTAAGGTGTAACCACATGGCAACAGAGTCCCTCTGACTGCTGAGCCAAAAGATTTAAACTATTTAACTCTACAAAGAAAAGTTTGTCAACTTGTACCCTAAATCATTAGTCTAGATAGCAGAGAGGATCTCGATTAAGGAGGAGATATTCGATACTTTCGAAACATGATATTCTTTAATAAAAGAAATACATTTTTGTATATTATGTACATTTTGTGTGCAAATTTTTTTTTATTCCCAACCCTTCACATATTTGTTGCTGGATGGGGTGTAGCAGAAGACACATTTTACTTTCTAGTTTATGTATTTCTGTTTTATTCATCTTTTTAAAAATAAGATTCTATAGAATGTAGTGTTTTCATAAAATACAAAAAAAGCATTTAAAAAAATACAGACTAGTATAAAGAACAAAAGTTAAAAAAGAAAGCAACCCAATCCATGACTCAAATATAAAACTCTTCATATGCTGGGATATTTCTACTGCATCTCTTATTTACCTGAGTCTCAACTTTTATAAAATCATTGTGCATACCATGTAATTTTTTTGATAGGAGGTTCTTTACTTCAGCTTCCAGATTTAAATTGAAATTTATCTCTCCTTTCTTTCTTTTCAACTCTTGATTATCCTGAAAGAGAGATAACAAAGCCACAGTTTCTGTCACCCACACAGTTTCTCCTCCCCATGCTGCTGCTGCTAAGTCGCCTCAGTCATGTCCGACTTTGTGCAACCCCGTAAACGGCAGCCCTCCAGGCTCCCCCATCCCTGGGATTCTCCAGGCAAGAACACTGGAGTGGGTTGCCATTTCCTTCTCTAATGCATGAAAGTGAAAAGGGAAAGTGAAGTTGCTCAGTCATGTCTGACCCTTAGCGACCCCATGGACTGCAGCCTACCAGGCTCCTCCATTCATGGGATTTTCCAGGCCAGAGTACTGGAGTGGGATGCTATTGCCTTCTCCCTCCTCCCCATAGAGCACACCTTTCCTCTGGTTCTCTCAAAGGCAGTTCGTTCTCTCTTACCTATCTCCTTTAATACTCTCTTTAATCTCTCTCTCTCTCTTTTTTTTTTACATCTCCTCGCTTTTCTTTAGACACTGAAAAGAGATAGTCATGTCCAGTATGGACACATTTGGATAGGGCAGTTGTCCCAGAAAGGAGATAAGGGGAAAACCACAGAAGAGAGGAAATGGTTGCTTCAACCACAGCATGGCATTGCAGGGAGGTCCTAATCGGAGCAGCAAAGAGAGAGGTGGAGCCCTAGAATAAGGATGTTCTGGGTGCAAATGCTGTGACTTCGAGATAGAACGCAGGGATTCTTGAATTAAGGGATCTGAGAAGTGGAACAACTAATGTGCATGTACCTGTCTGTGTGCTTGATTATGTCAGTATTTCTACTTGAATTATTCGCATAGAAACTTTAGCTTTGATTACTGTAACCAATTATCCAATGGAGACCTTTGTGGGTGTGTATGTTTCTGTGTTAATGTGACTGAGAGAGTGATGCGGTGTTGGTCCAATCACATCTTTATAAGTGTGCAAAAATGTGTATTTTAATAAAGACAGGTACCTTTTGTACTAAGATGCAGTTATTCTAGACTCCGAGACCACCAACTGGTTTTTCAGTTATCTTGGCCTTAAAGTCCTATAGGTATCTCAAACATGATGTAGCATGTTTGAGATGCCTATGGGGATCTCCCATGCATCTCTCTCTTTTATTGTTTAAACTTTACAATACTGTATTGGTTTTGCCATACATTGACATGAATCCGCCATGGGTGTACATGAGTTCCCAATCCTGAACCCCCCTCCGACCACCCTGCCCATATCATTTCTCTTATGCTAATCTTCTCCCATGCGTATTTCTTTAGTTCAGTTCAGTTGCTCAGTCGTGTCCAACTCTTTGTGGCCCCATGAATCGCAGCACGCCAGGCCTCCCTGTCCATCACCAACTCCCGGAGTTCACTCAGACTCGCATCCATCAAGTCAGTGAGGCCATCCAGCCATCTCATCCTTGGTCGTCCCCTTCTCCTCCTGCCCCCAATCCTTCCCAGCATCAGAGTCTTTTCCAATGAGTCAACTCTTCGCATGAGGTGGCCAAAGTACTGGAGTTTCAGCTTTAGCATCAGTCCTTCCAAAGAAATCCCAGGGCTGATCTCCTTCAGAATGGACCGGTTGGATCTCCTTGCAGTCCAAGGGACTCTCAAGAATCTTCTCCAACACCACAGTTCAAAAGCATCAATTCTTCAGCGCTCAGCCTTCTTCACAGTACAAATTTCACATCCATACATGACCACTGGAAAAACCGTAGCCTTGACTAGACAGACCTTTGTTGGCAAAGTAATGTCTCTGCTTTTGAATATGATATCTAGGTTGGTCATAACATTCCTTCCAAGGAGTAAGCGTCTTTTAATTTCGTGGCTGCAGTCACCATCTGCAGTGATTTTGGAGCCCCCCAAAATAAAGTCTGACATTGTTTCCACTATTTTCCCATCTATTTCCCATGAAGTGATGGGACCAGATGCCATGATCTTTGTTTTCTGAATGTTGAGCTTTAAGCCAAATTTTCACTCTCTTCTTTCACTTTCATCAAGAGGCTTTTTAGTTCCTCTTCACTTTCTGCCATAAGGGTGGTGTCATCTGCATATCTGAGGTTATTGGTATTTCTCCCAGCAATCTTGATTCCAGCTTGTGTTTCTTCCAGCCCAACATTTCTCATGATGTACTCTGCATAGAAGTTAAATAAGCAGGGTGACAATATACAGCACTGACGTACTCCTTTTCCTATTTGGAAGTAGCCTGTTGTTCCATGTCCAGTTCTAACTGTTGCTTCCTGACCTGCATATAGGTTTCTCAAGAGGCCGGTCAGGTGGTCTGGTATTCCCATCTCTCTCAGAATTTTCCACAGTTTATTGTGATCCACACAGTCAAAGGCTTTGGCATAGTCAATAAAGCAGAAATAGATGTTTTTCTGGAACTCTCTTGCTTTTTCCATGATCCAGCGGATGTTGGCAATTTGATCTCTGGTTCCTCTGCCTTCTCTAAAACCAGCTTGAATATCTGGTAGTTCATGGTTCACGTATTGCTGAAGCCTGGCTTGGAGAATTTTGAGCATTACTTTACTAGCATGTGAGATGAGTGCAATTGTGCAGTAGTTTGAGCATTCTTTGGGATTGCCTTTCTTTGGGATTGGAATGAAAACTGACCTTTTCCCAGTCCTGTGGCCACTGCTGAGTTTTCCAAATTTGCTGGCATACTGAGTGCAGCACTTTCACAGCATCATCTTTCATGATTTGAAATAGCTCAAGTGGAATTCCATCACCTCCACTAGCTTTGTTCGTAGTGATGCTTTCTAAGGCCCACTTGACTTCACATTCCCGGATGTCTGGCTCTAGGTGAGTGATCACACCATCGTGATTATCTGGGTCGTGAAGATCTTTTCTGTACAATTCTTCCGTGTATTCTTGCCACCTCTTCTTAATATCTTCTGTTTCTGTTAGTTCCATAGCATTTCTGTCCTTTATTGAGCCCATCTTTGCCTGAAATATTCCCTTGGTATCTCTAATTTTCTTGAAGCGATCTGTAGTCTTTCCTATTCTGTTGTTTTCCTCTATTTCTTTGTATTGATCTCTGAGGAAGGCTTTCTTATATCTCCTTGCTATTCTTTGGAACTCTGCATTCAGATGCTTATATCTTTCCTTTTCTCCTTTGTTTTTCGATTCTCTTCTTTTCACAGCTATTTGTAAGGCCTATGTCTTATACTATAGTAAATTGATCCTCCTTACTTATTTTTGTTTACCACTCAAATTTCTAAACTAGAAACTGAAGATAAGTATTTGTCTCTTTTTTTCTTTCACCTTTAATTATTAGTGACTGCCTGTAGCTCATCCTCCCTAAGCTCCAACTCCTACTCTTCCATACTATCTTTTCCATTTTGTGATTCCTTAAGACCCTAGTATATATCCTGAAAACTCAAAATCCAAGCATAAAAATATGTTGAGAGCAATTTAGAATCATTATGGGGAATATAATTCTTTGGCCAGAAGGGAACTTGAGAAGGCACAAGATCCACATGTCTGTGGATCTTCCACCACATGTCTGTGGTGGACCACACACCAACCATGAACCTTTTTCTCCTTAAAGGCAGCAGGGCATGGTGGAAAGAGCATGACTTCTGTAATCAAATACATGGAGGCTTTCCAGGTTCCACCATTGACTGTGTGTTCTTGGACAGATTACGTAGCTATTATGATGTACAATTCTCAGGTTTTCAAAATGAAGATGATAATATTATCTACATCAGGGCACTCTTCTTTTGATTGTCATACAAAAATAATCACTGAGTCTAGACTCTGTGCCAATCACCCTCACATATGCTGGGAATATAACAGGAAATGCGATAAAGTTCTTTACCCTTATGGAACATACATTCTACCAGATAAAGACAAATAAGTACAAACAATAAAGTATATAGAATATATGATAGAAAGTGATATGTGCAAGCCATATAATCCTGGGGAGAAAATATTTCGGGCAGGAAAAAAAATCAAACAATTACAAATGTTTTTGAAATTAAATTCTGATTGTGTGTGTGTGTGTGTGGCCACGCTACTACTGTAGCTTCATAGTATAGCCTGAAGTCTGGGAGTCTGACTCCTCCAGATCTTTTTTTCTTTCCCAAAATTGCTTGACAATTTGGAGTCTTTTGCATTTCTGTATAAATATTTAAAAGTTTTTGCTCTAGTTGTGTGGAAAAGTATTTTGGTAAGGATTGAACTGATTTTGTAGATTGCTTTGAGTACTATAGTCATTTTGACAATATTGATTCTTCCAGTCCAAGAACATGGCAATGACTCTCTGTGCTTCCTGGAGCTCAGTGAGCATTTCCTTTCTCATGTTAGGGAAATTTTCTATTAGAATTTCTTCAAATATTTTCTGATTCATTTTGTCTCTCTTTTCTTCATCTGGGATCCTTATAATATGAATGTTGGTGCATTGAATGTTGTCCCAGAGGTCTCTAAAACCATCCTCAGTTTTTCATTCTTTGTTCTTTATTCTGTTCTGCAATTTCTACCATTCTATCTTTCAGCTCAATTACTTGTTCTTCTGCCTCATTTTTCTGTTATTGATTTCTTCTAGTGTATTTTTCATTCATATCGCATTGTTCATCTTTTTTTTTTTTTCCCCTTCAATTCTTCTATCTCTTTGTTAAAGATCTCTTGTAACTTCTTGATCTGTGCCTGCTTTCTTTTTCTGAGATCTTGGGTTATCTTTACTATCTTTACTCTAACTTATTTTTCATGTGGGCTGCCAATCTCTTTTTCATTTAGTTGTTCTTGTGTATTTTTATCTTGTTTCTTCCATCAGAATGTATTTCTCTGCCATCCCATTTTGTCTGACTTTCTGGGTTTGTGGTCTCCTTGCTGCTGACTGGAAGACTGTGGCACCTTTTGCTTCTGGTGTCTACCTTCTGGTGAGTGAGCTTTGTTCTGAGGCTTGTGCAGGCTTCCTGGTGGGAGGGAAGGTTGGACCTGAGTCTTGTCCCTCTGGTGGGCAGGGCTCTGTCAACGAGAGTATTTATAGGTGACTGTGAGCTCAGTATGGCTTCAGGTACCCTGTATGCTGATGAATGTGTCTGTTTCCTATCCTGATGGTTGTTTGGCCTAGGGCATTCCAGTATTGTGCAGGTTTTTCAGGAAGGCTGAGTCTTGATGCCAAAAGTGTGACCCCAGAGGAGCTCTCACTGATCAATATACTCTGGGGGTTCTGCCATCAGCATCCTTTCTCCCCCACTGCCCCAGTGAGGCATCGCCAACCCCACCTTCCCAGGAGACTCTCCAAGACTCATAGTAGGTTGAGTCCTGCCTTCTATCCAGTTACTGCTTTGTGCCAGGTCCCAGGGTATGTGAATCCTTGTGTGTGCCCTCTAAGTGTGGAATCTCTTTTTCTCCAAGTCCTGTTGGAAATCCTGCACTCAAGTCCTGCTGGACTGCAAACTCAATGCTTTGGGGATTCTTCCTCCAGATGCCAGGCCCTTAGGTTGGAGATCCTGATATGAGGCTCAGGGCTCTCACTCTTATGGGAGAACCTCTGCTGTATAATTATTTTAAAGTTTGTGGGTTATCCACCTGGTGGGTATGTGACTTGAGTATGTCACAAAAGTGCCTCTCCTGTTGTCTCATTATGGCTTCTTTTTTGTCTTTGAATGTAAAGCATCTTTATTGGTAGGTTCCAGTCTATTTATCAATATTTGTTCCACAGTTAGTTGAGTTTTTGGTGTTTTTTTGCAAGATGAGAAGAGCTCAAGTCCTTCTCTACATGCTTTTCTAGAATGGAGGAGCTGCTTTTAGTTTGGATGCTTGCTACCCCTTTCCTAAGTGTGTGCTGGCCATTTCCCCTGTGATAGAGGGTGTGCAAATACAGCAGCCCTTGCCTGATCCCAGGACAGCAAGGGCGGTTCTGAGGCCTGCTGTGGATTTCCTAGGAGAGGGTTCTCTTTGAGCCCTCTGAGGACACGTGGGGCTAGGTCCTGGCATCTACTGATAATTTCCTAGCAGCATGAGCTATCCATGTACTCCTGGGGCAGGGGCAGGTCCTGGTGCCTACTTGTGAATTTCCTAGTGGTGGGAGGTATCTATGTTCTCCCAGGATGCAGGAAGCATTTCTTGGCCTCATTTTCATGCTTTTCCTATGGGAAAGTGCTTTCTTTGCTTTAATAGGACAGCAGGCCTCAGACAGGCACCTGCTCATGATTTCCTAGTGGCAAAAACTATTTCACTTAAAAAAAAATTTCAACTAATATAAAAAACCTGGGGCAATTCTTGTGGCAGAAAAGGTATCAGTGGCTCTATGGTTGTTTCCCCCATTTTAAGTGGAATAAAGATGGGACTCCGTGTTGGAGCAGGAGAGGGGAACAAATCTTTATGAAAACATTGGGGGTGATATAGCTAATTTCTGTCCTACTGTACACACCTAGAAATGGTAACGTTAAACTTATCTTTATAGCACAGCATAGCACAGGGAAAGTATATGGATGGATACAGTTCCTGGTCATCATAGCTACTGTTCTTTTGTCTTCACAATAGTGTACAAAGCATACTTTCTTACCTTTCTTGCGTTTCTCTGATATTATCATCCCCTATTTAGTCATTTTGACTGAAATAGACCATCTCCAGGAGGCCTTCTGTGATGATTCTTGCTACAATGAGAATTCCTTTACTCTGCTTTATTTCAGGATTTCCACTTTTCACTTTCAACGTTTTCTCTCAACATTTTCTCAACAACTCTTAACTTGGAGGTGAGATGCTTTATTCTTGCAAACAATGAACTCCCCATTCTAAATGTCTAATTTGGAGATTCTTCCATTACTACAATATGAAATTTACATTTTATATTTATATAAGATTTGCTCAGCCAAGAAGGCAGAACTTACACTATGTTTTGCTTGATATTTATTGACTTATCAAGATGAAGAAAATCCTTAAAAGTACTGGAGTAGTGGTGTTTGAATTCAGAATTTGCTTTTTTAAAATATAAATTAATTTATTTTAATTAGAGGCTAATTACTTTACAACATTGTATTGGTTTTGCCATACATCAACATGAATCCACCACGGGTATACACGTGTTCTCCATCCTGAATCCCTCTCCCTCCGCCCTCCCCATGCCATTAGTTTCATACTTGGGCTTAAGAATTTGGGGCACATGGGAAACTCTTATGCACCCAAATAAATGTTCCTGCGTTCTTTTTTTTAAAAATATAAATTTGTTTATTTTAATTGGAGGTTAGTTAATTTACAATATTGTATTGGTTTTGCCATACATCAACATGAATCCACCATGGTGTACACGTGTTCCCTATCCTGAACCCCCCTTCCTCCTCCCTCCCTGTACCATCCTTCTGGGTCGTCCCAGTGCACCAGCCCCAAGCATCTAGTATCATGCATCGAACCTGGATTGGTGATTCATTTTATATATGATATTATACATGTTTCAATGCCATTCTCCCAAATCATCCCACCCTCTCCCTCTCCCACAGAGTCCAAAAGACTGTTCTATACATCTTTGTCTTTTTTGTTCTCTCGCATACAGGGTTATCGTTACCATCTTTCTAAATTCCATATATATGCGTTAGTGTATTGTATTGGTGTTTTTCTTTCTGGCTTACTTCACTCTGTATAATAAGCTCCAGTTTCATCCACCTCATTAGAACTGATTCAAATGTATTCTTTTTAATGGCTGAGTAATACTCCATTGTGTATATGTACCACAGCTTTCTTATCCATTCATCTGCTGATGGACATCTAGGTTGCTTCCATGTCCTGGCTATTATAAACAGTGCTGCGATAAACATTGGGGTACATGTGTCTCTTTCATTTCTGGTTTCCTCAGTGTGTATGCCCAGCAGTGGGATTGCTGGGTCATAAGGCAGTTCTATTTCCAGTTTTTAAAGGAATCTCCACACTNAGAACTGATTCAAATGAATTCTTTTTAATGGCTGAGTAATACTCCATTGTGTATATGTACCACAGCTTTCTTATCCATTCACCTGCTGATGGACATCTAGGTTGCTTCCATGTCCTGGCTATTATAAACAGTGCTGCGATGAACATTGGGGTACATGTGTCTCTTTCATTTCTGGTTTCCTCAGTGTGTATGCCCAGCAGTGGGATTGCTGGGTCATAAGGCAGTTCTATTTCCAGTTTTTTAAGGAATCTCCACACTGTTCTCCATAGTGGCTGTACTAGTTTGCATTCCCACCAGCAGTGTAAGAGGGTTCCCTTTTCTCCACACCCTCTCCAGCAATTTAATGCAATCCCTATCAAGCTACCAATGGTACTTTTCACAGAGCTAGAACAAATAATTTCACAATTTCTATGGAAAAACAAAAAACCTCGAATAGCCAAAGCAACCTTGAGAAAGAAGAGTAGAACTGGAGGAATCAACCTGCCTGACTTCAGGCTCTACTACAAAGCCACAGTCATCAAGACAGTATGGTACTGGCACAAAGACAGAAATATAGATCAATGGAACAAAATAGAAAGCCCAGAGATAAATCCATGCACCTATAGACACCTTATCTTTGACAAAGGAGGCAAGAATGCACATGTGTCCTTTGATTATAAATTAAATATACACGTATTTGTAATTTGATTTTTTAGCTGGAAATTAATTTATGGCCTTTTTTGAACCATGTTAATAAGGTTTTGTTATGTCATTTGTTTTCTTTAATATCTTGCTAACTTGATACAGCCTCTTGAGGGGTTCACCCTCAAGCAGAGTGAAAAGGCTGGCTTAAAACTCAACATTCAAAAAACTAAGATCATGACACCTGGTCCCATCACTTCATGGCAAATAAATGGGGGAAAAGTGGAAGTAGTGACAGATTTTGTTTCCTTGAGTTTCAAAATCACTACGGATGGTGACTGCAGCCATGAAATTAAAAGATGCTTGCCCCTTGGAAGGAAAGCTATGACAAACCTGCTGTACTTAGTTGCTCAGTCGTGTCTGATTGTTTGTGACCCCATGGACTGTGGCCTACCAAGCTCCTTTGTCGGGGATTCTCCAAGCAAGAATCCTGGAATGGGTTGCCATGCCCTCCTTCAGGGGATCTTACTAACCTAGGAATTGAACTTGGTTCCCCTGCATTACAGGCAGATTCTTTACCAGCTGAACTACCAGGGAAGCCCATGACAACATTTTAAAAAGCAAATATATCACTTTGCCAACAAAGGTCAGTATGGTCAAAGCTATGGTTTTTCCAGTAGTCATGTATGGACGTGAGAGTTAGACCATAAAGAAGACTGAATTCTGAAGAATTAATGCCTTCAAATTGTGGTGCTAGAGAGGACTCTTAAAAGTCCCTCAGAAGATCAAACCAGTCAATCCTAAAGGAAATCAATCTTGAATACAAATTGGAAGGACTAATGATAAACCAGTCCATTCTGAAAGAGATCAGCCCTGGGATTTCTTTGGAAGGAATGATGCTAAAGCTGAAACTCCAGTACTTTGGCCACTTCATGAGAAGAGTTGATTCATTGGAAAAGACTTTGATGCTGGGAGGGATTGAGGGCAGGAGGAGAAGGGGACGACAGAGGATGAGATGGCTGGATGGCATCACTGACTCGATGGACATGAGTCTGAGTGAACTCCAGGAGGGCTGCGATTCATGGGGTCGCAAAGAGTCGGACATGACTGAGCGACTGAACTGAACTGAATGCTAAAGCTGAAGCTCCAGTACTTTGGCCACCTGATACAAAGAGCTGATTAATTGAACAAGATGCTGATGCTGGGAAAGACTGAAGGCAAAAGGAGAAGGGGGCAGCAGAGGATGAGGGGGAAGATTCAGAGGACATGAATCTGAGCAAACTTTGGCAGATAATGAAGGATAGGGAAGCCTGGTGTGCTTCAGGTCATGGGGTCACAAAGAGTTGGATATGACTTAAAGACTGAATAACAACTTGATACAGCGGAACTCATTTCATAATGCATGTAAGTATATCTTCTTATATATTTAGGTAGAAATAAATTACACCAACCTGCGGCAAACATGGATCAGAAAGTGTCTCAGACTATTTTAGTACAGCGTTATCCAAAATACTGGATTTGCCCTTAATGTTATCCGGTTGCTTACTGAGAAAAAAAAAAACAAAACTATTTCTAATTTGGTGACTCATGTTCAGTTATAAATGATAATCTTTTGACATCATTTATAGCATATTCTTTATTATATTATATAGTTAGTCCATATTAGGATCTATACTTTTTTATGTTTCTTAGTGTATATACTAAATATTAGGTAAGAATTTTGGTTCTGTGACAGTGCTACCGTATCTCTAACCTTTTTAATGTCACTTTCCTTCAGTATGGGACATTCTTTAGTACTTCAAATAGAATCCTGTGAAAATATAAAAATATTTTCATTGTTTGTTGATTTAGATTAACCACTATGCTGGGGACCAGTGAAACAAAATTTCTCAACTTCAGTATTATTAATTTCATGTTCAAATGAAATTTATAAGCTTATATCAAGTAAGTTAGTCACTCATTCAAAAGGAAATCCCATATCCCTATTCAGTTTGTCTTCTGCTTAAACCTATTATGCTTAGGAGTGCATCTTCCTCAGTCAATTTTCTATTTGGAATATAAATATGACCAAAGGTAACTGGACACCTATCATTAATGCAGTGTTGCATTTCTTGGTTGAATGTCTTTCTCAAAGATACACTGAGATAAAAGCAATGGACTAGGTTCTGAATGTAGTATTAAAAAAAATCTCTGAAACAAAGCTTATAGGATGATTTTTTTTTTTTTTTTTTTATCTTTGAGCTAGATAGACAGGATTGGTTCACACCAGTTTCTTTCAAGGTTTCACTGTCTCAAATCCCAAATACAGTGTGTAAAAAGGATATAATGATTTCCTATATTAACATATTTCCCTGTATGGTCACCTAGGTTTATCTTCATTTTAATTATATTTATCATGATTTTCATGATCAGTAAGATCTTCATCTTACTTTAAGACTACAAGTTCTGAGAACACTTTTGGACTTATGGCGGCAGTAGACATCCGAGATAATCTGCTGGGAATCTCTTGGGTTGACAGTTCCTGGATCCCTATTTTGAACAGTGGAAGTGTCCTGGATTATTTTTCAGAAAGAAGTAATACTTTTTATGACAGGACACATAATAACGAAGTGGTCAAAATGCAGAGGCTAACTTTAGAGCACTTAAATCAGATGGTTGGAGTGGAATACATCCTTTTACATGCTCAAGAGCCCATTCTTTTTATCATTCAGAAGCAACAGCGGCAGTCCCCTACTCAAGTTATCCCACTGACTGATTACTACATTATTGCTGGAGTGATCTATCAGGCACCAGACTTGGGGTCACTTATAAACTCTAGAGTGCTTACTGCAGTGCATGGCATTCAGTCAGCTTTTGATGAAGCTATGTCATACTGTCGATATCACCCTTCCAAAGGGCACTGGTGGCACTTCAAAGATCACGAAGAGCAAGATAAAGTCAAACCTAAAGTCAAAAGGAAAGAAGAACCAAGCTCTCTTTTCCAGAGACAGTGTGTGGATGCTTTGCTTCTAGATCTTAGACAAAAATTTCCACCCAAATTTGTGCAGCAAAAGTCTGGAGAAAAGCCTGTCCCAGTGGATCAGACAAAGAAAGAGGCAGAGCCTCTACCAGAGACTGTAAAATCTGAGGAGAAGGAGACCGCAAAGAATGTGCAACAGACAGTGGGCACTAAAGGCCCACCTGAAAAACGAATGAGACTTCAGTGAGTATTGGAGAAGAGAGAAGCTGGCAAGACTCCTTTTGCCACGGTTTACCTCATTACTGTGAAAGGCTCTTGAACTTTAAAATTCTTTGTCACAATCATTTGTATAGAATGTGCTTATTCTTTAAGAAAGGATGTTAAGGATGTTCATGCTTTCAATCTAAATATTTTTAATGTATGTTTTGTAACCTTTTCCCTTCTGGACTTAAGCAGCGTCCTGTCTCACATGTTTACTGCTATATATGTTTAAAAACAAAATAAAGGTATTTGCATAAAAAAATAAGACTACAAGTTCTCATCATTGTTCCAAGACCTGGCACTTGATACATATTCATACACTTGGACCTGAATATACATACCAGCCAATTATGGTACCAATTTGCACTGGTATTTTGATATATTCAGTAGTGGGCACCTGAATCACATTAATTTTTGAAGGTTGCAAGCCAAACCATGTTCCTTCTTTGTACTCATTATTTAAGGGTACAGGAGTAGGACAGGTATTAAAATACAGAACTAAGTCTTGTAAAACAAGACCCTTGAATGCTTGAATAATGGAGCAATATGGTCAACACTCAGAAAATTACCTAGTGTAGAGGTTGTGGACTATTGATAATCCTACACAAGAATGACACAAAATACAGGTTTTTTTGGAGAACCACTCAGAAGATGTTAGGAGAACACAAGAGGGTCTCAACTATTATCTTTTATTTATTTATCAAAAGATGTGTATATACAGTCACTTAGTCGTGTCTGACTCTTTGTGACTACATAGACTGTAGGCCACCAAACTCCTCTGTCCATGGGATTTCCCAGGCAAGAACAATGAAGTGGGCTGTCTTTTCTTACTCTAATATCAAAAGATGCCATACCAGTAACATCTGGCATTGTCTACTGCCAAATATGAACTCTCCTAAAATGATGCATATGAAGTGACATGAAACAAATTGATTATCAGGCTACTAGAAATAGTATTCATTTCCAAGCATCCCCCAACATTCATAGGACAAACATCATTACACTGAAAATAATGCATTAACATGATATACAGGCACTGAAATTTATATATGGGTTTCCTCATTAATATAATCAACTTTAGGTTTAATAAGAATAGAAAATTACTGAATCTCATATTTTAATCTATGGTGGCAGAGTCTTTCATTTGTTAAAATTTTTTCAGTGACCCTAAGGCAGCATGACACTATTAGGATCCCACAGGTGGGTTTCCCTGATGGCTCAGATGGTAAAGTGTCTGCCTGCAATGTGGGAGAACCAGGTTCGATCCCCGGGCCAGGAAGATCCCCTGGAGAAGTAAATGGCAACCCACTCCAGTACTCTTGCCTGGATAATTACATGGATGGAGGAGCCTGGTAGGTTACAGTCTATGGGGTCGCAAACAGTCAGACACGACTGAGCGATTTCACTTTCACTTCTTTCTTTGATATTATATAAATATTGGTTTTAGTCATGTATAGAGACCTGGATGAGCAGTAAACATTCTTCTATATACTGGTTAATAAAAATTTTCTTAACAATTATCATGTGTAATTCAAATAATAAGCAATGATTTTTTTTGTCATAAGATGACATCAAGTAGATCAGTCAATTGATAAGGTTATCCCATATTAATATTCGGGCTTCCCTGGTAGCTCAGCTGTTAAAGAATCTGCCTGCAATGAGGAAGATCTGGGTTCCATCCCTGGGTTGGGAAGATCTCCTGGAGGAGGGAACAGCTATCCACTCCAGTATTCTGGCCTGGAGAAGTCCATGGACTGCATAGTCCATGGGGTTGCAAAGAGTCGGACATGACTGAGCAACTTTCACTTTCACTTTCTTCTTTTTCTTAATGGGAATTGAGGTCCACTCAACCATAGGTGTTAATCTCACAAAAGAAATATGCCTATACTTGGGTTTCTTCTTTACCTTGATGGCAGGGTGAATTATCAATAAACCTCTCTGGTGAGATATTGAAACAATTTGATATATACCAGATCTCCTGTTCAATATTGATGACACACATCCTCAGTGGAATTTCTATAGCATCTGGCTATAGTGATGGCAAAATAAGTCCAGGAAGGCCACAAAATCTTTAAGTATTATATTTGATCATGACTACTTTTCATTGCATCAGAAAATGGATTAGACTTAATCTCTAAATTCAAACATCTTCTAAATGATATTTGATAAATACCATGCTTACTAGAGGGAGTTAATCTAATTTCAGTGAAACCAATGGTAAGGTTTTGGGCCACCATGAGTGGTTTAATGTAACTGAGACAAATAAATTTTAGGATATGGTTCATTTATTCCACTCTTTAGGAACTGGAAATGGTAAGAAGTAGGCAAATTTTGAGTATTTGAAGGATGTTACAAAGCTACTAAATTACAAAAAAATATAGAAACAATTTGTTGGATTCTAGATATTTAGGAATTCCAAAAGTTGAGATGATATATTTTAGATGTTATAGATCTATATAGATCTTATATAGTGTTATAGATAATATACTTGGGCATCAGTTTTAGCCTATGGAAACTTGTCTGGCCATCTAAACATCATACTCAGCATTACTAAAAATATTTTATACCTTCTAAAGGTCTAATCTTGATCAAGTCCATTTGCCACCATATTCCAGGTAAAATTGGATGTAGATGGCTTTCTTAGGAGTTAGTAGTAAAGAATTTTCTCAAGCAACATATCTTTGTATTATCTCCTAGATTATTTAGCCCTGTATAAGTGTTGCAAGATTCCAAAATAATTAGCATATTCCCTCTGTTTGAATGAGTTGATCAGCAGCATGAAAAAGCCACACAATTATACAACTGAAAAATTGTAAGGAAAAATTCCCATCATGTAATTTCCATTTCCCCATGTTGTTCTTATTTACCCTTGATTTATAATTTTTAAATAGAGTTAGATATTTATGAAATTATGAATTGGAGTTTCTGGGTAGAAGTAACAGGAATTTAATTTTTCTAGTCCAAAACTTTGTAGCTTTTTTCACAATTTGATCTGAAATTTCTTTTTTCAGATAACTTATTCCCAATATGGGTTTTTAAAAGAGTAATATAAATTTGTTAGAGAATTTTCAATGACTCTAATACATTGGTAATTCATATTTCATGTAATATTTCAGTTCTGTTAACATTTGAAAGCCTCCATTCTTCCAAAGTTGGCTGGTGGCATAATAGAACATATTTATTATCAGCATAGATACTCATTTTAAGGCTGAAGGCTAATCTAAGGTAACATTGGCAACATGGCAAAAGAGGCATCTAGGGCCTAGTTCCCTCAAAGAAGAACAATTTAGCAACTATACACAAATGAAAAGAGAGTCTGACACCTCAAGTGCTAGGGTATAGTACATTGCTGCTGCTGCTGCTAAGTCTCTTCAGTCATGTCCGACTCTGTGCGACCCCGTAGATGGCAGCCCAATAGGCTCCCCCGTCCCTGGGATTCTCCAGGCAAGAACACTGGAGTGGGTTGCCATTTCCTTCTCCAATGCATGAAAGTGAAAGTGAAAGTGAAGTCACTCAGTCATGCCCGACTCTTCTCGACCCCATGGACTGCAGCCTACCAGGCTCCTCCATCTACGGGATTTTCCAGGCAAGAGTACTGGAGTGCATTGCCATTGCCTTCTCTGATAGTACACTGGTGGGGGCACAAAAGAATAGGAAAAACACATCAAGAAGGGTTAGAGTAAACGTTTCATTTTGTACACTCATCCCTTCCCTGAGCTGAAACAGCAATATGCTGAGAAGGATCTCTTTGGCCATGATTTCTCCAGTTTAGGAAACAGAAACTAAGACATACGTCCACTTCCCCAGGGTTTCAGGACATTGTTTGAGAGATATGCTTCTCTCTTATCCCACACGGAACACTGAGGGAACTGTCTTTGATGTACTGCCCATGGATAGTAGGAACAAGGAAAAGGGTTATGGGCTCACTGAAACTGATGCTGCAAATCTTGACAGAAGTCCTGTACCCCTAACAGCAACCTTGTCCATCAAGGGCCCTTGCTAGGAGCATTGCTAGAATAAGGAGCCCTTCATGAGTTTTGTCCAGCCAGAGAGGCCAGATTACAGCCCTGGCCAACTATAAGGCCAGACCCATCCCTCCCCCATCTCAGAGCCCAGCCAAGTGTCCTCACTCAACATCAGAGTATTGGCAGTTTGCTTCAACCATCCATGGATGCTAAGAACTGGCCTTTCCACAATCCCAGGATGAACTGGCTGATGAATGACTTTTTCTTCTAAGCCAAGCTCTAATGACTGGAAGTGACAACTTCCTCAAATGTGGAGACATCAATATGAAGCTATAAGGATCACAAATAATCAGAGATATTGAACACTATCATAGGAAATGAACAAAGTCATAATAACAAACCCTAAAGAAATGGAGCCCTAACAACAACTTGATAAAGAACTCAAAGTATATCAAAGAAACTCAGGGAACTAAAAGAGAAGATGCATAAACAACTGAATAAAACCCCCAAATAGTACATGAACAAAATGAAGTTCAACAACAACAACAACAAAAAGAAATAAAAACAAGAAAAAATCAAATAGAAACTTTAGTGCTAAAGAATACAACTATTACACTAAAATTTTCAATAGGGAACTTCACCAATGCCCTCTGTCAAACAGAAGAAGGAATTGGTGACTTTGAAAATAAATCATTTAAAAGTATTCAGTCAGAGGAACAAAAAAAGAAAAAAAAATTAAAAAGATGAAAGCCTATAGGAGAATGGATCACCATCACATGGGACAATATTTGCATTATGGGAATTGCACAAAGGGAAGGGCAAAAGAAAGAGAAATTGTTTTAAAATATAATGGCTGAAATGAATGTAGGGATACCTGTAGTGTTTTTTTTTTATTATGGTTTACTCAGGGTATATGCCTAGTAGTGGGATTGCTGGATGATATGGTAGTTTTATTCCTAGATTTTAAGGAGTCTCCATACTGTTCTCCACATTGGCTGTATCAATTTGAGTTCCCACCAACAGAAAAAGAGGGTTTCCTTTTCTCCACACCCTCTCCAATATTTACTGTTTGCAGACTTTTTGATGATGCAACTATTTAGCTAGAACGTGGAAGCAAACTAGATGTCCATCGACAGGTGAATGGATAAGGAAGCTGTGGTACATATATACAATGGAATATTACTCATCTATAAAAAGGAGTGCATTTGAGTCACTTTTAAAGAGGTGGGCAAACCTAGAACCTATTAAACAAAGTGAAGTAAGTCAGAAAAAGAAAGACTAACATATATTAACATGTATATATGGAATCTAAAAAGATAGTACTGACAAACCTATCTACAGGGCAGTAACAGAAATGCAGACATAGAAAATGGACTTTTGGCAACAGTAGGGGAGAGAGAAGGTGGAATGATTTGAAAGAGAGTATCACTGAAACATACATGACCTTATGTAAAGAAGATAACCAGTTAGAATTTAGTGTATGAAACAGGGAACCCAAACATGAAGTGCTATGGCAATCTACAGGGGTGGGATGGTGAGGAGAGGGGAGGGAGATTAAGAGGAAAGGGGACATATATGTACCTACGGCTGATTCATGTTGATATATGGCAGACCATCATAACATTATATGCTTATTTAACTTATATGCAGAGTACATCATGAGAAACTCTGGGCTGGATGAAGAAACAACCTGGAATCAAGATTGCCGGGAGAAATGTCAATAACCTCAGATATGCAGATGACACCACTCTTATGGCAGAAAGTGAAGATGAACTAAAGAGCTTCATGATGAAAGTGAAAGAGGAGAGTAAAAATGTTGGCTTAAAGCTCAACATTCAGAAAATGAAGATCATGGCATCTGGTCCCATCACTTCATGGGAAATAGATGGAGAAACAGTGGAAACAGTGTCAGACTTTATTTTTCTGGGCTCCAGAATCACTGCAGATGGTGATTGCAGAAATGAAATTAAAAGACGCTTACTCCTTGGAAGGAAAGTTATGACCAACCTAGACAGCATATTCAAAAGCAGAGACATTACTTTGTCAACAAAGGTCCATCTAGTCAAGATTATGGTTTTTCCAGTGGTCATGTATGGATATGAGCATTGTACTATAAGGAAAGCTGAGCGCCGAAGAATTGATGCTTTTGAACTGTGGTGTTGGAGAAGACTCTTGAGAGTCCCCTGGACTGCAAGGAGATGCAACCAGTCCATCCTAAAGGAGATCAGTCCTGGGTGTTCATTGGAAGGCCTGATGTCGAAGCTGAAACTCCAATACTTTGGCCACCAGATGCGAAGAGCTGACTCATTGGAAAAGACTCTGATGCTGGGAAAAATTGAGGGCAGGAGGAGAAGGGGACAATAGAGGATAAGATGGTTGGATGGCATCACCAAGTCAACGGACATGGGTTTGGGTGGACTCCAGGAGTTTGTGATAGACTGGGCGGCCTGGTGTGCTGCGGTTCATGGGGTCACAAAGAGTCGGACATGACTGAGCAAATGAACTGAACTGAACTGAACTGAACTGAATTGATGCTGCCTAAGGAAGAAAAGTTATGACCAACCTAGATAGCATATTCAAAGGCAGAGATATTACTTTGTCGACTAAGGTCTGTCTAGTCAAGGCTATGGTTTTTCCAGTAGTCATGTATGGATGTGAGAGTTGGACTGTGAAGAAGGCTGAGCACCGAAGAATTGATGCTTTTGAACTGTGATGTTGGAGAAGACTCTTGAGAGTCCCTTGGGCTGCAAGGAGATCCAACCAGTCCATTCTGAAGGAGATCAGCCCTGGGATTTCTTTGGAAGGAATGATGCTAAAGCTGAAACTCCAGTACTTTGGCCACCTCATGTGAAGAGTTGACTCATTGGAAAAGACTCTGATGCTGGGAGGGATTGGGGGCAGGAGAAGAAGGGGATGACAGAGGATGAGATGGCTGGATGGCATCACCGACTCGATGGACGTGAGTCTGAGTGAACTTCGGGAGTTGGTGATGGACAGGGAGGCCTGTCGTGCTGAGATTCATGGGGTCGCGAAGAGTCGGACACGACTGAGCGACTGAACTGAACTGAACTGAGGGCCCACTTGTTTTCACATACCAGGATGTCTGGCTCTAAGTTGATGATCACACCATCGTGATTATCTGGGCCATGAAGATCTTTTTTGTATAGTTCTTCTGTGTATTATGGCCACCTTTTAAAAAATATCTTCTGCTTCTGTTAGGTCCATACCATTTCTGTCTTTTATTGAGCCCATCTTTGCATGAAATGTTCCCTTGGTATCTCTAATTTTCTTCAAGAAATCTCTCGTCTTTCCCATTCTATTGTTTTCCTCTGTTTCTTTGCATTGATCACTTATCTCTCCTTGCTATTCTTTGGAACTCTACTTTCAAATGGTTATATCTTTCCTTTTCTCCTTTGCTTTTCACTTCTCTTATATTCACAGCTATTTGTAAGGCCTCCTTAGACAGCCATTTTGCCTTTTTGCTGAAATGTAGTACTTGGGTGCATTCTCAAAATCTACAGAATGATCAGTTTGTTTTCAAGGCAAACTGTTCAATATCACCTTAATGACCCAACCACTGATGCTCAAGAAGCTGAGGTTTACCAGCTCTGTGGAGACCTAAAATACCTTCTAGAACTAACATCAAAAAAGATGTCATTATATGTATATTAGAATGCAAAAGTAGGAAGTCAAGAGATGCCCAGTATAACAAGCACGTTTGCCCTTGAAGTACAAAATGAAGCAGGGTAAGGGCTAACAGTTTTGTTAAGAGATCACACTGGTCATAGCAAACACCCTTTTCCAACAACCCAAAAGATGATTCTATACATGGACATCACAAGATGGTCAATACTGAAATCAAATTGATTATATTCTTTGAAGCCAAATATGGAGAAGCTCTACTGTCAGCTAAACAAGACTGGGAGATGATCGTGGCTCATATCATGCATTGAAAAATTCAGGCTTAAATACTTTTTTCCATACTTTGAATAAAGTATGGAAAACCACTAGGCCATTCAAGTTTGACTTAAATATAATCCCTTATGATTATACAGTGGAGGTGACAAATAGATTCAAGGAACTAGATCTGATAGAAAGAGTGTCTGATGCATACGGATGGCTAACAAACACATGAAAAGATGCTCAACATCACTCATTATCAGAGAAATGCAAATCAAGACCACAATGAGGTACCATTTCACACCAGTCAGAATGGCTGCGATTCAAAAGTCTACAAGCAATAAATGCTGGAAAGGGTGTGGAGAAAAAGGAACCCTCTTACACTGCTGGTGGGAATGCAAACTAGTACAGCCACTATGGAGAACAGTGTGGAGATTCCTTAAAAAACTGGAAATAGAACTGCCTTATGACCCAGCAATTCCACTGCTGGGCATACACACCGAGGAAACCAGAACTGAAAGAGACACATATACCCCAGTGTTCATCGCAGCACTGTTTATAATAGCCAGGACATGGAAACAACCTAGATGTCCATCAGCAGATGAATGGATAAGAAAGCTGTGGTACATATACACAATGGAGTATTACTCAGCCATCAAAAAGAATTCATTTGAATCAGTTCTAATGAGATGGATGAAACTGGAACTGATTATACAGAGTGAAGTAAGCCAGAAAGAAAAACACCAATACAGTATACTGACACATATATATGGAATTTAGAAAGATGGCAATGATGACCCTGTATGCGAGACAGCAAAAGAGACACAGATGTATAGAATGGACTTTTGGACTCTGTGGGAGAGGGAGAGGGTGGGGTGATTTGGGAGAATGGCATTGAAACATGTATACTATCATGTAAGAAACGAAGCGCCAGCCTATGTTCGATACAGGATACAGGATGCTTGGGGCTGGTGCACGGGAATGATCCAGAGAGAAGATATGGGGTGGGATGTGGGAGGGGGATTCAGGATTGGGAGCTCATATACACCTGTGGTGAATTCATGTCAATGTATGGCAAAACCAATACGGTATTGTAAAGTAAAATAAAGTAAAAATAAAATCTAAAAAAAAAAAGTGTCTGATGAATTATGGATGGAAATTCATAACATTGCACAGGAAGCAAAACCAAAACCATTCCAAAGAAAAAGAAATGCAAGGCAAAGTGGTTGTCTGAGGAGGCTTTACAAATAACTGAGAAAAGAAGAGACATGAAACACAAAAGAGAAAGGGGAAGATATACCCAAATGATTGCAGAGTTCCAGAGAATGGCAAGGAGAAATAAGAAGGCCTTAAATGAACAATGAAAAGAAATAGAGGAAAAAATACAATGGGAATGACTAAAGATCTCTTTAAGATAGTTGGAGATATCAAGGCAACATTTCATGTAAGGATGGGCACGATAAAGGATGCTAAGAACCTAATAGAAGCAGAAGAGATTAAGAAGAGGTGACAAGAATACACAGAGAATACAAGAAAAGTCTTAATGACTTGGGTAACCACAATTGCGTGGTTACTAACCTAGAGCCAGACATCCTGAAGTATGAAATCAAGAGGGCCTTAGGAAGGATTACGATGAACAAAGCTAGAGGTGGTGATGAAATTCCAACTGATCTATTTAAAGTCCTAAAAGATAATGGTGTTAAAGTACTCCATCCAACATGTCAGTGAACATGGAAAACTCAGCAGTGGCTACAGGACTAGAAAAGGTTATTTTTCATTCCAATCCCAAAGAAGGGCAATGCCAAAGAATGTTCTGACTACCATACAAGTATGCTCATTTTGACTTGCTAGCAAGGTTATGCTCAAGATCCTTCAAGTTAGCTTCAGCAATATATGAACTGAGAACCTCCAGATACAAAAGCTGGGTTTCAAAGAGCAGAGGAACCAGAGATCAAATTGCCAATATTTGTTGGATCATAGAGAAAGCAAGGGAGTTCCAGAGAAACTTCTACTTCTGCATGATTGACTATGTTAAAGCATTTGACTGTGTGGATCATAACAAACTGCAGAAAATACATAAAGAGATGGGAGTACCAGACCACCTTACCTGCCTCCTGAGAAACCTGTACATGGGTCAAGCAGCAACAGTTAGAGTCAGACATGGTCCTCTGACTGGTTGAAAATTGGGAAAGAAGTATAATAGGGCTGTATATTGCCATCCTGATCATTTAACTTATAGAATACATCATGTGAAATGTCAGGATGGATGAATCAAGATTGCTGGGAGAAATATCAGCGATCTCAGATATGCAGATGATATCACTGTAATGGCAGAAAGTCAAGAGGTACTAAAGAGCCTTTTGATTAGGGTGAAAAAAGAGAGTGAAAAAAACTGACTTGAAACTCAACATTAAAAAAAACACTAAGATCACGGCATTCAGTCCCATCACCTTATGGCAAATAGAAGGGAAAAAAGTGGAAGCAGAGACAGATTTTATTTTCTTGGGTTCCAAAATCACTGCAGATGGTGACTGCAGTCAGGAAACTAAAAGATGCTTGCTCCTTGGAAGAAAAGCTATGACATACTTAGACAATGTATTGAAAAGCAGAGACATCACTTTATCAACAAAGGTCCATATAGTCAAAGCTATGGTTTTTCACTGGAAAAACCACATCATGTGCAGATGTGAGAGTTGGACTATAAAGAAGGCTGAGTTCCAAAGAATTGATACTTTCAAACTGTGGTGCTCG
This sequence comes from Cephalophus harveyi, assembly GCA_006410635.1. NCBI lineage: Eukaryota > Metazoa > Chordata > Mammalia > Artiodactyla > Bovidae > Cephalophus > Cephalophus harveyi. The sequence goes on along the minus strand of SJYT01015715.1, from coordinate 249,259 downwards.
AGGAGACTCTTGAGAGTCCCTTCTAGTGCAAGGAGATAAAATCAATCAATCTTAAAGGAAATCAACCGTGAATTTTCATTGGAAGGACTGTTGATGAGGCTAAGCTCTAATATTTTGGCAACCTGACTTGACAAGCTGACTCATTGGAAAAGACCCTGATGTTGAGAAAGATTGAAAGCAGAAGAAGTGGGTGGCAGAGGATGAGATGGTTAGATAGCATCACCAATTTAATGGACATGAATTTGAGCAAACTCTGGGAAATAGTGGAGGAGAGAGAAGCTTGGTGTGCTGCACTCCATGGGTCACAAAGAGCTGGATACAACTTAGTGATTGAATAACCACACAGCTAACTTTAATAACCCATTTTTCAAAATAGATAAATAATCCAGACAAAAAGTCTAAGAAAACATCGGATTTAACATTATAGACCAGAAAGACCTAATAAATATATACAGGACATTCTATCCAACAGCTTCAGAATATACATTCTTTTAAGCACACATGAAATATTCTCCAGGATAAATTATGTGTTAGGCCACAAAACATGTCTTAACAACAACAGCAAAAAGAGATTATTAAGTTTATCATGTGTCTTTTCCAACTACAGTAGTATGAAACTAGAAATCAATAACAGAAAAATGTTGGAAAATTCACAAATATGTGGAAATTAAACAACATACTCTTGAACAACTAATGGGTTGAAAAGGAAATAAAAATTCATAAAAGAAATAAAATTAAAATAATCAAGGCAAATGAAAATGGAAACACAACATATCCAAACTTATGTGATGAAGCAACAGCTGTTCTAAGACTGAATAGCAATAAGTGTCTATATTAAGAAAAAAGAAAGATCTCAAGTAATCTAACTTTACAGGTCAAAAAATTAGAAAAAGAACAAACTAAGCTCCAAGTTATCTGAAGTCAGCAAATAATAAAGATCAGAGAAGAAATAAATGAAATAGAGACTAGACAAAACAATATAAATATTTTTAAGTTGGTTTTTGGAAAAGATAAATACTGTTGACAAACCTGTCGCTAGACTACATAAGGAAAAAAGAAACAGAAATAAAATTATAAATGAATGAGCAGACATTGCTGCTTGAACTAACTTTTTGTTTGAGGGAACAGAAACCTCTAAAATCTCAAGAGGACTGACTACTGCATAACATACTATTATAGTCCCCTATGGTTCAGTGAACAATATTAAGTCAGCTTTGGGAATAGGAATATTATGTAAATCAGACCAAGGTCCAATATCCATATCAATGGCGGTGAGACAGTCGTATTCAACCTGTTTTGTCAGGATAAGGCAACATTGTAGCTGAGTTAATGAGGCTACACTTGCAAAGAATCGTATTTGAATTAGACGATAAGACTTGTTCATAACTAGACTGGCAGCAAATTGAGAAATGAATCTTAAAAACTTGTAAAATAGTAACATCATGAGGTATCTATAAGTAAATTAAGTGCTCTAAGGTTACAGCCTAAGTCTTTTAATCAGGGAGTTCTTGCTATAATGCCTTGTAAATACCTTTACATTCCCAGAGCAACAAAATCCAATAACACAAAAAAGTAAGCAATATGCCTAAAACCAAAGCCTAATTTTAATAAGCTCACTATTAGAAGCACCCTAAATCTTATTACAGAGAATGTAGAAGGTCTTATTAAAGTTAAAAACTAACACAGAAAGAGAAACATCTGTTCTAAGAATGTGAAAGGCTTCTTTATTTGTACTACAATTTTGTTATTTCATATAAGATACCATGAGAGGCTTAGGCTTAAAAGGCAAGTATCCATAAACAACTCTCAAAATCAATGGAGGTGTGTGTGTGTGACATTGTTTCATTTGTATATTTAGGCTGAGTTCAGGATGTAACTATCTTCTGTCTGCTGGCCTATTGCATATATGCAATGCAATTGTTGCTATATACATGTCAAATGACTTCAGTTTGATAATGTTGTGACATATTCAGAAAGATGTTGTGTCTTGGGAGACTAAGAAATTTAGTAAAGCTAAAGTATCTTCTTTGTTAGCATGTAAGCAGCTATCAGTAAATCAACCAGTTTGAATTAGTTTGGAGCCTCAAGGCAGAGGTAATTATTACTTTTTTTTTTTGTAAATACCTAGAGAACACAGTAAATGAATCTTTGAATGTCTGTGGAATCAACTACCACAAGTATTGAAAGCCTACATAGGTAAATGTAAATGTAAATACGAACATTAACTCTTTATCTAAAGGTAAAGATGGTATGGGGAGGGAGGAGGGAGGGGGGTTCAGGATGGGGAACACGTGTATACCTGTGATGGATACATGTTGATGTATGGCAAAACAAATACAATATTGTAAAGTAATTAACCTCCAATTAAAATAAATAAATTTATTTTAAAAATAAAGGTAAAGACAAGAAAGCTGAACATAGTAAATAGACTACATAAAGATAATTAGCCAACTCAGACACAGAGGTTAAGAAAGTAGCAAGACTGGATAGCACAGGTATCAGACCAATTATGACTTATTTATTGCTCTTAGATCATAGACAGTTCCATAAACAGATCTCCTTGTCAAATTTCCTTATAGTAATAAATAAGGGTATTATAAGATAAATATCCTTTTTTTAATTATGCTCTATTTTCATATTTCTCTACTGGTTTTATACATTTTGTTTGATCTAGAAGCAGAGAATATGTTTTATACACTGGCATGTGTTTTCTTTATTGTAAACTGTACTGAGGTTCATCCCTTTTATTAAAAGGATAGAATTTTTCTATCCATAAATACAGATTTTCTATAATTTGGGTGTACTTTTTCAGAACTGGGTAAGACTGCTGCTCTCCCATAGCCCCCTTTTGCTTCTGAAAGCAGATATTTATCAACCTGGATGCCTTGCATCCCAGGTGCTCCAAAAACACTCTTTCTAAAATATAGACTATCATACCCCTTAGTTACACAGCAGGTCCCTTTCTGATATCATCAAGCACATCAACAAACAAGATATACTTCAGAAGTACTAGCTTGCATGGGAACCTCAGAGGAGAAAGAATGGTACGGGGAGGGAGGCAGGAGGTGGGTTCAGGATGGGGAACACGTGTATACCTGTGGCAGATTCATGTTGATGTATGGCAAAACCAATACAATATTGTAAAGTAATTAACCTCCAATTAAAATAAATAAATTTATATTAAAAAAGAATAAGTATAAAGTCATCCAGAAACACCCATATCATGGAGGTTTTTTCCGGGTTAGGGTAAAACAAGAAAGGTAGTAAAATTGCTGAATTCATGGCTTCAGTATCCACAAGAAAGGACTGGAAACATTTAAGATGGAGAAAAGAAAAACAGACATGTAAGTTCATTTCATTCCCAGTTCTAAGGTTTTCGCATGATGCCAATTTTGTCCATTAGTTTGCATCATTTACCCATTTTTTCTGTCTGATTTCTTGGAGTAGGGAAGATCCTCTTGAGGAGGTGGTAAAGTTTCAGTCATAGGTTGTATCCCTTGCATCTTCCTCAGTCTCTTCCAGCATTACTTTTTCTAATATCTTGACTTTTCAATAGGGAATTGGCAACTTTTTCCTCAGGTGTGCCTTCTCATTTGTTGGGATCGCCAGAAAATATTGTGTTCCTTTGTAGATAATTATAACTAGGCAGCTAAACTGCACTCTTAAGTTTCTTTATGGCTTACTTTTCTACATGCTTTCTCAAAGCCAGATTGTAGCTACCAGTATATGAGAAACTATTCATTCTTGCCATCAACTTACTTTTTCTTCCTACTTGTATTTGAATTCCTAGCAATGGAAGTGTCATAAAAATGGAGAGGCTCAGTGTCTATTCTGGTATTTACATAGATTTATATATGTAGACTTAGAAAATGCCTCAGAGAACTCTGATGAAAAACAATGGAGTCAACTTCTAAGTACAGCATTTAGCTTTTCCCAGTTTACCTTCTGCAGAAGGTTTTCAAGGAATCTTTTCAGTAGTACCTTTTCTTAGGTTTCCAAGGTACAAAGAACAGAATAGCCTAAGCTGTTGAAGGAAGAGTACAGGATTCCTGAGGACTTCAGCACCCTGATATAGAGATTACCAATTTGCCTTCATTGTACTTGTTTCGTTAGTTGAAGAAAGTCAACTAGAGGCAGTAATTTGTGTGGTGGGCAGTACGCAAGCCCAGGTATAGGATTGTAGACTGAAAGCACAGTGCAGGGCACCTTGGCAAATTCTGTGGATCTCCTCAGAGCTTGAGAGAAAAGGGCAAATGGATCCTTACCATTTTCAGTCCTTCCAGCAGCCTTATTCCCTTTCTTCCAGGTAACTAGGTGACCACTGTCTAACATGATACTTTCATTATATGACTCAGTCTTTAAAAAATTTTTTCAAGGACTCCTTACTCTTTTTCTCTTCATCATATCTGCTTCCATAGCTTTATTTTGCACAGCCTAGAACACTCCTACATCTGTTCCCAAGAATGGTACCTATGCTGGGGATTAGCATAATGACGGTGCTCTCCTTATACATTTGCTTGATTCTGAAAAGTCTAACCAGAGTTAGTATTCTTAAAAACCTTGTGCCAAAGTAGACTGGGGTTTGGGTACATTCAGTGAAGTTACTCTGTGTAGCTTTCATGTGTCACTTGTATAGCGGGACAGAAAGAAAGTCATCTTTCTGAATAGTCTTTGTCTAAGAGGACAGCAGTAGGACAGTAGTCAAAGGAAAACTGTATTTCATGGGTATTATTCCTAAAAAGTAAATAGGATATCAAGAAGTTTCTAATTATATTGATTTTACATAATAGGAAAACAATTATCTGGATCACAAAGATTCACAATTGCCAGGATCTTTGAATAGATAACAGTCCAAAAGTGATCAACAATTAAAAACCACACATTAAAAACTTGAAATAATATAACAGGTTTGAATTTATTTACTTGGATATTTAGAATAAAGCAAATATTGCACCGTAGAAATGATTTTGATAATTATAAACTTCCACAAATTCCAATAAAACATTCAGGTGAAACATGAAATTCTTATGATGAGGATCCCATTATATAATATAATATATATATATTACACTTTGCATTTACCAAATGCAGTTTAATTCAGCTAGTGTGCACACAATATAAAAAAAGAGTTGAGGAATAATTTTTAAAAATATGAGAATAAACCACCCAAATCTGATTAATATAAAAGAAACCATTGCTTGCCCAGAAGGAGACAGAAAGAAGTGGAAAAAACATGTTTCCCATATGGGCTTTATTATCTGAAGCCTATGAATAGAGTTCCTATTACAGTGAAGTTGTAGTGAAGGTCTGGAATGCCAGACCACCTTATCTGCCTACTGAGAAACCTGTATGCAGGTCAAGAAGCAACAGTTAGAATGGGACATAGAACAACAGACTGGTTCCAAATAGTAAAAGGAGTACGTCAAGGCTGTATATTATCACCCTGTTTATTTAACTTATATGCAGAGTACATCATGTGAAATACCAGGCAGGATGAAGCACAAATTGAGATCAAGACTGCTGGGAGAAATATCAATAACTTCAGATATGAAGATGACACAACTCTTATGGCAGAAAGTGAAGAGGAACTAAAGAGCCTCTTGATGAAAGTGAAAAAGGCTAAGATCATGGCATCCAGTCCCATCACTTCATGGCAAATAGATGGGGAAACAATGGAAATAGTGACAGACTTTACTTTCTTGGGCTCCAAAATCACTGCAGATGGTTAATGCAGCCATGAAATTAAGACACTTGCTCCTTGGAAGAAAAGCTATGACCAACTTAGACAGCATATTAAAAGCAGAGATATTACTTTGCTGACAAAGTTCTGTATAGTCAAAGGTATGGTTTTTCCAGTAGTCATGTATGGATGTGAGTTGGACTATAAAGAAGGCTGAGCACTGAAGAATTGATGCTTTTGAACTGTGGTGTTGGAGAAGACTCTTGAGAGTCCCTTGGACTGCAAGGAGATCATGCCAATCAATCCTAAAGGAAGTCAACCCTGATTATTCACTGGAAGGACTGATGCTGAAGCTCCAATACTTTGGCAATCTGATGCAAAGAGCTGACTCATTATAAGACCCTGATGCTGGGAAAGATTGAAGGCAGGAGGAAAAGGGGATAACACAGGATGAAATAGTTGGATGGCATCACTGACTCAATGGACATAAGTTTGAGCAAGCTCCAGGAGATGGTGAAGAACAGGGAAGCCTAGCGTGCTGCAGTCCACAGGGTCGCGAAGAGTTGGACATGACTGAGAGACTGAACAACATTAACAGTGAAGCTAAGAACTCTCACTCTCATTTCATAATTCAGGATTTTCACCTCTGCTAGGCTCCAGAGTAATTTCATTAAGCATGATTTTTAGGCAACCGCATCTCCTCAAGACAAAACGTCCTCATTCACTAAAACTAGGGCACCATCCACACTGACACAGGCTTTATTCTGTAATTTCTTACTAGGGATAGCATCCTTAAATTCTGGGTCCCAAGTAGACTGGAGATCTGAGAGATTCAGTGTAGGACAACTGGGTAGCCCAGGGGAAGTGGGCTAAAGGGTCTTCTTCCCTGTTTATATTTGTGTATGAGGACAGAGACAGGGCAGTATTCAAAGAACGTGTATTTCATGTTTGCATTGCTCATGTTCCGCGGTGATTTATATAGGACGGATATTACTCAAACAGGGAGGGGCACATTCCTTTACACGTAGCCAGTGATTTATCAGTCAAATTGATGTAAATAATATACTTTTGCCTCAAGAAATCTGTCAGAAATCTTTATGCAGATTTAAAATCTATTACTAGCCAGTTCTTGGCTGTCTCTTCCAGGAAGCCAGAGCAAAAAAGCAATGGCATCATTAATAGCATGGATTTTCTACTTAAAATAAATCTAATGAAGCCACATGATAATAAGAAGCTAGATATCAGTATCAGGGTACTTATGATTTTATTGTCTCACTTATCTTGGGCAAAGTATATACCTGGATTTCAAACTTCCGGCTGCAGTTGCCATGGTCCTTCAATTGTGAGTTCATTTATGATCCACAAATATCACAACACCTTAGCAAACTCAAAACAATCTAACAAATAAAATTTGTCTATATATGACTTTAGATGTAACCAGATAATGCACCAAAGAAATAATACTAGTAAATGATAAGACTTCTCAAATTTAATCAAAGCAAAGCTCATGTATGAGTCACTCATAAAAAGAATTAGCCATAATAAAATCCATGGTTCCTTAAAGAACTAACCCCCAAATCTTAGACATTTGTCTCTATTAGTCCAAAGATATATTAGGAATTATAGCTCTCTGTAATCACTGAAGAAAGGGAGGGTCCAGATTAATTTTCATTTTTGGTAATTCTCATTTTGCTTGTACTTCATACCTGTTGCTACTATAGATTCTTTTTTCAACCCATCTCTGAAAATTGTAGATGAGTTTTGCCTGTGCTAAATAAAATTTTAATTTAGCTCTGTAGTTTGCTGTTCCACACTGTGCAGGTATTATCTAGCCTTGTGCAGCCCAGATCTTGGTAAAGCAGCATTGTATTTATTAGTCCAGCTCCAACAAATGTGGTCATTTCATGTATGAGCCCCTGTTGAGGTTCTTTTTCCCTCCTCTACCATGTTAGCCTCTCCATTTTTATTTCTCCATGATCTATCTGTTGTTTAATGGTGTGCATGTTTTGAGGTGTACTTATTCTTTCAACTCTTGATGGGCACTCTGCTTTCAGTTTTTGCTGTTAGAAATGGTGCTACCATTAAGTACTCACATGTTTGTACTTTAGAGCAAATGTTTACAAATTTTTCTTATACCTGGGATTATGTTTATGGACACAGTCTAAGAGTATTCTTAATAGACATATAGCTTCATTTAAAAATTTTTCTATATGCTGGTGAACATTTATTGATTGAATATTCTTTTCTCTCATGGCTAATGACTTCAAGCACCTTTTCATATGTTTATTAGCCATTTGGATATCCTCCTTTGTGATGTGCTTGTTTAAATGTCTTCTTTCTCACTTCTTGACATATACAAGTTTATTTATGTATAATGATCTTTTATTGAATATACATTTTGATAAACAAAAGTTTTAATTTGGATAAACAAAAGTTTTCATTTTGATGCAAACCAATTTATCAATTTTTCATTTATAGTTAGTGCTATTCAATTATAAGTTTTTTTTTTTCTTGGTAAACACAGAACTTTATTAACAAAACTAAAATTTAAAATTGTAAAACCTAGTTTTCCTAAAGTTACCCCCATTTTCATCAAATACATGTGGGTGTGTTAAGTTGTTTCAATTGTGTCTGACTCTGCAACCTTACAGACAGAGGAGTCTCCAGGCAAGAATACTGGAGTGGGTTGCCAGGATTTCCCCCAGAGGATCTTCTGGACCCAGGGAGCTAACTTGCATCTCTTAAGTCTCTTGGAATTGGCAGGCAGGTTCTTTATTATTAGCGCCACCTCAATTATAAGTTTTTGCATTCACCAGAACCATGATACTGCTCTCCTATGTTCAAAAATCTTTATGGTTTTGTTTTTCACATTTATCTACATTATGTCTAGAAATTGGAAAATGGGCTCAAGTTTTGTCATCTTTTCCTCATTATGGAGCAGTGGCACCTTTATTATTAATCAAGTAACCATACATTTCTTGATCTGTTTGTGAAGTCTATTTTTTTCTCATTAAGTTAGTTTTCTGCCTTTTGTCACTACACACAGTCTTAACTACTGTAACCACTTGGACTGCTTTGAAATTTTATAACTTAAGAAATTTTGTTCATTTTGATCAGGACAATCTTGGCTTTTCTTGGCTCTTTGCATTATATATTACCTCACACCTGCATTATATATAATTTTTGAAATCAGGTGTCAATTTACAAAACTCCTAATGGAATTTGGATTTGGAATGCTAATGCATTGAATATTTAAAATGAATATTTGGGGAGAATTAACATCTAAATATAATCAAATCTGCCAATCTGAATATATCTATTTGTGAGGTATTTCTTTTCACTAATGTTCTGTAATGATATATGTCGATCTTTTCTTATGTAATTGCTATTTCTCAGGTTCTTGGAAATATTGATTTAAAAATCTGTTTGTTTGTACTTTGCATAAACACACTTCACTGTATTTATTTGTTTACAAATACAACAACTTTGCTAACTTAACTTCCTAACTTTAATTGCTTATTTAAAATCATTTGGGGATGTAGCAATATAGATAGATAGAGATATATACTAACACACACATATATAGACACCATTTTGTTATCTGTAAATAATGAAATTTACATATACTTTCCATTTCTAATCCTTATCCACCTTTTATTCCTTTTGCATGACTTACTGCACTAAAACAGCCAGTATAGTGTTGAATAGAAATGGTGATTGAAAATTTGTTTTATTCTCACTCAATAGGAGAAAAGCTTTCAATAGCTCCATTATTAAGCATTTAGCAATTGATTTATTTTGTAAATATTTATCTCATTAAAGAATTTTGTTAAATTCCCAGTTCTGATGAGATTCATGAGGAATAAGTTTTGTATTTATCAAATGCTTTTTGAGATCAGTTCAGATCAGTTCAGTCGCTCAGTCATGTCCGACTCTTTGCGACCCCATGAATTGCAACATGCCAGGCCTCCCTGTCCATCACCAACTCCCAGAGTTCACTCAGATTCATGTCCATCGAGTCAGTGATGCCATCCAGCAATCTCATCCTCTGTAGTCCCCTTCTCCTCCTGCTCCCAACCCCTCCCAGCATCAGAGTCTTTTCCAATCAGTCAACTCTTTGCATAAGGTGGCCAAAGTATTGGAGTTTCAGCTTCAGCATCAGTCCTTCCAAAGAACACCCAGGACTCATCTTCTTTAGAACGGACTGGTTGGATCTCTTGGCAGTCCAAGGGACTCTCAAGAGTCTTCTCCAACACCACAGTTCAAAAGCATCAATTCTTTGGCGCTCAGCCTTCTTCACAGTCCAACTCTCACATCCATACATGACCACTGGAAAAACCATAGCCTTGACTAGACAGACTTTTGTTGGCAAAGTAATGTCTCTGCTTTTGAATATGCTATCGAGGTCGGTCATAACTTTCCTTCCAAGGAGTAAAAGTCTTTTAATTTCATGGCTGAAATCACCATCTGCAGTGACTTTGGAGCCCCCAAAAATAAAGTCTGACACTGTTTCCACTGATTCCCGATCTATTTCAAATGAAGTGATGGGACCAGATGCTATGATCTTATCATATATTTCCCCTCTGTTGTATTACTACAATGGATTACACTGATTTTTAATTTCTTAAAATTAAACTTAATTTAGAATAGTTTTAGACTTGTTTTAAAAAGCTCTGAAAATAGCAGTTACTGAATATCTCACATCTCATTTCACAAACCATTACTATCTGATACTAGTATGGTTTATTTGTCATGCAATTAATTGATAAGGGTACATTGTTATTGAGTCTATGCTTTTTACAGATTTCCATTGTTTTTGCCTAATGACCTACTACTGTTCCATGATCCCATACAGGATGCTGTATTTTGATGTTATATCTACTTAGGATCCTCTTGACCATGACAATTTCTCAGATTTTCCTTGTTTTGACAGTCCTCTCATTTTTTAGAACTCAGTTCAGTTGCTCAGTCGTGTCCAATTCTGCCACCCCATGGACTGCAGCACACCAGGCTTCCCTGTCCATCACCAGCTCCCAGAGCTTGCTCAGACTCATGTCCATTGAGTCGAAGATGTCATCCATTTCATCCTTTGGTGTCCCCTTCTCCTCCTGCCCTAAATCTTTCCCAGCATCAGGGTCTTTTGCAATAAGTCAGTTCTTCGCATCAAGCGGCCAAAGTATTGGAGCTTCAGCTTTAGCACCAGTCCTTCCAGTTAATATTTAGGGTTGATTTCCTTGAGGATTGACTGGTTTGATCTCCTTGCTATCCAAAGGACTCTCAAGAGTCTTCTCCAATACCACAGTTCAAAAGCATCAATTCTTTGGCACATCAAGAACTGATTTGAGAACTAGTTAAGTGTTTGTAGAGTTGTCTCTCAAGTGGGATTTATCTAATTATTATCTCATGATTATACTGTCATTATGGGTTTTGGGAAAGAAGATCATAAAGTATCATTCTCATCCTGTCATAAAAGGTTACATTCTATCAATATGACTATATTAACCTTGATTACCTGGCTGAGATAGTGTTCATCAGGTTTTTCCACCATAAATTTACTTTTCCTCCCATCTGCCACTTTCACACTGTATTCTTTGCAAGCAAGTCACTATGCACAGAACACACTTGAGGAATGAGGATTCATGTTGCACCTCCTTGAAGTCAAAGTATCTACAAAATTTGTTTTGAATTATTTTACATAAGAATTTTGTCTATTCTCCCAATGTATTTATTTGCTTTTTTATATTAGTGTGAATTCATGGATAATTAGAAAGAGAAGCACTTCCTTACGTTCTGGTCCTCTAGGATGCTCCAGGCTCATCTTTAATGTTCCCTGCCCCTTTATAGAATCAGGCTTCCCTGGTAGCTCAGCTGGTAAACAATCTTCCTGAAATGCTGGAGACCTCAGTTTGATTCCTAGGTTGGAAAGATCCACTGGAGAAGGGATAGGCTACCCACTCCAGTATTCTTGGGCTTCCCTGGTGGCTCTGGTAGTTCATCTGGGAAAGAATCCACCTGCAATGCAGGAGACCTAGGTTTGATCCCAGGGTTGGGAAGATCCCCTAGAGAAGGGAAAGGCTACCCACTCTGGTATTCTGGCCTGGAGAATTCCATGGACTGCATAGTCCATGGGGTCACATGAGTTGGACATGACTGAACGACTTTCACTTCACTTAATAGAATCAACCATTTTTGAAAGGATCCATTTTTTTGAGACTAGTATTAGAAACCAAACTATGGGTTTTAGGTGTGCCTTTCGTTATTAGATTACCATTGTTTCTAGGCTTTCTCAACTGACAGATTAATGAAATATATACATATAAAGTAACTGTATATATGTATATAAATATTTATGTGTGTAACTACATATGCATATACATATATATGATACAGAATCTAAGTTAATAGTGATGCTTCCAATTCAAACCCATTATTACATGGATTACTCTAACCTCTTCTTGTCTATAGCTTTCTACTCCAACAGCAAAAAACCTTACACCATCTGCCAACCATTTACTTAATTAATTCTAGTATGTATGTGTAGTGGTTTCAGAGTTGCTAATCCATACACTCATGAGAAACAACTTTATTAAGTACAGGACTGTATATAGTTGCTTTGCTTTTAGTCTTACAGATTGCACTAACTCCCCTAGTCACTTGTTAGCATCTTTCCTTTACAACCCCATAAGTGAAATTGTTTCATACATTTGTAATATAGTAGATTCTCTTTTTACATTTTATATTCCAACCTGGGATCCCCCAACTACTAAATAGCTTTTAAAAATCATATATATTAAGGTTTAGATTATTTTGACAAGTTCTATGGGTTTTGACAAATGCATAATGTCATATATATGCCATTACAGTATCATACAAGATAGATTCAGTTTGCTTTATCTATTCAGTCCTTGCCCTCCCACTGACAACCATGTGTTTACTGTATCTTTAGTTTTGCCTTTCCCAGAATATCATATAAATGGAAGCACACCATATGTATTCAACCAACTTCTTTCACTTTGCAAAATGTATTCAAAGTTCATGTGTTTCTGTCTCTCTCTCTCTCTTGTTGGTAAAGTGGATGTGCCACAGTGTTTTTAAGGATTAACCCATTGGAGGATATCTTAGCTACTGCCAGTTTTTGGCAATTACAAATAAAGCTGTTATAAATATTCATGTGCTAGTTTTTGGGTGGACCTAAGTTTTCAACACATTTGGGTAAATACCTAGGAGCACAGTGGCTAAATGTAGAACATTTAGCTTTGTAACCACACTGTTTTCCAACATTGCTGTACCATTTTTCATTCTAGACACCAATGAATGACAGTTTCGTTGCTTGTATTTTCCACAAATAACTGAGTTTTTTTAAATTTTAGCCATTATCCTAGGTGTGTAGTAGTATTTTTTGTTTAATTTGCATCTCCTGACAGATAATATACAGCATCTTTACATACGGTCATCTGTATATTTCTTTGGTGAGGTGTCTATTCAGATTTTTTGCCCATTTAAAATGGGTTGTTTTCTTTTTGCTGAATTTTAGGAGTTTTTATCTATTTGGATTGAAGATCTTTATTAGATATATGCTTTGAAAATGTACTCTCCCAATGTCTCCTGTCTTTTCATTAACTTATGTGTCTTTTGCCAGATCAGAGCTTTTACTCTTAACAAAGCTCAACTTATTTTTCTTCATGGTTTTGTGCTTTTGGTGTTATATCACAAAACCCAAGGTCACATCGATTTTCTCCTGTTTGCTTTGAGAAGTTTTATAGTTTTACATTTCACATCGAGTTCTATGATTTCGATTTAATTTTTATGTAACATGTAAGGGCGGTGTCTAGGTCCCCGTTATGCATGTGGAATCCCATATTCTAGCATCATTTATTGAAAAGACTTTTTATGTAGTAAATTGCCTTTGACCTCCTGTCAAAGATCAGGTAATTATAAATGTTGTAAGTGTGTATCTACTTCTGGATCCTCTATTCTGTACTATTGATCTATGTCTATTTATTTGCCAATGCCATGCTATCTTGATTATGGTAGCTTATGGTGTTTCAAAATAGGGTAGTGTGAGTCCTCCAGACTTTTCTTCAGTATGTTGGTTAACTCTAGTTCTTTTGTCTTTACACATAAACTTTAAAATCAGTTTACTGAGATCTACAAAATGACTTGCTGGGGCTTTGAATAGGATTATATTGTATTCATAGGCAAAGCTGGGGAAAACTGAGTTTTCCAACTCATGAAAACAGAATAGCCATTATTTACATTTTATCTTTTATCAGAATTTTGTACTTTCCCCATTTAGATACACAAAAGTATGTGCAATGAATACCTATTTTTTTTAATTGCAAATGTAAATGGGATTTAAAAAAATTATTTATTTCAAACACCAATTGTTCATAATTGGTATATAGGAAACAATTGACTTTTTTATACAAACTTATATTCTTTATCCTTGTTATACACATTTATCTCATTTAATTCCAGGAGGTTTTTGTTTAGCTTTATAGATTCTTTGGGATTCTCTACATAGATACTCATGTCATCTCTGAATAAAGACAGTTTTATTTTTCTCATTTTCAACCTATACGCCTCTTAATACTTTTTATCTTATTGAATTAACTAAGACTTCCAGTATGATGTATAGAAGTGTTGCAAGAAGACATCCTTGTCTTTTTTCTGAAATTAGCATAAAGATTCTCATCAAAAAATATGTTAGCTACAGGGCTTTTTGTAGGTGTCCTTTACCAAACTGAGAGAATTTCCCTGCATTACTAATTTACTGAGAGTTTTTATCTTAAATGAATATTGGATTTTGTCAAAAGTTTTTGTAGCATATGGCTATATGAGTTTTCTTTTGTAGTCTTTGGATGTGATGGATTATATCGATTGATTTTTGAATGTTGAAATACTTGGAATAAATTTCACTTGGTTGTGTACAATTTTTCCTATATATTATTGGATTTAATTTGCTAATATTTTTGAGGATACTCATGATATATATTGGCCTGTAATTTCCAGTTTCTTGTGTCTTTATCTGGTTATGGTGTTAGGGGAATAATGGTTTAACGCAGTGAATTAGCAAGTGACTCCCTTCTTTCTAGTGCTTCCCAAGTGGCGATAGTGGTAAAGAACCTGCCTGCCAAAGCAGGAGACGTAAGAGATGAGAGTTCAGTCCCTGGGTCTCGAAGATCCCCTGGAGGAAGAAATGGCCACCCACTCCAGTGTTCTTGCCTGGAGAGTCCATGGACAGAGGAGCCTGGCAGGCTACAGTCCACTAGGTCTCACAGAGTCAGACAGGACTGAGACGACAGCATGCATCCCCCTTCCATTTTCTGGAGGCAGTGGTGGAGGGTTGATACTGCTTCTTCCCTAAATGTTTGGCAAAATAAACCAGCAAAATTATCTGGGCTTGGTGTTTTTTTAAAGCTATTAACTGTTAATTCCTTTAATAGACTTAGGGCTATTTAGAATATGCATCTTTCCTTGTATGGGCTATTTAGAATATGCATTTTTCCTTATGGCAAACTACCAAAACTACTGTTTAATTTCATCGAAGTTATCCAATTGGGAGCATAGAGTTCAGAGTATTCTGTTATTATGATTTCACTATCCTTAGAATCAGAACTGATTATTCTTTTATTTCTATTATTAGTCATTTGTATCTTTTTTTTTCCCCTTTCCTTAGCCTCAGTAGAATTTTTGCAATTTTATTGGTCTTTTAAAAGAACTACCTTTTATTTTCTCTATTGTTTTTCTGTTCTTAATTTTACTGACTTCTGTTCTAACTGCTGTTATCAATATTCTTCTATTTTCTTTAGGCTTAAAGTGTTTTTTTTCCCTAAGGTAAAAACTTAAGATTATTGGTTTAGGTCTTTTAAATTTTCTAATGTATAAATGTATTTTTTTTTTTCTGTAAGTGATGCTTTAGCTGCATCTGATAAATTATGGTAATATTTTCATTTTTACTTTGCTCAAAATATAAAAAAATATTTTCTAATGTTCCTTGATGTATCTGTTATTTTGAATTGTTTACTTCAAATATTTGGGGATTTCCCAGCTATATTTTTATCAACTGCCAGTTTTATTTCATTGTTGCTTTGTATAGCTTCTAATCTTTTACATTTGTTAAGGTATATTTTATGGAACATAATATGACCTATTTCAGTCACTATTTCATATGACCTTTAGAAGAATGTGTGTTCTCCTTCATGGATAGAATAGTCTGTAAGTATCAAACAAATGTGATAGTGCTCTTTTGATCATCTCTATCTTTATTGTTCTGCCTGTTTGATCAGTTACTGTCAGAGAGCTGTTGAAGTCTCCAACTATAATAGTTGACTTGTTCATTTCTACTTTGGGTTCCTTCAACTTTTACCTATCTTGATACTTTGTTGTTAGGGGCACATACATACATTCACAATTGTTATGTCTTCTCTAAGAATGGATTCTTTAACATTAAATAATCTTCATGCATGATAATATTCCTTGTTCTGAAGCTTTGTCTGAAATCAATGCAGCTTCTTCGACTATCTTTTGATTAGATTTTGCATGATATGTTTCTTAATACCTTTCCTGAAAGGTTCCTCAATACCTTTATTGACCTAAATCTTTAATTTTAAAGTAGGTGTCTTGTAGACACTAGTTGAGTCTTTTTTTTTTTTTTCAAATTCATTCTGGCAGTCCCTGTATTTTAAACCCTCACATTTAAAACTATTAATACTACCAATTAATATCTATCAATTTGTAACTGTTTCCTAGTCATTGAATTATTCTGTTTCTTCCCATTTTACTGCATTCTGCTTTTAGTTGATTTTTACGTGATTCCATTTTATCTTTTAGCATATCAATTATTCTTTTTACTTTATTGGTTTCTCTAGAACTTATAATAAGATTTTTCAACTCATCCAAACTCACTTTACAAATTACACTATACCACTTCACATGTAGTACAGGTTCCTTCGATCAGAGTACTATCAATTTATCTTTCCCATCTCTCGTCATTATTATCATTTGTTTCACTATTCAAATGCCATAATCAACCAGCATTTTATAGCTATTATTACTTTAGGCATTTTAAGATTATTTAAGAATAATGGGACTAATAATTTTATTTTACCTCATCTATTCTCCAATGCTTTTTTCTTTATGGCAATCCAAGTTTCTGACCTGTATAATTCTCCTTTTTCCTAAAGATCTTCTAGCATTTCTTGTACACCACGTCTGTCGGTAAGAATTTCATTTTTGGTTTGTCTGAGAGTATATATATATATCTTCTTTATTTTTGAAGAATAATCTTGTTCTAGGTCGATATTTCTTTCCTGCAATATTTTAAATATTTCACATCATGTTCTCTTAACTTTCTTTGTTTCTGATAAGTCCACTGTAATTCTCTATAGTTAATGCATTGTGGGTATTTTTCTAACTTCTTTCAAGATTTTCTCTTTGTCTTTGGTTTCCTTCAATTGAGGGCTTCCCTGATAGCTCAGTTTGTAAAGAATCTGCCTGCAATGCAGGAGACCCCGGTTGGATTCCTGAGTTGGGAAGATCCACTGGAGAAGGGATAGGTTCCAGTATTCCTGGGCTGCTCTTGTGGTTCAACTGGTAAAGAATCCACCTGCATGTGGGAGACCTTGGTTCAATCCCTGGGTTGGGAAGATTCCCTGGAGAAGGGAGAGGCTACCCACTCCAGTATTCTGGCCTGGAGAATTCCATGGACTGTAGAGTCAATGGGGTCACAAAGAGTTGGACACGAATGAGTGACTTTCACTTTCTTTCAATTGAATAGGTTATGCCTAGGCTTTAATGTTGTTTGCTTGTGTGTGTGCGCTTTGCATTTTTTCCTGCTTTGTGTTCTCTAAATTCCCACACTTGTGATTTAATGTTTTTCATTCATTTTAAAACATCCTTGACCATTATTACTTTGAAAATTTCTTCTGCTCTCTCTTATTCTGGGATTCTAGTTATGTGTATTTCACTTTTTTAAATTGACAGTTCTTGGATGGTTATTTTTTCTCTTTGTATTTCATTTTGTGAAATTTCTATTGGATTGTTTTCAATAGCATTGTTTTTCTCAATTGTGTTGAATCTAGTGATGAGTCTATTGAAGTCATCCTCATTTAGTTTTTTTTTTTGTAGCATTTCCTTTTGATTCTTGTAGTTTTTATTTGTCTACTTATATAATCTATTCTTGCATAACATCTTCTTTTTCCTTGAGCTCTTAACATATGAATCAGTTAAATTCTCCATTTGATAATTTCAACATCTGTGTCCTGAGTCTGGTTTTGCTGATTGTTTTCTCTCTTCAGACTGCATTTTTCTTGCTCTGTAACATGCACTATAGTTTTTTTGAGTTGTGTCTGGTATTTGGAATTGAGGTAAATAAGCCTTTGGTGTGAGATTTGTTGTAATCTAACTAGGAGTTGTGTTCTGTTTGATGTTTGTATTCCTAGAGGTATCAGAAGTGTTAAATTACTTTAGTGTGCTTTTGTCTCCTCTCTTGACTCTGGGTTTCCCTAAGTACTTTTGAGAGAGCTGTTGTCTTGAAGCTCTTTCAACTTCCACTATTATAGTGAAGCTTATTGGTGGGATGGTTAGCTTGTGGGGTAATTGAGTGATCCACAACAGTTTTGAATAAGTCTCTGGTTCTGTTTGCCTATGTCTTAGGATTGTGGCCTTTGTAAGTGTTTCTTCAGTAGCATAGTTGTTTTTCTCCTTGTCTCCTACCCTTTTCCCTGACTCTAGTGTTCCCAATCTATTTCCCTGAAGCACTGACCGCTATTGACAATTGTGTGCGTGTGTGTGTTTTCTGATTGGTAAGACTGAATGGTTATAATAGGCCAGAGTTAGAGGAATGCCCTTCCCTCAAGTTTCCAGGTCTTTCCTCTGAAGATTAGGCCTCAGTTATGGAAAATTCTTTGGGTTTACTTCACAAGGATCACTCTCCTCCACCACCACAGATCCAGAGTCATAAGGGTGTTTTTTTTTTTTTCCCCTCCAATCCTTATCATAAGAAACATGTGAGGTTCTTGTAGGTAAAGCCCACAAAAGTTTAACAGTTTTCAGAAGTTTCTCCCTTTCACTTTATTCTACATTCAACCCATCTCTTCATCTAAATTGCAGTTAAATTTTCCTACCAGTTTGTAGCTTCTGTTTCAACTAGCAGATCTCACCTGTATCTCAATGGATGTCTGTCTTTCCAGATTTTGGGGTGGCAGTTTTCCCTGCAGCTTCAGGCCTCTGATGGATCCAAGGAAATAATTGATTTTTCTCAGTTTTCCTACCTTTATCTTGCTGTAAGTACAGAAATAATGACTTCTTATCCCTTCATATTTCAGAGTTGTAACCAGAAGTCTTATTTTTTTTAATGTAAAAAAGCAACTTTTACTAAATAAGTCCCAAATGGTTCCGATGCATTAGTTTTGACATATTTTATGCAATGTGGTTTACTAATATTATATTTAGGATGCCTGCATCTATATTCATAGTAGTCATATTCTATAAATTCATTTTAAACACTGTTATCAGGTTTAGTTAAGCTATTCTGAGAAAATGGGAATTAATACTATATTTTTTCCTTAAATACTTGTAAAAATCTACTGGTGAGAATATTCATGACTGGAGTAGTCTCGTTTGGAAGGATTTTCAGTTTGGATTCAGTATCTTTAACAGATATAGGACAATTTATACCTTCTATTATTGTGATTTTTTTTTTCACTAGCTGTGTTCTTAAGGAATTTTTTCCATTTCATTGATACAGCTGACCCTTGAATAACATGATTTCAACTGTATAGATCCATTTATTATACAAATTGTTTTCAACAAGTATGTACAACAGGATCTGGTTGAGACTGTGAATATGGATCCTTGGATGCAGAACCACAGACAGAGTGGTAACTGTAAAGTTATATACAGATTTTCAACTGGGGAGGGAAGACTTATTTGTACCTCTAATTCATGATGTTCAATGATCAACCATATTTTTTAAATGGTTGGCAAATTATTTACTTTTCAAATGCTACTGATATTTAAAATTTTAATTTAGGAAAAATTAAAATTATCTACAAAGGCAAATAAGAGTATTTAAATGACACTGAACTTTATGTTCTCACGTTTATGTTTTTAGGTTTGGATGGTGAAATTTAAAAAAATGTCACATTTGCCGAAAGGACCTCATCCACACGTACAAAAATGCTGCAAATTCTACCTTTCCTGATAAATTTCCCCACTGCTCAGGAAGCTGCAAAAGTGGTTAAAACTGGTTTTTAACTAAATCTTTACATTTAGCAAACACTACTAGAACTGATTTACTCTCCAATCCTTCCAATCATCTCTATTTAGGTTTAATCAAATCAATCCATCCAGTCAACGTCATTTTTGCTTTGATCTACTCCAAATGCTGCTTATTATAAATTTAGTCAAATTTCACTCATCCTCAAAATTCCCTGTAATTGTTTTTTTCTTCAAGAAGCAAAATGTTGAAATTTCTCTTACAGTTTCTCCCTTATCAGACCAATAATTTGAAGTAAGTTGAGCACTTGGTTTTAAAATTTAAGCTAATTTTTATGTTTCTCACAGTCAGGGCATTGGTATTAATACAGTAAAGGACACACAAAAATTTCTATGCTCAACATGTTTGCATTCTAGTGCAAGAAGGCAAACACTCATTAAAAATATTAAATAGGGTACTTTATATTAGATAATAAGTATTAAAAAATATGGAACAGGATACAAATAAACTCAAACCAGAAATAGAGGATTTAACATGAAAACAAAAAAACTAGAAAGGGAAATACTTACATTATTAGATCTGCAGCACTGTACTAAACATTAATCAGACTAGAGACAAAACTACATCCTCCCTTCCCAGACACCTGTAAACATTAAGTACTTTGGGAAAGTAATTGTCTTCCATTAGCTGAGAATCTAAACAGCAAAAAAAAAAAAAAGAAATAAACAATCAATCAAGGTGCTTTAAGTACGTATCAGGCAACTAATAACCTACATTGTACCCTTAAATTCAAAAATATAACTTAACGTTAAAGGATAAACTTGCAATTAAAAAAATCAATATGGGTGCTATAATATCAATTTTAAACACTATCACTATTATACAACTTGTTCCTTAGAAATGACAAGTATTCAGGAGGTAGATTTCTCCAGTAACCCTCAGACTTTATCTAAATTACACTTGTTCTTCCACTGTAATAGCATCTCTACTTTCTTGATAGGTAGAGAATCATTGTATAAATGGAACTGCAAGCTAAATATTCTCTGGATGGTCTAGGCCTCAAGTCCTTGAGGACTTCCCTCCACATAAATAATGTGGATAATTTGGAAACTGATATACTGCTATTTTTGTATCTAAATTGAGCCCAAACTGAAGATCTCAAGGAAGCACCCATTCCAGTGCACAAGAATTTCTACTCACATAGGCAGGATTGTTTGGGCTAAACACAGTTTAGATTTATCCATCTAAGCTGCTATCCAAACTTCCACTGTATCTTCTAAAACCAGGAACTGAGGACTAAAAATGGAAGTAAAAAACTTACACTAGTCCTTATAATAGCTTAACCCTCCAATTCCAAAAACCTACTTGACAGAGACAGAGATTTGTTTAGGACCTCAGAGCCATAAATAGAATAGTTTTTCCCTGTTTCCCTATAGTACAACACCCATACCACTTTATTTTCAGTAGCTCCTCGAGGCAGAATACTTTAAAGTGGTAGATTTATGATCTAGATTTTCGTTAGTGTCACTCTGGATCAAAATAGTCTACACTTATTTGTCACTCAGGAAAATCAACAGCATATTTAGACTATGTCCCAAGGCAAAATACATCCACAAGGCAGAACTCATTACATTCCACAGATCTGATTAGAGAGATGTAAGAGAGTGATACAGAGTGATAGTAAGTATACTTTGAGTGTAGTCCATGGTTTTTGAATTCTTTAAGAATAAACAGGTTCATAAGAGAGTGATACAGAGTGATTATAAGCATACTTTGATTGTAGTCCATTATTTATGAAATCTTTAAGAATAAACAGGGTTCTTGATTTCTGCAGGAGGCTCAACAAAGAATGATCAGCAAATTAAGTAACTTTAGAGTGCTCTGAAGTTTTCTAAAGAGGTGACTGTTATAAACACCCATCAAAAGAGGATACCATGAAAGCTAAATAAATGCCCTAATAGGCAGCACTCACTAATATCCTGTCCCTCATGATTATATTTTTTGAGAGATTCAAATAGCCTGTTGGCTCCATTGGCTCCAGAGTTATCACAGCTACTGGGAGAAATCTGCAGGTAAATTACATGAGAATAATCTCTACCACTCTAATTATGAATACTTAGCCATACCAGGTGACATCAAATGGAGAATTGCAAACATTTAACATGAGATTTACCACAGCAAAGACAAATTGACTACTGTATATAATCAGCCTGGTGGAGAAACTTTACACAGTCACTGAGGGTATCTGTGGTTAATGTCTCATTTGTTGTTCTTGATAAAACTGTAAAGGTGGGGTATGGATAAGAGCCCAAACCTTAGAATTTCTTTAAACATGTCCAAACAGATTTCATACTTTCTGGAATGTGCTTTAAATATATATCATAATTGCTTATTTGGCAGGGGGTGGGGGGACTAAAGCCTTGTTGGAGAATTCCAGTTCTGCCAGTAGCAATGTATTACATGATTTTGTGTTCCCAAACTCTTTCTGAGATAATACTAGGCACAATCATTTTACTGAGACTGCAATTGAAGTTTTGCACATCTCTTCCAGTCACACAGTAACCTTACTGTCCACATTCCTTCAATCTTCAGGAAAGACAGAAAAAACAGAAATCTTAAGGTCAAATTAGCAACATTCTCAGCTTCATTCAAACTCCCATGGCATAATGATTGCTTTAATGACAACAAGCTTAATTCTTGGGGTTCATTGAATTGTTCCTTTTGAGTTAGTAACAGGACAAGTCTAGTAATATCACCTCTACTTCTGGACTCTGCTCTATTGTAAGAAATCCTGGCCAAATATTTCAGATGAGTCATCAGCAATTCATCCAGTTGTACTTATAATAAAACTTTCTACCAATTCCTATCTGAGTAAGGTGGACAAACTTGGTGTTCTGATTCAACTTCATCGGAATCCTCAGAGAGCACCACATTGCTGTCTTAACTTTGTTGCAATAAATAGTCATAGCAGTCAAACAAGAAGAAATTTATGCCAGCTTGATTTTAGGTTAGGGTCTCCTTTAAATAAAATGACACAGATGATTTTCCTCAATAATCTCCTAGAAAGTGAAGTGTTAGTCTCTCAGTCTTTTGTGACTTTGTGACTCTGTGGATTGTAGTTCATGAGGCTCCTCTGCCCATGGAATTCTCCAGGCAGGAATACTGGATTGGGTAAGCCAGTTGCTTCTCCAGGGGATCCTTCCAACCCAGGGATCAAACCTGGGTCTCCCGCATTTGCAGGCAGCTTCTTTACCACCTGAGCCACCAGAGAAGCCCTAATATTCTCTTAAACAACTGTTAAATTCTGGAGGTCTGCTCTAAAATTTGGGAGAGAAAAATAGCCTTCAAACTCTGGGGGAAAAAAGCCTTATCAAGTACTGTTGAGGATGGTGAGGCTGGTGCAGAAGTAAAATTTCACAAGGTTGATACTTAAGTGTGATGTCTTTCAATCAAAGAGGGCTAAACCATCTTAAATCATTACTGGAGACCTCAAGCTAAGAAGTCTTAGGAATCCATCAGAAGCTGATATTCTTTGGAAAGAAATGGCTTCTCCTTAAGATCCACAAAAAAATATGACAAACTGTCATGGTTTAATTTGTATTCCTTCATTGTTTATTTTCTTATCTACCTGGCTTAAGGTTTTGGTTACATTTAATTATGTTACTTATAAGGCATTTATTATTTATATTACTTTACTTATTTTGCATGTAATCACTCCTTAGTATGAGTCTAATAAAAACACACAACACACAATTTATGTGTGAAGGGTTAAAGCATATAATCAAACTGATTGTTGAATTTGTACACATTTTCCATGGTGAGCCACCCAATTTCTCTTGGTTTCAATCCTTTGAAATGAATCAGAAACTTGAGGCCCAACCACTGAAGACAAGGCAAACACAACAACATACTAGATAGACAGAAATCTAAAATTATTATCCTGTCATATCTGGTAAAGGAGTTTCCTATGTCTATGAAAACAATACTGGCAGGTCTTTGGTGGAAGTCAGCTTTTGTAACTGACTTTCACAGGAATAGAATTTCATGAGAACTATAGAGCAAACAATATCTACTTGGAGGTGTCTAATTTTCTCAGATTTCATAAAATTCACTATTTTTGCTTTAGATCTATCAATGATATTGACACTACAATATTTATTTTCTAGCACTAAAAGATTCTTGATCAGTAACACTGAGACATTACAAAAATATTTGACAATCTCCTAGGGGTATTTTGGCTTTAAACAGATCACTGTGTAGTTCTGAAAGACTGGTATTGGTTTAGTGAAGCAAAAGTTTCTTGGTAACATCCTGCACACTGGAGGAATCTGCTACCTTGATAAACTAAATTATGCCGTCAGTATACTTTCGGACATCGCCCAGGTTGTATTTTTACCCATCAGTTTCTCCTCTAAGAAGAGATCCTCAGATAATTTAACTCTAGAAGAAAAAAAAATTAGATCTTGATGTTAGAATACAAGCCTTACCACTCAACGGGAACTCTGTATTGCTTACTTTCTCAAGTTCCCACAATGAAAAGATCTAACTTGAATGAAATTTCAGAGTGTACTGCCCTCTGTGATATACTCCTGAGACTCTGCCAAGGTGGACTCTTACTATCTTAAAAGGAACAAGTTTTGGTGATATTTTTCAGGAGCCAGTATTTGCTATATGTAATGTAATCAATTATTTTAAAATGTATGTTTTCTCAAAGAGTCACAAGCAATTTTTACCGAACACATGTGCCAGATGTTATTATCTCTTTCAATTTTGGTAATGGCTGGCACACTCACTTCCACTCACTAGAGAGAACCAGGAAACCACGGTGAATGCGAATTGGAATCCAGGAAGTCTATTCTAGCACTCATTTCCTTAATGAATATGCAATTGTACCTACTAATATCTTCTATTTCCATGATTGCAGGGACCCTTAATATCTTGCTCATAGCTATTTCTCCACTGCCTAGAAGAGAAACTTTCTCATACTATATGATCCACAAATATTTTTAGGGTGAGTAGATGAATTTAAAGCATATTCTATGCTGGTACACAGAGTGGTATTCAAGAATGTAGGCTTTGAATCCAGAAGTTCAAAGTTAAGACTAATATACATGCTAGTGAAGTGAAGTCGCTCAGTCATGTCCGACTCTTTGTGACCCCATGGACTATAGCCTACTAGGCTCCTCTGTCCATGGGATTTTCCAAGCAAGAGTACTGGAGTGGGTTGCCATTTCCTTCTCCAGGGGATCTTCCCAACCCAGGGATCAAACCCAGGTTTCCTGCATTGTAGGCAGACACTATACCATCTGAGCCACCAGGGAAGACACTAATATATATACTACTTGGTAATTATTTACCTTAAATATTTTTTTGTGATGGAGAAAATAATATCTAGGTTTGCTCTAAAGATGACATGGTAGGATTATATTAAGCAGCAACCATAGGGGCTGCCCAGGTGATCTTGTTAAGTCACTTCAGTTGTGTCCGACTCTGTGTGACCCCATAGACGGCAGCCCACCAGGCTCCCCTGTCCCTGGGATTCTCCAGGCAACAACGCTGGAGTGGGTTGCCATTTCCTTCTCCAATGCATGAAAGTGAAAAGTGAAAATGAAGTCACTCAGTCGTGTCCGACTCCTAGCGACCCCATGGACTGCAGCCTACCAGGCTCCTGCATCCATGGGATTTTCCAGGCAAGAGTACTGAAGTGGGGTGCCATTGCCTTCTCCCCCAGATGATCTTAGTGGTGAAAAATCTGCTTTCCAGTGCAGAAGATGCAGGAAATATAGGTTCGATCCCTGGGTCAGGAAGAACCTCTGGAGTAGGAAGTGGCAACCCACTCCAGTATTCTTGCCTAGAAAATTCCAAGAACAAAGGAGTCCATAGGGTTTCAAAAAGTCAAGCACAACTAAGTGATTGAACACACAGGGGCTAGAATAGATTGGTTCAAAAAAGATAGTGTTTATGTTGATGATTCTTACATTGTTTTCTCCCCCTCAGTGTTTTTCTTCCCTACATATGATTTCATTAGGTGACATACTCCCTTACTTTCTTACACTTCAGCTTCTTTCTGGTTATTTAGTAACTATATAAAACAAACTGTTCTATAGTTTTAGCTTTCTGATTTTTTAATTTTAGAGGTTTCTGAGTATCTAGAGACAAGGCATGAAAGTGGACCATAACCATTTAATGCCTATTATATCTCAGCCAGAATCAGGGATTTAAAGGGCAGAGAAAAGGTAGGTGGAGTATGTGAGGGAGTAAGCTTATATTTTTATTGGAGTAGGCATTCTACCCAGCTGCTGTAGAGGTGGCTGCTCTGTCACTAGGGCAATGTATGACCCAAGACACCTTCCTTGAGCTCTAAACATTGGAGTTTCTCTTTAAGTGGATGTAAGCCATACCTAGATGTACATATATAGATTATATAAGAAAGATGACAATAGATACAGGGTAAACATGAGGCTGGTACATAGCAAAATTTCATTAAGTGGTAATGAAAGGATAACCTTATCACATCTACATCTGCATTTATTTGCTCATTCAATGTGTAATATTAATCAAACAACAAATAACTCTTCCAAAGGAAGGAACTGTATCAGTTTAAGCACATACAGCATTATGTTTGTAATCTTTTTAAGATGGGCTAAGAAAAGACCCATCATGACCTTCAAAATGAAATCTCATCATTATTTTAGCTATGGGTTCTCTCCAGGTATAACTGTCTCTTTCATGGAGAAACTAAAAGAAATTTCCCACAGCAGGTAGGGGACAAATCCTCTTTGTCCATTCACTCAATCATTCACGTTTTTGGTAATTTATCCAATAGATAAGCACTGCTATAGCATGTACTCTATGCCCAGTACTGTACTAGACATAAGAAGAGCAAAATCCTTCCTAAAATCCTTCCTCTGGCTGATTTCATGGAACTCAGCATAATGCTGACAGACAATGAGAAGCTGTTAATGCACTCCTGTCATCTATATCATACCTGCATCTCTGACACTAACCTCAAATTATCTTTCTTCATTATATCCTTTGAACTTTACACATTTGTTCATACTCACTAAAACTCACATCAGATTCAAAGAATAATGTATATGTGTATGTGTATGTATGCAGTTGCATATTCTTGAATCTATATATAGCTTTTTGTGCATATATATAACATACATATGTGTGTCTAAATATGTAATACATATAATTGCCCATTTCTTTAATCATTGTATTTACTGAACACATACCTTGTCCAGAAAAGTATGAGAAGTACTAGTATCTTAATATGAAAAAGATAGTCTCAAGCTTACAGTTTATCAAGGATGAAACAAACATTGACAGTAATTCAAATAAAAATGGTAACTAAACAAAATTACAAAGAAGTCTAAGAATGATGACATAACTTCTCCCTGAAGTTTTATGTAGATAATATTTTTTCTAACTTTTTCTCAAATTATGCCTCTAATTTTGTTAATGATGAATCTAATTGTCCTCTAAACCCGGGTAGAGGAAGGTCAATATTACCTAGAAGAGCTTGGAACATGCTGAAGACGGTTCCCTGTGGTCTGACACCAGGTATGCTGTCTAGAGCAGGATTCTGAGAGGTCAGAGACAAAAACTACTGAGCCCTGCCATTTTAAATTGGATAAATATAACACACAGTTCAATAACCTTAGATATGCAGATGACACCACCCTCATGGTAGAAAGTGAAGAGGAACTAAAAAGCCTCTTGATGAAAGTGAAAGTGGAGAGTGAAAAAATTGGCTTAAAGCTCAACATTCAGAAAATGAAGACCACGGCATCTGGTCCCATCACTTCATGGGAAATAGATGGGGAAACAGTGGAAACAGTGTCAGACTTTACTTTTTGGGGCTCCAAAATCACTGCAGATGGTGACTGGAGCCATAAAATTAAAAGACGCTTACTCCTTGGAAGAAAAGTTATGACCAATCTAGATAGCATATTCAAAAGCAGAGACATTACTTTGCCAACAAAGGTTCGTCTAGTCAAGACTATGGTTTTTCCTGTGGTCATGTTATGGGTGTGAGAGTTGGACTGTGAAGAAAGCTGAGGGCTGAAGAATTGATGCTTTTGAACTGTGGTGTTGGAGAAGACTCTTGAGAGTCCCTTGGACTGCAAGGAGATCCAACCAGTCCATTCTGAAGGAGATCAGCCCCAGGATTTCTTTGGAAGGAATAATGCTAAAGCTGAAACTCCAGTACTTTGGCCACCTCATGCCAAGAGTTGACTTATTGGAAAAGACTCTGATGCTGGGAGGGATGGGGCAGGAGAAGGGGACGACAGAGGATGAGATGGCTGGATGGCATCACTGATTCAATGGACATGAGTCTAAGTGAACTCCGGGAGTTGGTGATGGACAGGGAGGCCTGGCATGCTGTGATTCATGGGGTTGCAAGGAGTCGGACATGACTGAGCGACTGAACTGACTGAACACGCAGTTGGTATTGCTTCCCCTAGGGTCTACTCAGGACAAAAGTAGCTGCTTCTTCTAAGAGTTGTTAATATTGCATTTATATGTCTGCAAATAAAATTTAAAAATCAGTACTCTAATTGCAATTAGAGAAATGAATGATCTCTAGTGTTTTCCTTCAACTGGTACTAGTTTCATTTAGGTGGATGAAACCTTTCCATTTGTAGTACATGCTAATATGTCCTATTTCTATTATATATTAGAGACACAGTTTCTTTTTCAAGTTTGTTCCTTTTGTTTATTTTATAAGTGCTAGGAAGAGAAATATTAATTTAATTTTATATACTCAATTCTACAATAGCCTGAAAAGAGCCTCACTGAGATGAAGGATGAGCAGGCAGGGTGGAGGTTGGGAGCTCACACATATTTCAGTGGAAAGGAATCAAGGCAAAAAAGAATAATTTGTGTGCCTAACATATATTACATTCTTTACTCCCTAGTTCCTTTGAGGAAGTTCTACCATACTCTCATATTCCATGTCTAACTGGTTGGGCTTTCCAATGGAAAACTGCCAATAATTTTGAAATTATACCAATGCAGTGCATTAACATAGCTTTTTGGATATTCATGACCTGAACTCTTTGGATCTTTATCAAAAAATGTAATAATGTTAACAGTGTGGTAGTCAGCCACATGGTGCCGCCACAATGAAATAAATGCCATCCCAAGCTGCTCTTTTAAGAGCAAGGAATAGCACACAGCTTTGTAAAGTCTTTTCTGCATATAAAATGTAGGAATCTGAAGGTCAAATGGTCATGAAAGTAGAAAATTTGCAATAGCCATATTCTTTCCAAGTCAGAGTGAGATGAGAAATCTTCACCAACACCTCCAGATGTACACTTATTTCCTGAATCACTGACCCTTAAAAGAGTCCATTTAGGAGGTTATTGCCTCAGGAAATAAGTGATGCTTTATTACTCATTTCAGCAGCCTGAGGCCAAGACAGAAAGAACTACTTTTTCTCTAAAGGTAGAGTCTTGATTTAAATGATAAATCATGATAAATAATAGTGCCCAATTATGCTTCATATCTCAAGATGTCTCCTCAGTCAAATTGCTTATGTGCTTCAAGAGAACTGCATATACAAATCTGAAATCTAAAGCCTATCCCTGAAGTCCGGATAGAAGGAATTTTTAAGTCATAATAGTCCGTAAAGAAGGAACTCTCCAACTACTGTCATCATATATCTTTCAAAGCCCCTAGAAAACTGAACTCTTTTGATCACTGAACATACTCTAGCAGGGAGGGAGTCCTTCATGTTGTCTATCAGGTGATAATCATATTTGGTGATATGTAGGATTGTTTGATAATGTAAGCCTGTGGTAATTATTGACATACATGGTCATAAAGGCTTGCATTAGCACACTTGGCACACTGGTGGCAGATAGTCGCATTTAAACTTTATAGCTGCCTGGCCATTTTTGCAGCTAACTCCATTTCCCTTTCTCTTAGAGGACATTCTCTTCTAGACTATGAGGTATTGGAAGAGCTGATAATCATGAGGTACCCTACCTCCACTGGAGATATAACCAGACTACTCATAGTTCCTCTTTTTGAGTCAGTGAACATCTTAGTGACTCAAGTCAGGCCCACTCCTCCACTCTTGGACTTCTACATAGAAAAGGAGAGAAAAAAGTTCACATTTTACTCAAATTGAAAAACAGATAAACTGACTTTAGAACTTATTATTTTTTTTTTTTGCCAGTCATCTAAATAAAAAAGATGCAGAATTAAAGCCAAGAAATATAACCAAGAGATGAGAAATGAGCAGAAGTCAGATGCTTCTTTAGATCCTGGACTCCTGGATTCCACAGAAATTGAAGCTAGATTCATCATGGTTATAGAAGCTCAAGAATTTCCTTTTCTCCTTATAAGGTATTGTGTAGTATATCTTTCCCTTATAACCAAGAGATATGACTAATCAAGATAATTATGAGGAAACACAAAGAGTGACTAATAACATCAAGACTGAGGAATTACATTATTTCCAGAGTGCTTCTTGAACAGTTCTTCTTGAGAATATACTACTTCCAATGGGGGAAAAAAGGTAAAAGTGATGTGAAGGAAGTACCATGGAGCAAGAGGTGACAATCAAATCCTCTTTGATACATAATTATTGTTGATTATACAGTGTATCTGGTACTTCAAAACAGAATCCAATGGTGAAATAAATTCACTAATTTGACTTTGTGTAATATATTTGTAAAGATATTAAAATTAAAGATAGTTATATAAATGCAATATGTAACTAGGAGATTAAAATCTGAGATTATGCCAACAAAATGAAGCAAGATGTGGACAGAATCGAGGTCAAATGGTTAAGCAAATAGTTCTGCAGTTAAGATATATCTGGGTTCAAATTTTGCCTCAATCAGTTACTATAATGACTACCATTATTGTTGCTGTTCCCAGCATCTGTTCACTCCAAGTTGCTTTATCTGTTTATGAAGACATTTATTATTTAAAAGAGCAATTTGAGAAAGGCAGTATGAGTATGTTCACAATTTAGACACATATATAAAATAATTACATATATGTCAAATTTGTACTATTCTAAAACATATGGGTTAACTGGAAAATTTTTAAAGTTCAAGACTTACAAACATTTCAGCACACACCCTACCACCTGTAATTGTGCACTTAATAATAAAAACATTTATTGTTATAGTTATTAATTATTTTATTACATGAATAAGGAATCCATCTGTGTAGTTGCTAAGTCGTGTCTGACTCTTTGTGACCCCATGGACTGTAGCCTGTCAGGATCCCCCTGTCCATGAGATTCTCCAGGCAAGAATACTGGAGTGGGTTGCCATTTCCTCTTCCAGGGGAAATCATTCTGACCCAAGGATTGAACCCACATCTTCTGCACTGGCAGGCAGGCTCTTCATCAGTGAGCCACCAACGAAGCCCCTAAATCTGTGAGTTTGTTTTTATTTTGCATGTGCATTCATTCATATTGTTTTTAAATGGCACTTAAGTGCTATCATACAGTATCATACAAATCTCTTCTCCACTCTTGGCTGCTGCAATGCTGTGGCATGGAGGTGGTGGGAATAGAGAACGCACTGGCACCCTACTCCAGTACTCTTGCCTGGAAAATCCCATGGATGGAGGAGCCTGGTGGGCTGTAGTCCACAAGGTTGCTAGGAGTCGGACACGACTGAGTGACTTCACTTTCACTTTTTCACTTTCATGAAGCGACTTAAGACTTAGCAGGTAAATAATGGGATCATTCACAGGAAAGCAGTCAATGCTGCTTCCCAGTGGACAGTTGTGACCACTGAGCAAGGAGTGCAGTGTATGAGCAGGGCTCTTCAGGATCAGGGGCAGGGATGAAGGGTGGACTAGGTGCTCCTTGAGTTCCCAAAGTTGGGTTAGAAGGGAAAGAAGAGTACAGTGACCAAGACTCCCCTTGTCCTAAAATAAGCAACCTGACACTGAATCCCAAATACATGTCCATTGATGGGAGATAATAATTAGAAGGCACACCCTAGATATGTGATATTTTCTTCTTTGAAAAAAAGAAAGCCTCTATTAAGTTGATCAAATTAAAATATATGTTTGCTTCACCATATAATTTAAAGGTATGTATGTAACCTGAGCAAAACACATATGCAATGTATCTTCTAAATGAGTAAAAGGGAGGAAATACAAGTTACATAAAAACAGATTAAAATCATACAAAACACCATAAGTCACTTTAAAACAAGAGAGGATTATAAAATGGTATATGCAAATAAAAACAGCACTGCCTGTCATATAAATGAGAATAAGATTATAATATCTCATCTAAAAAGTGATATTAACTTTAAAAATATAATACAACAAAATGTTTTTCAAAATAACATACTAGAGATTTAAAAACAGCTTTCAATAGAAAAATAAGATGATTGCAATCCACAGGAAGATAAAATTGAATTGACTCCATTAAGGGTAAATACCATAGAATCAGATTTTATAAAGCAAAAATTGCACAAAATCCATGAGATTGAAAGAAAACT
This sequence comes from Cephalophus harveyi, assembly GCA_006410635.1. NCBI lineage: Eukaryota > Metazoa > Chordata > Mammalia > Artiodactyla > Bovidae > Cephalophus > Cephalophus harveyi. The sequence goes on along the minus strand of SJYT01015715.1, from coordinate 216,867 downwards.
ACAAACAAGCTTTAAAGCATTTTATCCAGTGATGGAATTCCAGTGGAGCCAGTTAAAATCCTAAAAGATGATGCTGTTAAAATGCTGCAGTCAATATGCAGTGAATTTAGAAAACTCAGCAGTGGACACAGGACTAGAAAAGGTCACTTTCATTCCAATCACAAAGAATGTTCAAACAAAACCACAATTGTGGTCATTTCACATGCTAGCAAGGTAATGATCAAAATCCTTCAAGCTAGACTTCAACAGGACATAACCTGAGAGCTTCCAGATGTACAAGCTGGATTTAGAAAAGGCAGAGGAATCAGAAATTCAATTGCCAACATCTGCTGAATCATAGAAACAGCAAGAGAGTCCTACAAAAACATCTACTTCTGCTTCATTGACTAAACCATTGATGATGTGGATCACAACAAACTGGAAAATTCTTAGAGATGGGAATACTAGGCCACCTTACCTGTCTCCTGAGAAACCTGTAGGCAGGTCAAGAAGCAACAGTTAGACCCGGACATGGAACAATGGCCTGGTTTCAAATTGGGAAAGGAGTACATCAAGGCTGTATACTGTCATCCTGCTTATTTAACTTATATGCAGAGTACATCACACTAAATGCCGGGCTGGATGAAGCACAAGCTGGAATCAAGACTGCCAGGAGAAATATCAATAACCTCATTTATGCAGGTGACACCACCCTTATGGCAGAAAGTGAAGAGGAACTAAAGAGTCTCTTGATAAAAGTGAAAGAAGAGAGTGAAAAATAGGCTTAAAACTCAACACTCGGAAATCCAAGATCATGGCCTCTGGTCCTATAACTTCACGGAAAATAGATGGGGAAAAATGACAGAGTTTATTTTTTGAGCTCCAAATCACTGCAAATGGTGACTGCAGCCATGAAATTAAAAGACACTTGCTTCGTGGAAGAAAAGCTATGACCAACCTAGACAGCATATTAAAAAGCAGAGACATTACTTTGCAGACAAAGGTTCATCTAGTCAAAGCTATGGTTTTTCCAGTAGTCATGTATGGATGTAAGAATTTGACTATAAAGAACGCTACGCATCAAAGAATTGATGCTTTTGAACTGTGGTGTTGGAGAAGACTCTTGAGAGTCCCTTGGACTGCAAGGAGATCAAACCAGTCCATCCTAAAGGAAATCAGTCCTGAATATTTATTGGAAGGACTGATGCTGAAGCTGAAACTCTAATACTTGGGCCACCTGATGTGAGGAACTGACTCACTGGAAAAGACCCTGATGCTGGGGAAGATTGAAGGTGGGAGGAGAAGGGGACGACAGAGGATGAGATGGTTGGATGGCATCACTGACTCGACAGACATGAGTTTGTGCAAGCTCCAGGAGTTGGTGAGGGACAGGGAAGTGCTGGCGTGCTGTAGTCCATGTGGTCACAAAGAGTTGGACATGACTGAGCGACTGAATTGAATTGAACAGCTTCTATGGAGAACAGAGTGGAGATTCCTTAAAAAACTAGAAATAGAACTGCCATACGATCCAACAACCTCACTGATGGGCATAAACACAAAGGAAACCAGAATTGAAAGAGATACATGTACCCCAATGTTCACTGCAGCACTATTTACAATAGCTAGGACATGGAAGCAATCTAGATGCCCATCTACAGATGAATGGATAAGGAAGTTGTGGTACACATACACAATGGAATGTTACTCAGCTATGAAAAGGAACACATTTGAGTCATTTCTAATGAGATGGATGAAACTGGAGCCTATTATACAAAGTGAAGTTAAGTCAGAAAGAGAAACACTAATACAATATACTAATTCCTATATATGGAATTTAGAAAGATGGTAATGACAATCCTATATGCAAGGCAGCAAGAGAGACAGATGTAAAGAACAGACTTTTGGACTATGTGGGAGAAGGCAAGAGTGGGATGATTTAAAAGAACAACACTGAAAGATGCATATTACCGTATGTAAAATAGACTACCATCGCAAGTTCGATACATGATCAGGGCACCCAAAGCTGACGCTTTGGGACAACCCAGAGGGATGGGATGGGGAGGGAAGAGGATGGGGGGTTCAGGATGGAGGGACACATGTGCACCCATGGCTGATTGATATTGATGTATGGCAGAAACCACCACGATATTGTAATTAGCTTCCAATTAAAATAAATTAATTAAAAAAACAATGTAATGAACATCCAAGGGGTAAACAATAAAATAAAATTATGATCTTCAGACTAACCAATAGTATTTACATATTTCAAAGATTTATAAGATGTTAAGATTAGAAAATCAGGGTAAAGAATATACAAGTATTCTCTGTACTATTTTTGAAAATGTCCTGTAAATCCTGAAATAATTTTTAAATTATTTCAAAATAATAAATAAAATTTTAGGAAAAATTAAACAGAAACTTTGCCAAAGATTTATAACTGGCAGCTAATCTTTTAAAAATTTATCTTCTTAAGTGACTAAACTGTAAACTGAAGTCACAATAAGATAACATCTCATACTTACTCGAGTACAAGAATGACAACTTCAAATGATGGTGATGATGAATAGTAGAAAATATATATCACAGGTGGTGAGTGTGAAAAGTTTCCACCTATTTAGAAAACTCTTTGACAGTTTCTCATAAAATTAAGCAAACTATATCTTACAATCAAGCAAATTCCATTTTTAGGTAATTGCATAAAAGATTTGCCAACATTTTCAAAATAGCTAAAAACTGAAAACAACCCTCATGCCCATCAACAGGAAAATGAATAATAAACTGTAATAGTCCCATTCAATGGAATATTACTCTACAATTAAATAGAAAAAATTTAAACTTACTGGTACAGGGAATAATATGTATAAATCTCAATATCATTATGATGAGTGGAAGAAGTCAGACATATACTGTGTGATTCAATTTAATTAACTGCAAGAACAGGTAAAACTAATCTATGATGATAGAAATCAGAATATTGTCTCCTATGAGAATTAGGCTTAGGAGGAAGGAAGCAGGAGAGGAAGTTCTCAAGTAATAAAAACATTCTACCTCCTGAATAAAGTAACAGTTACATGGGTATATACTTTTAAGAAAACTCATTGAATTACACAATTAAGATGCATGCATTTAAGTATATAAATTTTACCTGCATAAAAGTATAAATATTAAAAAGTAAGAAAGTTCTCACTACTGATATATGTTAGAAATATTTAAAATATTTATATATTACATAAATATATAAAATAAAAGGAAGTACAGAACATTATGAAAGCATATGTGGGTGTGTGTATCTATGTATATACTCACACACATTTTGGGATGTGTGTATATTTGTGATGTGTGTATACGTATGTTTGAAAGGAGACACAAGAAACCATAACACTAGCTGTCTCCAGGAAAGGGAAATTGGGTGGCTATGGAAGATAGAACTGAAAAAGTAAATTACCTTTCACTGAATATCCCTTTGTAAATTTTGAATTTTGTAACATATATTATGATTTTAAAAATGAAAATGAAAAATGTAAAATGCTTCTGGAGGAAATTAGTGTTATGAATTCTCTAACTTATTTAAAAATACTTTAAAAGCGTTATGAAGTGAATATGGCAAAATGTGGTAGAATCTGGATTACTGGTATTTGCAAGGTCATAGTTCTTTTTTCCTTATACTCTGTATGCTTACAATGTGTTAATTATGAATTTTTATAAAAATCATAACAGAGGAAGTCTTTCATTACCAAGAACAATTTAAAATCAATGAATTACACATGTTTAAGAATTCATTAGGAAAAAACCCACAGGGAATGTAGAAAAAATAAATAAATTAAAACATTAAAAAGATACACTGATAAGTAAATACCAGAGAGCTGACTGGGGAACACAGGAATGGACAGCGAGTGATACTAAAAATCCATGAGTCAAACTTATTACATTAAAAAAAGACATAGCAGAAATAACCAAAACTGGATGAAAATGGATATTAGTTGAAATGAGAGAAATTAATGAACATTTTGTATTATTTCATTCTACTGTGTTTGAAAATCTACTTGACTATGATTTTCTACTAGGAAACACATTAAATGTAAGGTACAAAACAAAAAATTAGCAATAACCATAGAAAATGTGAAGACCACCAAAAACACAAAGGAGAGTTCAGATGACTTAAATTATCTGTTTGCTTAACTGCTGATGAAAGCTAAAGCTTTCCAACCTATTCTAGAGCATAGAATAAAAAGAAAATCCTAAAATTATTTAAATACAATCAGAAAATCCAATATACAAACATGACAAAAATAGAACAAAAAATAAAATTACAGATCAATTTAAGTTAGCAGTATGCCTGAAAAAATTCCAAATCAAGCTAAGATACTGATAATTCAATAGTGAATTTAAAAACCAACACTTTTTTAACCAAAAGGAATTTGTTGAATGAATAATAAAAGGAATAAAAAAAATTTCAATACTAAAAATGGATTATTTCACAATGACAAAAGTTTAAAGAATAATATAATTGTTTATGCAAAAAGCATTTGGTTATATCCACCACTTGGTTTTGATTAAAATTCCTTAAGAAATATATAAAAGGTAAGAGACTTTACCTAACATAATATGTAAGAATCTGAAATTTAAAATTAGCATTTTGATGACTGAGATCATTTACATCAAAATAACTTACCTATTGGAACTAATAAGACCTGATACCACCCCCAGCAGGGTCTTATAAACAAGACAGAACTGTAAACCAACAAATACACTCAAGTTTGTTCATCTACCCAAACAGTTCTTCTATCATTGATAACATATTATTCACTTAGAGAAATAGCTCATTCATCAGACAAAAATGTGATTATCTAAATGCAATCAATGTTTTCATCTTACTCTTTCACCAAGTGTAAACTCTCACAGGATGAATCTTGCCCACTCCTAACCGGTTCCTTGCTTCCCTGGTGACTCAGTGGTAAAGAAAAGCACCTGCCAATGCAGGAGATGTGGATTCAATCCCTGGAGAAGGAAATGGCAACTCACTCCAGTATTCTTGTTTGGGAAATCCCATGAACAGAGGAGCCATGGGGTTGTAAAAGAGTTAGATATGACTTAGTGACTAAGCAAAAAGACAGTTTTCTGCCTTGAAAATCCTACCTTAAACCACCATCCCATCCCTCACGACCTTAATTTCCTGCTTTTGAAATACTACTAAACTTTGTCAAAGTGCTGTTTTCCCTTTCTGCTGTAGTTTTAATAAACTCAGCTTTGCTTGCTTATAGCTGTCTCTGAGAGTCTTTTTGCATCATAGACCAGAAACAACATGCTGGTCAAACCAAGAAGGGTCCATTAAAATCTAACTAGATCAAGGGTGGGTGATATTTCAACAATCCAGATAATCCAGGAGAGGAGAATCACAACTATCAGTATTTTCAAAGGATTTAGTATGTAATTTGAAAAAGAAAAAATGAAACTCCATGAAAAAGAGGAAGAAGACCACTTACCCCTAAAACAACACAAAACTTTTCAGATACAGAAAAATTATTAAGTAAGAAAATAAACTGAAAGAAGATACTCCTGCCAGAAAGTGAAAATATTAACAATAATTAAAATTACTGAATAAAAAGAAAGACATACCTTGTCCTTGAATAGGAAGACTATTATTAAAAACCAATTCTCCCCTAAATTAACTTATTAAAAGTTGATGAAATTGCAGTCTAAACTGTAATTTCTTCTAAGAGAAGACACGAGACAGGAGGCAGAAGAAGAGACACACAGACCCACAGAACAAAAATGGAGTCAGTCACAGATGAGAATACAGCATATGTGCAAGATGGCATTACAGATAAATGGGCAATTATTGGCAAATAATCGCAGGTAATGGCAAATAACTTGGCAACTTTAAGATTTCAAATAAAAAAATTTCTGTGATTTAAGAACTTGAATTAAAAAACCACAAAAGAATTAGAAGTTAACATAGGTGAAGAGTTCTATGGGATCAGTATAAATATCTTTCCAAAATGACATGAACTCAGAAGCCATAGAAGCGAACATGGTTATACCTGGACATATAACAATCAAATACATTCTTATAACAAAAAGGAAGCTTAAAAGTGTGTAAAAAATATCTGTGATGCATGACAATCCAAAGCTTATTCCCCCAATAATAAATGAGCTCTTTGAAATCAGCGAAGTACTAAAACCTCCCCGCAGCCCCAAAATTGGACATAAAAAGAAAATAAAAAATACAGATGGCTAGTAAACATATGAAAAAATGATCAAACTCAAAACCAAAAGAAATACAATTTAAGACAATAGTTTGGGCTATCACACTGGCAAAGATTTCAAATATTCATAAAATTCATTATCTGTGAGATTGTGGGAAAGTTCGCAATCTCATTCATGGTCATTTGAGGATCAAGTTGTTACCATGTATTTAAGGAAATCTTGCGATCATTTTCAAAATTTGAAATATGCATATACTTAATCCCAGTATTTTAACTAAGTAATTTATTATGATATAATAGACAAAGGCAAATTATTGATATATAGGGAGGTTCATTGCACAGAAATTTTTGGTACTAACATATATATCTATGAATAAGAAATGTTTGAAACATTTAATATTTCATGTACAAAACAATCATGCAGTCATTCAACAGATGACACAGATATGTATTACTGAAACAGAAAAAAGGGCATTGAAAAAACTGTTAAATGAAAGCAAATTTGCAGAATAATGTGTACAATATAGCTCTACTTCCAGAACCCCCTAAAATAGCTTGTGTCTGTGTGTGTGCATCTATCTGCTTAAAGAAGGCACACAACTCCCTTAATAGAGGAAAACTTGGAGATAGGAGAGAAAAGGGCACTTAATTAATATATTAAATGTTTAGATATGCTTTGAGTTTTTGAAAAAAAATTTAATAGATCTTATTTTTTTGATTTACTACATGGCAAATGAAAATTATAAATGTATATTTATGGGAGTAATGAGCAATTCCATCACTTTGAGTTTCTTGTGCAATATAATTTCCTCTACTGAGGCTCCTGGGATTGAGTCAAGTAGAAGCAAGGGAAACAGTCACCATGCCCAAATTAAAGTCTCATCGATGATATCCCAACATGAGCATTTCTCAGTTAACCATTTCTTATCTGCAGGAGGTATCCACTGCAACACAGGAAAAAGAAGAGTTTCCATGCACAAAGAAGACTGTCACTGTATTGGAGAAGCTGGTGGCAGAAGTAATGGCACCTACAGTAACAAATCCACCTTGTCTCTGTGGTCATCACCTGCAAGGACATAGTGGGGAAAATTGGCAAAGGTGAGGCACACGTTTTCTCAGGAGCCTGTCTGAGGGCTATGAAGTCCTTGTACACTCTTCTTCTACGTGTTCTGGAACAAATCTACCCAGAATACACAGAGAAAGCCACATTTTCAGCAGCTGGGTACCTGCTATGGCCAGAAAAATGACTAAGATTTCTTAAAATCAAGGATGCCAAACACTGGTGATACTTTTTCTCCTTTGCTTGGCCAAAAAATGGAGTTCTCCAGCTATTTCAGACTTTTATCTGTCTCTTTCCCTCTGAATTTGACTCATTAAAGTGCTAGGTCATTCATTCACTGAATCAATTAATTCAGGCAAAACTACTTGTCTACCCTTCAGTCTAAAGATTACTGAGAATTACTATATCTCATGAATATAATATTTCTCTGGTAACACAAGAGATCCAGCAAAGAAGTTTAGCGTGTGTGTGTGTTAGCTGCTCAGTCATGTCTGACTCTTTGTGACCCCATGGACTGCAGCTCACCAGACTCCTCTGTCCGTGGAATTCTCAAGGCAAGAATAGTGGAGTGGGTTGCCATGCCCTTCTCCAGGGGATCTTCCTGACCCAAGGATTGAACCCAGTCTCCTGCATGGCGAGCAGATTCTTTACCATCTGAGTGCCCAGGGAAGCCCGAGAAGTTTGGTTTATTAGATAAGAAAAGTACTAACCAAGATGCAGAAAAACTATGAAGGTATGTAAGAAAAGCGTATCTCTTAACTCATTACACAATCTGGCCTTTTAATTAGAATGTAGCCATAAGACATAAATCTTCAGAAAACTGACACCTAACTTCCTATCCTGACGTGGTTGCTCCTAGAAAGCAAGGACTATTCTGACAAAACCCTTACCTTCAGAGGCAGCCCTCAGACAAGAGGGAGGCAAAAGGGCTCTGTCTGAAGAGTCTTCCTTCAGGGGTTTACTGGTATCGTTCATGCCCAAAAGAGCTCCCAGGAAGTCATCTTCTGAGGGGTGGAGGGGGAGAAACACCACTTCCAGTGAAAAAGGCGATTCAGCTGAAGTTGGGAAGTCACCCCTTTTCCCAACTTTGGAAGTCTGATTTCATTTGGAAGCTGCTTCCTGCTCTGTTATACAGCACTGAAATTATAGCTAGCTGCTCAAAACTCTACACATTTCAATATTAATACCTTGTATCATAGCCTTTCTCTCTGGTGCTTTTCCAAAACTGACTGAATTACCTGGATCCCACTGAAAATTACATTTCTTTTCTATCGTTTATTATTTGTTCTGCTTAGATGGCCAGGTTATTTATAAGATCACTCTATATCGTCTACTCATATATCTATTCTCAATAAAAGTTTGTTGAGAACCTACTCTATGATAACCCATTAGGAGCTTGTGTCACAAAAATGATCTTAAAAGCGTCATGCCATTAAAATTAAAACCCCATTTTGTGAATCAATCATACAAAAAAAAAATTGAGAAGTAACTTAGTCAATGGTCTTACAGAGGGAGATTCACTGATAGCGATGTGAGTCTAAATATCAGTAGCATGTTATTGAGTTTAAAGTGCAACCAGACTGCTGCTTTCTTCTACATCCACCAGCCCTCAGGAAAACAAAATGAGAATAACAATAGCATTCCTCATGGAATCTACAGAATCAGTAGTGATGCTTCTTCTCTAATTTCTAAGTTTAGTGATTTATGTCTTGTCTAACTAGTTAAAGTGAAAGTCGCTCAGTCGTGTCCAACTCTTTGCAAACCCATGGACTATACAGTCCATGGAATTCTCCAGGCCAAGATACTAGAGTGGGTAGCGGTTGCTTTCTCCAGGGGATCATCCCAACCCAGGGATCGAACTCAGGTCTCCCACATTCCAGGCAGATTCTTTACCAACTGAACCACCAAGGAAGCCCAAGAAAACTGGAGTGGGTAGCCTATTCCTTCTCAGCAGATCTTCCCGAACCAGGATTCGAACTGGGGTCTCCTGCATTGCAGGTGGATTCTTTTACCAGCTGAGCTACTACAGAAGCCCTCTGTCTAACTAAAGACTTGTCAATTTCATCAATCTGCAGAAATCTAGCTTTTGGTTTCATGGGTTTTCCCTATAGTTATGCTGGGCTTTACCATTATATCATTGACCTTTGCTCAAAAATTTATTATTTACTTTGGGTATTCTCTGCATGATATAATTAATAACCTTTTACTTTCAAGCAGTTTGTTTTTTGTTCTGAACTATCTCTCTTAGAAGCAATGTGCACCTGTTTAATTTTTTAAATGAAATCTTTTATTCAGCTGGAAGAAACGTGCGTGTGAAAAAGTTCATGTGTACTGGCCAGCTGCGAGGTTCCTGTGAGCTGTCTGCAATGTGCTGGTGAGATGCCAGCAGGTCGTGAGTGCGGCGTCTAGACCAGAGGCCACGGCCGCCTCAGCCCCATCCCAGAAAGTGCAAACCCGAAGTGCCAGGTTCAGCAGCGAACGCCAGATCCCAAGACTGTCTCTTATACACATCTAGATGTGTATAAGAGACAGCCCTAGGGTTTGTAAGAGGCACCTTAAATTATCACAATCTATTTCAAGTAACACTAATTTTGTTACCTAACCTTTTATATATCTTAAACTTAGTTTCAGAGAAATGAGTCTATCACTGGTTTAGATTTTCCAACAGATCAATGACTGAAACCATCTTTGGCCCTGGCATGTTTATAAAAGCAACTATGAGCCTAAGATATGTGACAGTCACTAAACACTAAAGATCCCACCACCACGGGACACACAGGCAGGCCAATAAGTCATGGAGACCAGCAAGCACAATCAGTGACCCAGTTTCATGCTTGACTAATACAGACAGATTCTCACTGTCACTATAATTCCCTAAAAGAATATCAGTATCCTTTAGGACAAAATGCTTACCTTTGTGAGAATTCACACAGGCCTTTGAGGATGGAGGCAGAATTATTCCTAACACTTTTCTTTATGTCTCATCTCAAGGGGAAGGAATAAGCTCATCCACATGAAACCTAGTTTTTGGAACATGTCAGTCTGTGGGAAAGAATAAATGTGCATCTAGATGAGAAGCAGGATGAGTTCATTTGTCAGCATAAACACGACAGGAGTGTTCACTATGTATATGCATGTAATACATATAATCACTCTTCTGAGATATTTCTGGTATTATTCAAAAGACTGATAGAGAAAAAATTTGGGGTGAAAAAGTGCCTCATATGACTCACCAGATTATTAATGCTTCACACTCTTTGGATTAACAGATACCTCATAAAAGCAATAAAATTCTAAACTGCTTAATAACATAACAAAAATAATCTAGCAACATACATTTATTACAACTGGATATTACCTCTAGAAAGCATTGCTGTGAATTTTCCCAGAGAAAGGAGCTCATACAAGTGACGAAAACAGCACTTCTTTGGAGTGGCAGTGGAATTCCAAGCAGCAAAATATCCCTTCTCTCTAACATCACTTCCAGTCTACAAAGCACAAAGGAAGTCAGGGAGTTGAGAGATAAAATGTTCTTAATGGAATATCTAGTAACAAGTTGTTATAAGAAATACATCAAAGATATTCATTGGGCAGTCAACATGACAAACACAATAAATGCTCACTCTTTGGAACATATTTATTTAGAAATATTTTTTCTAAGGCATTGGTCTTCTTAGATCTTTCTTTAAGCATATTAGAAATTCCACTTGGGGTATATAAAAATGGCTAAGGAAATCCATGTTAAAAAAAAAAACACAAAAACTAAAAACAAGAACTGGAAATTTAATCGTTTCACACCTGAAAATGTTTAATGTAGTATGTAGTTGAAGCCAGTACTCACTGTATAACTCTTGGTTGATGGGGAAAAAAAGAAACAAAGAAACAATGATTCAATCCTAGTGAATGGTTGGCAAGCAAATTAAAATATATTGTGAAGGTCTTACATACAGTAACTACTTTTCAATTACCACATATTTGTTTCAGTTACTGAAAAAAATAAACATTATGTTTGTATTTTGACCATCTATAAATAGCCTTTATGAGAGGACTCCAGCAGCTCAGATAACTATGTGAATGGCTCAAGTGTAGGTACAACCGTTTCTAGAATTTTCAGTGCTCACATGCTAATTCCTCCAGGGTCTGTTTACTACAAGTGTATTCATGCTACCAGCTAAACACTCAAAGAGTTGCAATTTCACCCTCAAATTAAAAGCAGAGACATAACTTTGCCAGCAAAGGTCCATCTAGTCAAAGCTATGGTTTTTCCAGTAGTCATGTATGGATGTGAGAGTTGGACTATAAAGAAAGTTGAGCACCAAAGAACTGACGCTTTTGAACTGTGTTGTTAGAGAAGACTCTCAAGAGTCCCTTGGACTGCAAGGAGATCCAACCAGTCTATCCTAAAGGAAATGAGTACTGAATATTCATTGGAAGGACTGATGTTGAAGCTGAAACCCCAATTTTTGGCCACCTGATGCGAAGAACTGACCCATTGAAAAAAATCCTGATGCCGGGAAAGGTTGAAGGTGGGAGGTAAAGGGGACAACAGAGGATGAGATGGTTGGATGGCATCACTGACTCAATGGACATGAGTTTGAGTAAACTCTGGGAGTTGGAGATGGACAGGGAGGCCTGGCATGCTGCAGTCCATGGGGTCGCAGAGTTGGACATGACTGAGTGACTGAACTGAAATGAGAAAATGTACAGTTCAGTTCCTCTAATGCATGCAAGAAGCTAAACTTTTCAATATCATAGTTCTTCCTGGTACCATACAAATGAAATCACTGATCTCCTTCTTGTAAATATTTTTATTAGGGTGACTATCTATATAAGACCTCAGTTTCTCAGAAGTGATTATCTAACTCATTTTGTTCAGATTTTTAAATGAGATCAATTATTTATATCAATTGATACACATATGAGTTTCTAAAATATAGCACTGCTCACCTCAGAAGGTATAAGGCCAAAGGTTATCACTTATCTACCCTACTCAGTTACGGAGACTAGACCCCACATCAGTGATCCAGGCCCCTAAGGATGAGCCTTTCCTTCATGTTGTATCTCAAGGGGGAGGAATAAACATTTTCATAAGAAACTTGAGCTCTATCCTTGTTACCTTGTGGGAATAGAATAAAACTGTGGAAAGATTAGAAGTAAACCAGTCCATTGGTCTGTCAGCCACAAGAGAGTAGGGCTCAATAATGTAACTGCCTATTAAATAAGCACTGTTCTGCTGGAATGTTTCCAATATTATTCCATCAATATTAATTGTGTTAGGCTCTGGTCTCCACAAGAGCAAATACTGTCCAACATTTTCGGCCAAATTAAATGTGCAATAAGACTATCTGAATAAACTTAAAGTTCCAGGAAAATGTTGGCCTGGTGAATAATTCAGTCACAACAATGCACATATAATGGATATATATACTCTGTAAATTAAACCTCAGAATTATTTTATCCTCAAGGGTGATCCAATGGATTGGGGAGGACTAACCTGAAAAAAGCCATGATAGGGAAATAAATAACATTATCTAAAAATCACTTATAGTGCTTAAGCTCAGGAACATGGCAATTTGCAGGGAAAGCACAGAGTTACACTACACCTGATAGTACAGTCACAGAAAAGCAGGCAAGACTCACACAGGCACAAGAGTTATGGACATTTGACTTAGAGGGTGGGAGTGTGCAGAGAGGAAGAGTTAGACACTGAGATCTCTCACTGTGAAATACTTCCCATCCCATCGTCACAGTGATGCTCACCAGGCCACACTGCTGAGGATTCAGTGATATTTGGGCAAGCATATCCCTCAGTAGAAACAATTTCTCTCTGCCAAACTGGCGAGGAATAGCCTTGCTATTGTTTCCATACTTAATTTCTATATGAAGCATCAGCAGGAAGGTGGAAAAAATAAAAAATTCTGGAAAAGTACAAAAAGAAGCCTCAAAGAATCACCAGATTTTTAAGTACTCAAACTGTTTAAACTGACAGACTGTACAACACCAATTAAATTTTTCATTACTTAAAAAATAATAATTACTCAGGAATTTATAAAAGATTAGATGTTATTCTGAGAGTGCATTATTGGATTTCTTCTTAGATAAGGAGCTGGCAGAAGTGATAAAACCAGCTTTTCTTTGTTAGGATACAAATTCTATGCAATTGAAATATTACTTCCAACTTACAAACCACAGAGGAAATTAGAGGAGTTGAAAAAGAAAATCTTCCAAACTGAATATTAATTGATCTGAGATTTAATTATACACATTTTTTGGCCACTTGTGTGACAAGAATAAAAATACACTCTGTTCCATGCAAGAGGAGAGTATAGAAAGTCATTTGTTCTAAGACCTGGTCAAAGTCTCTCCAAAGGACCCTTAGAATCACTCATTAAAACTGGAATCTCCCTTAAAACACATATGAAACAGACTGAAGGAATATGAATATTAACCTATAAAATTTCAAGATTTGGAAATGCAATGACCTCACAATTTAAAGTATTTAGTGTAGCATATACTTGACTCCATCACTCCAATGTCTAGAAAATTTGTATTTGGGTGAGAAGAAAAACTGTTTGATTTTTTGTGACAGCTAAATGTCTAATGAGCCAACTCATTAGTAAAGACCCTGATGCTAGGGAAAATTGAAGGCAGGAGGAGAAGGAAACAACAGAGGACAAGATGGTTGGATGGCATCATTGACTCAATGGACATGAGTTTGAGCAAGCTCCAGGAAATGGTGCTGCAGTCCATGGTGTCACAAACAGTCATAAACAACTGAGCGACTGACCACCACCACCAACAATCGATCAAATGCCCAGAGTATAATAATTCTGAGTGAATGGATGTATTAGCCAAGCACTCCAAGAGCTTCCATCTCTCCTTACACCAGATACTTACAGACCTCTGTACAGCTCATTTCCCTTAATATATACTATCAGGTGACCTTTCAAGCACTTCATCCTATTTGGTACTTATACTAGACCAAGCTCTCTCCACATTTTTTTCTCACATGGACCCTGGGAGGGATCTCAGCTGACAAGTCATTTCTTTCACTCAGTTTGTTCATATTGCAATGAGGAAGTCATCATTAATCCAGGCTCATTAGTGAGAGACTTTGATCCTAAGATATATGGCAGACTCTGAGTACTCAGGGTTCTGACACCCTCAGACACACTGACCCACAGTATTCAATGATGGAGACCATTCATCACAGCCAATGACAGCCCTACGACTGACTAGCACAGCTAGAATCTCACTGTCATGAGTATTACAGGGTTTTAAAAGAATGTCAGTATTTCCAGACAAAATGCTTACTGATACTACAATTCCCATCGGCTCTTGAGGATGAGATGGTAAAATTATTTTCAATACTTCCCTTCATGCCACTTCTCAAGAAGAAGGGACAAATTCTTTCAAATGAAACTCAACTAATGGTCCATATGGAGTAAAAATATGGAAAAATGAGATTATATATGTCTATTTGTCAAACAAGCATAAGAAAAGAGGGCTTATCATGTAGCTTCATATCAAATATACTCATATTACTTTACTAGAATGTTTCTGATATTCAAAGGGAGAAAACACAAAAATCTCACAAATAAAGGAGACAAAATATTGGACACCTCACCAGATAATTAATAACTCACATTATTTGGGTTAATAGACATTTCAAAAAACTAATTATCTACTTGATTATAAAAGTATAATTAAAATAAGCCATAAAAAGAAAATTTGTTTAAAAATGGTTATTACCTTTAGAGTGCATTATTTTGTTCCATCCTAAGACAGGGAGGAGGTAAAAGTAACAAAATCACCCTTTTTTTATGGTAGTGAGTACTCCATGCAACTGAACTGAACTAAGGGACTGAACTGAACTGATTTCATGCAATTCCAAAGTCACTTCCATTTTCCAAAGCACAGAGGAAATAAAGGAAGTTGTGAAGCAAAATATTCCCAATTAAATGTCAATTGATAAAAGTATTATTTTAAAGAATTAACAACAGATATTCACTTGATAATCTATATAATGAGAAAAAAATTATGTTTGTCCCTTGGAAAAGGGTGGTGTAGAAAAGCAATTTTTCTAAGACCTTGGTCTCAAATTTGACCCATAATTCCCCTTTAGCATTACTTATAAACCCACTGAAGGAATATGAATATTAGCTGATGATGTCCACATAAAATTCCAATCGTGTATTTAATCATTTCATGTTTTAAATGTTTAATGAAGTATCTAATGTAATCCATCATCAAATATCTAGAAAATTTCTCCCTGGATGACAAGAAAAAAAACTTACCCTTCTTTTTGAATTAATGGATTAATAAGCAAATTAAAATATATCATAAGATAATCTCACAAATGCAATAAACTCTATTTCCCATATTTCTTTTACTTAAGAGATAAATGACAAGCAAAAACTAATAATTTATTTCTAATTAGCTATCTAATAGACCTAAACATGCTGATCCTCACAAAAGACTTTAACATCTAAGGAAACTGTGTGAATGTCCGAGGATAAGCACAAACATTTCTTGCAATATTTTATCATTTATGTGCTGGTTCTCCACTGTTTGTTTATTATGTGTTGCCTGCCAAGCACTCAGAATTTTCATTTTACAATGATTATTCATAGTTTTTGTACAACTCATTTCCTCTAACACATGCTAGCATCTTGGTTTTCTAATACCATAGTCCTTTTCTGGGGGTTACCACTAGCTGACCAAACTGAGTCCCATCCCAACACTTGTGTCTAGAGTGGTCTCTTCTGCTGGACCTCAGTTCACATAAGTGACTTTGTC
Source organism: Cephalophus harveyi (assembly GCA_006410635.1). NCBI lineage: Eukaryota > Metazoa > Chordata > Mammalia > Artiodactyla > Bovidae > Cephalophus > Cephalophus harveyi. The sequence goes on along the minus strand of SJYT01015715.1, from coordinate 200,823 downwards.
ACTCATTTTGTTCAGATTCCAATGAGGTCTATTTTAAAAGTCATCATCAATCCAGCCACATTTATGGAAGAGACTCTGATCCTGGGATGTGTTGCAGACATTGAGCTCTCAGGGACACACTGAGAGCTATCTATCTCCCTGCGACACACTGGCTCACACTATTCAATCATGGAGACCAGCATCAATGGTGACCCATCACAATGTTTGGATTATATGGGGTACCAGTGATGGCTGGTTAGCATAGCCAGAGTCTCACTGTCACTCGAGGGTTACACTCCCTGAGAGTAATGTTAGTAGTTTCAGGACAAAGTACTTACCAGCATGGAAATTCCCACTGGCTCATAGGATGAGAGGCAGAATGATTCCCAATATTTTATTTCATTTCATATCTCAAGGGAAAAGAATACAAGCATTTATATGAAACTGAGTTCTTAGTCCATGTCGATCTGCTGGCATAGAGTAAAATTATGGAATGATGAGAAGTATACATGTCCATCTATTAACCATGCATAACATAAGACATTTAGTACGTCTATGTAAACAAAGAGTTCCAAAGAATAGCAAGGAGAGATAAGAAAGCCTTCTTCAGTGACCAATGCAAAGAAATATAGGGGGAAAAAATAGAGTAGGAAAGACTAGAGATCTCTTCAAGAAAATCAAGAGATACCAAGGGAACATTTCATGCAAAGATGAGCACCATAAATGACAGAAATGGTATGGACCTAACAGAAGAAGATATTAAGAAGAGGTGGCAAGAATACACAAAAGAACTATACAAAAAAGATCTTCGTGACTCATAACCATGATCGTGTGATCAACCACCTAGAGCCAGACAACCTGGAATATAAAGTCAAGGGGGCGTTAGGAAGCATCACTATGAATAAAGCTAGTGCAGGTGATGGAATTCTAGTAATCCTAAAAGATGATGTTGTGAAAGTGCTGCACTCAATATGCCAGCAAATTTGGAAAACTCAGCAGCAACCACAGGACTGGAAAAGGTCAGTTTTCATTCCAATCCTGAAGAAAGGCAATGCCAAAGAATGTTCAAACTATTGCACAGTTGCACTCATCTCACATGCTAGCAAAGTAATGCTCAAAATTCCCCGAGCCAGGCTTTAACAGTATGTGAACTGTGAACTTCAAGCTGGATTTAGAAAAGGCAGAGGAACCAGAAATCAAATTGCCAACATCTGTTGGATCATCAAAAAAGGTGGAGAGTTCCAGAAAAACATCTACTTCTGTTTTATTGACTAAGGCAAAGTATTTGACTGTGTGGATCACAAACTGTGGAAAATTCTGAAAGAGATGGGAATACCCGACCACCTGACGTACCTCTTGAGAAATCTGTATGTAGGTCAAGAAGCAACATTAGAACCAGACATGGAACAACAGACTGGTTCCAAATTGGGAAAGAAGTATATCAAGTCTATATATTGTCACCCTGCTTATTTAACTTACGTGCAGAACACATCATGCGGAATGCCGAGCTGGATGAAGCACATGCTGAAATCAAGATTGCTGGGAGAAATATCAATAACCGCAGATGACACCACTCTTCCCTTGGACTGCAAGGATATCCAACCAGTCCATCCTAAAGGAGATCAGTCCTGAATATTCATTGGAACGACTGATTCTGAAGCTGAAACTCTAATCCTTTGGCCATGTGATGCGAAGAACTAACTCACTGGAAAAAGACCCTGATGCTGGCAAAGACTGAAGGCAGGAGGAGATAGGGACAACAGAGGATGAGATGGTTGGATTTGATCAGTCCTGAATATTCATTGGAACGACTGATTCTGAAGCTGAAACTCTAATCCTTTGGCCATGTGATGCGAAGAACTAACTCACTGGAAAAAGACCCTGATGCTGGCAAAGACTGAAGGCAGGAGGAGATAGGGACAACAGAGGATGAGATGGTTGGATTGCATTACTGACTCAACGGACATGAGTTTGAGTAAGCTCCAGGAGTTGGTGATGGACAGGGAAGCCTGGCATGCTGCAGTCCATGGGATCGCAAAGAGTCAGACACGACTGAATGACTGAAATGAACTGAAGTAAACAAAAGTACTATTTCTCCAGTAGGATCTTCTGATGTTATTCAAAATGGAGGAAGCATTAAAATCCTGGGGAAAAAGTACACAGAAACCTCAGATGATCCAGACTGTTTAAAGCTTCACATTGTTTAGATTAGTAGACTCCAAAAACCATCTATAATCTAGCTTGCTAAAAACACATACTAGAAAAATTTAGAAAATACATTTATTAAAAATTGCAACGTTACCCCTCTGGAGTGTATTGTTCTGATAATTTCTTTAGAAGGGAGCTTATACAAGTGTAAAGTCAGCAGTTACTTGGATAACTGGTAGGAATTCCATCTACTCTAATTTCACCTCTAATCTATAGAATATATTGTAAATTAGGGAATTTGACAAAACCATAATAATTGAAAGTTTATAAACTAATAACATATTATAAGGAATAAACCATAGATTTCATTTGACTATGTAAGAAGAAAAATAATGCTCACTACTTGGATCAGGATAACACTGAAAGTCATAAGACTTTCAGTCTCAAAGTTCCCCCAAAGCCTTCCCTTGGCATCAGGTATTAATACTAGGATCTCCCTTTCAATGTTATGAAACCCACTAACACAATATAAATATCAGGCAATGAAATCTACCTAGAATGTCAATGGTTGGAAATGTAATAATTTTTAATTAAAAGTGCTTAATACAGCATCTACTTGGATCCATAACACAATGTCTAAAAAATTCTTTGGGTGACAGGGAAAAAAAAATTCTCTTCCAATTCTTGTAACTTGTTCAGCAAGGAAATTAAAATGTTCTGGAAAACTTTTTGACAAATAGAAACTACAATTTCTACATTTTTTTTTACTTTAAGAAATAAATAAGTGAAAATCATATATTCTTCCTTGAATACCTAATCAACCTCATTCTGAAGATTTGGGCACCAAAGAAAAACGTGTGAATGGCTCATGGGTAGGCATAACCATTTACCACTGGCCTCTCTACTCCTGTGCGGGACCTGGTTACTATGACTGTATGGATACTACCAGCAAATATTCAAGAAGTTGCCATGTCATTCTTAAGTTAGATATTTGTAGACGTCTGTGAAATTCAATTCTCTTCCTTTATGGAATCAGGATAGCATTCAGTTACTATGGACCCTACAGTAGCACTAGCTGACCAAATTGAACCCCACCCCAACATTTTTACCCAGCATGGTCTCTTGTGCTAGACCTCAGTCCACATAAGTGCTTTCACCACTCTTCTTTCACCACTCAGGTTCCAATGAGATCCATTTTGGAGCTCATCACTGATCCAGGCACACTGATCCTGAGATATGTGGCAGGCACTGAGCTCGCAGGACTCCATCTCCTTGGGACACACTGGTCCATACTATTCAGTCATGGGGATCATTAGTCATAGTCAGTGGCCCAGCCTCTTGGCTGATTAGCATAGCCAAGAGTATCACTGTCATTGGAGTTATATGATTCCCTAAGAGCAAAGTCAGTATTTTCAGGATATGACGTTTCAGTCAATAATTGGAAATGTAATAATTTTTAATTAAAAATGTTTAATACACCATCTACTTGGATCCATAGTACAAATGTCTAGAAAATTCTTCTGATACTAGAATTGCTTACTAATTAAAAATTAAAATGCTTACTGATATTAGAATTCCCATTGGCCCTTGAGGATGGAAAACAGAATTATTCCCAATATTTTCCTTCATGGCCTGTATCAAGAAGAAGCTCATCCATACAAAACCTAGTTTTTGGCCCACATCAACCTGTGGGAAAGTATAAATGTGGAAAGATGAAAGGTATACATGTCTATGTGTCAAAACTGCATAAGACAGGAAGATTTGCTGTGTATCTTTATGTAAAATATATGAATTTATTACTCCTCTAGGATGTTTCTGGTTAAAGAAGAAAAAGCATAAAATCTTAAAAATAAAGGAGACAGAAGTTTCAGATATCTCAATGGATTATCAGTGCTAATAAAGTTGTATTAACTATTCATCAACTCAGTGCAATTTTTATCATTTAAAAATAATAAATAATACAAAGAACAAATTTACTAAAATCAGCTGTTACCCTAGGAGTGCACTGTTTTGTTACTTCCCAGTTAAGAGAGCTAGCACAAGTGACAAAATCAGTACTTTATTGTGATGATATTTATGGAATTCTAATGCCATGTCCAATATACAAAGTACACATGAATTAGAGAAGCTGCAAAACAGAGCTTTTAAATGGCATATTCAGCTATAAGAAGTTATAAGAATTCATAACAGATATTCCTTGATCATAAGATGACAAGAAAATTATGTTTACAACTTTGATCACAGTAGAAAAGACTTAACTTTTCTAAGATATTTGTCTCCAAATTTTCCCAGCACATTTGCTGAAATATTATTAAAACTAAGGTATCTCTTTAAACACATTAGAAACCCAATGAGAATATATGAAAGTGGCCAATGAAATTCATGCAAAAAATCTAAGCATTTGAAGTATAATCCTTTCACATCTAAAAATGTTTAATGTAGCATGTAGTTGAAGCCAGTATTCAAATTATACGAAATTGCTTGCTCCGTTTATAAGAAAAACGAAAAACAAAGAAACAACTGTCTAATTCTAGTGACTATGTTGGCAACAAATTAAAACATGTTGTGGAGATTTCATATACCAACTTTCAGCTGGGCTTCCCTGTCTCAGATGGTAAGGAATTCGCCTACAATGTAGGAGACAAGAGTTCAATCCCTGAGGCAAGAAGATCCCCTGGAGAAGGGAATGGCTTCCCATTCCAGTATTCTTGCCTGGAGAATCCCATAGATAGAGGAGCCTGGCAGGCTACAGTTCATGGGGTTGAAAACTCTTCAATTTACATATAACTGTTCTACTTAATAGAAAATGAAAAGCAGAAGTTCATAAGCTTGAATTTTGACAATCCAAGCACAGTGAAGACATCAATAATCACTCAGAATATTTTGGCAGCTCAGACAAATGTGTGAATGGTTCAAGTGTAGTTACAAAGATTTCTCATGGAATTCATTATTCAAGTAGTGATTCAGTTCAGTTCAGTTCAGTCACTCAGTCGTGTCCGACTCTTTGCGACCCCATGAATCGAAGCACGCCAGGCCTCCCTGTTCATTACCATCTCTCGGAGTTCACTCAGACTCACGTCCATCGAGATCGTGATGCCATCCAGCCATCTCATCCTCAGTCATCCCCTTCTCCTCCTGCCCCCAATCCCTCCCAGCATCAAAGTCTTTTCCAATGAGTCGGCTCTTTGCATGAGGTGGCCAAAGTACTGGAGTTTCAGCTTTAGCATCATTCCTTCCAAAGAAATCCCAGGGTTGATCTCCTTCAGAATGGACTGGTTGGATTTCCTTGCAGTCCAAGGGACTCTCAAGAGTCTTTTCCAACGCCACAGTTCAAAAGCATCAATTCTTCGGCGCTCAGCCTTCTTCTTATCCAGAGTTTATTTACTACAGGTTTGTAGATGCTGGCAGCCAAGTACCCAGAGTTAATCATATCATCCCTAATTGGTTGTTGATCAACTACTGTACAATTCACCTCCTCTAGCATAAGTCAGCATCTTAGTTTCCCAATACCATAGTCCCTGTTTGGGGTACAGCACCTGCTGAGCAAAATGAATATCCCTCCACATTTTTGCCTAGCATGCCCTGTGGACTGTACCTTAGCTCACATAAGCGATTCTGTCACTCATTTTGTTCTGATTCCAATGAGGTTCATTTTAAAAGTCATCATTTTTCCAGGTGCACTTATAAAAAGAAACTTTAGAATGAAACATGTAGTAGACACTGAGCTCTTAGGACTCTGTCTTCCTTGGGACACACTGGTCCACACTATTCAACTATGGAGACCAGCATCAATGCTGACCCCAAGGTTGACTAGCATAGCCACAGTCCCACTGTCACTGGAGGATGACACTCCTATTATGCTCCATGAGAGGAATGTCAGTATCTTCAGGACAAAGTGCCTACCAGCATGAAAAATTCCCACTAACCCTTCAGAATGAGAGGTACAACTGTTCCTAAAGCTCTCCTTCATGTCAGATCTCAAGGGAATACTCATTCATATGAAACCAAGCTCTTGGTCCATCTTGAATTGTAGTAACAGAGTAAACATGTATAAAGATGGGAAGTGATAATGTCCATTTATCAACCAAACAAAAGATGGAATGGTTCTCTGTGTACTTGTTATTCAGTTGCTCAGTCATGTCTGACTCTTTGCAACTCCATGGACTGCAGCCATGCCAGGCTTCCCTGTCCTTTACCATCTCCTAGAGTTTGGTCATCTCCTGGGGTTTACTTAGGTATTTTAAAGTTTTATTCCAAGCAAAGAAAGAACAAACATTATTGAAATAAAAAAGACAGAAAACATGAATAATTCACCATATTATTAATGCCTCACAGTATTGAATTATCAGTCTTCATAAAGCCATGTGAATTCCTGACTTCTTAAAAACAATAATAAAAACAATCCTGCAAAAATCCTATTGAAAATTGGGTTGTATTCTGGAATATATTGTTTTGCCATTCCCAGATGCAAAAGCTGTTACCATTGACAAACCATCACTTCCCTAGTGTGTTGGTGAGAATTCCAGGCAACAAAATGTACCTTCCATTAGACATCACTTCCAATCTATAAAGCACAAGGAAAAATTTGGGAGACTGAGAAAGAAAATCTTAATATAATGATAAGCTTATACAATATTCACCATAGACAGTCACTGGGCAACTGGACAGCAGAACAGTTACACTCACTCTTCAGAGCATGGTAGTATACAGATTAAGTTTTTCAGTAAGTTCAGTTCAGTTCAGTCACTCAGTCGTGTCTGACTCTTTGCAACCCCATGAATCGCAGTACGCCAGGCCTCCCTGTCCATCACCAACTCCCAGAGTTCACTCAGACTCATGTCCATCGAGTCAGTGATGCCATCCAGCCACCTCATCCTTTGTCATCCCCTTCTCCTCCTTCCCCCAATCGCTCCCAGCATCAGGGTCTTTTCCAATGAGTCAACTATTTTACAAGCCATTAGTTCAAAGTCTCCCAGTACAGTTGCCTCAGAACCATGCATTACAACCAGAATTGCTCTTATACACATATGAAACACATTGAGGGCAGAACTCATGATATATATATATACATAAAAATGCAAGAATTTTATTATGATTTCACATCTAAAAATGTTTAATACAGCATATAATTGAAGCAGCAATCAAATGTATGTGAAACTGCTTCCTCACATAATGGGAGAAAAAAGAGATACAACTAAATGACAGTTGAAAACTTAAGACAGAGTTGGCAAGCAGATTAAAAATACTATGAAGAAGGGGCAGCCCTAAGATGGCGGAGGAACAGGACGGGGAGACCACTTTCTCCCCCACAAATTCATCAAAAGAACATTTAAACGCTGAGTAAATTCCACAGAACAACTTCTAAATGCTGGCAGAGGACATCAGGCATCCAGAAAAGCAGGCCAGTGTCTTCAAAAGGAGGTAGGAAAAAATATGAAAGACAAAAAAAGAGACAAAAGAGGTAGGGACTGAGGTCCGTCCTGGGAAGGGAGTCTGAAAAACAGAGAAGTTTCCAAACACCAGGAAACACTCGCACTGCCGAGTCTGTGGCTAGCCTTGGAAGCACAGAGGGCAACATAACAGGGAGGAAATAAATAAATAATTAACCCCCACAGATTACAAGCCCAACAGTAACTCCCCCAGTGGAGAAGCAGCGCAGACGCCTGTATCTGCCACTAGCAAGCAGGGACTGGGCAGGGAGGTGCAGGCTGCATTGCCTTTTAAGGATTGGGCCCGAATGCCCGAACTAACTTGGGCTAGCAAACCAGACTGTGGGATTGCTACCACGCAAAAAGCTCTAACATAAGACACCGCCAGGACCATGCACAGAACAAAGGATGGAACCGAATTAGCGGGCTGCAGACCATCCTCCTCCGGTGACAGGCAGCCAGAGCCGGAAGGGCCGGAAGGGGGCAATCGCAGCCCCAGAGAGACATTAACTACCAAACCACAAACAGGCTTCTTTGCTAACTAAGACTTCTTGGGGTTCTGGACAGCCACCATCCGCCTGAGAAGGTGTGCTGGTTGTATACCCAGAAAACTGAGCAGCAGGGATGGGAGAGGTGATAAGTCGCAATGACGGTGCTCGTCAAACACCTGAGCTACTCGGACTAGGGAAGGGCACAAAACGCAGGCCCAACCAAGTCTGCGCCTCTGAGGACTACCTGAGCGCCTAAGCCTGAGCGGCTTAGACCTGGGAGATGCATGCAGCCCAGGGCCAGCCTCAGAAGGTTCCCGGCGGAGCAACCTAGAGGCTGAGATGTGTGCGCCATGAGCGGGGACAGGCCCAGCATGGCTGAGATATTGCGAGCACATGCCAGTGTTATTTGTTTGCAGCATCCCTCCTTCCCCACAGAGCGACTGAACAAATAAGCCTAAAAAAAAGTGTCCACCACCACCCTTCTTGTGTCAGGGCGGAAATTAGACACTGAAGAGACCAGCAAACAGAAGCTAAAACAGAGGGAACTGCCTTGGAAGTTACAGGTGCAATAGATTAACACCCTGTCATTAGTACCGAATACATAGGAAGGGGCCTATAGATCTTGAGAAATATGAGCCGGACCAAGGAACTATCCGGAAATGAACTGACCCCACACTGCCCACAACAACACCAGAGAAAGTTCTAGATAAATCTTTACTATTTTAATGATCATTCTTTTGATTTTTTTCTTTTCTTAAAACATTTTTTAATTTTTAAGTCCTCTATTTCTCCTTTTTCATTTTTATAACCTACTACTACTTTTAAAAAAAAAAGACCCTATTTTTAAAGCAAACTTCATTGTTTTTATGATTCTTGTGACTTTTGTTTTTCTTCTTCTTCTCCTTTTCTTTAATATTGTATTTTGAAAATCCAACCTCTACTCTAGATTTTTAATCTTTGCTTTTTGGTATTTGTTATCAAGTTTATACCATCAAAAACCCAACTATCAGTACCCATATTTGCTTGAGAGAGAGTTTACTGGCTTGATTGCTCTCTCCTCCTTTGGACTCTCCTTTTTCTCCACCAGGTCGCCCATGTCTCCTCCCTCCTCCTTCTCTTCTCTACCCAACTCTATGAATCTCTGTGTGTTCCAGATGGTAGAGAACACTTAGGCAACTGATTACTGGCTGGATCTGTCTCTCTCCTTTTCATTTCCCTCTTTTATCCTCCTGGCCCACCTCTGTCTCCTTCCTCCCTCTTCTCTTCTCTGTATAACTCCGTGAACATCTCTGAGCAGTCCAGACTGTGGAGTACACATAAGAAGTGATTACTGGCTAGCTTGCTCTCTCCTCTTTTGATTCCACCTCATCTCATTTGGGTCACCTCTAACTCACCCCTCCCTCTTCTCTTCTCCATGTAATTCTGTGAACCTCTCTGGGTGTCCCTCAATGTGGAGAAACTTCTCATCTTTAACCTAGATATTTTATCAACAGTGCGGTATAGAAGGAGAAGTCTTGAGACTACTGTAAAGATAAAACTGAAAATCAGAAGCAGGAGGCTTAAGTCCAAATCCTGATAACACCAGAGAACTCCTGACTCCAGGGAACATTAATCGATAGGAGCTCATCAAACGCCTCCATATCTACACTGAAACCAAGCACCACCCAAGGGCCAACCAGTTCCAGAGCAAGACATACCACATAAATTCTCCAGCAACATAGGAACACAGCCCTGAGCTCCAATATACAGGCAGCTTAAACTTACTCCAAAACCACTGACATCTCATAACTCATTACTGGACACTTCATTGCACTCCAGAGAGAAGAAATCCAGCTCCACCCACCAGAACACCAACACAAGCTTCCCTAACCAAGAAACCTTGACAAGCCACTGATACAACCCCACCCACAGCGAGGAAACGCCATAATAAAGAAAAGTCCACAAACTGTCAGAATACAGAAAGGCCACCCCAAAAGGAGCAATATAAACAAGATGAAGAGACAGAGGAATACCCAGCAGTAAAGGAACAGGAATAAATGCCCACCAAACCAAACAAAAGAGGAAGAGATAGGGAATCTACCTGAGAAAGAATTCCGAATATTGATAGTGAAAATGATCCAAAATCTTGAAATTAAAATGGAATCACAGATAAATAGCCTGGAGACAAGGATTGAGAAGATGCAAGAAAGGTTTAACAAGGACCTAGAAGAAATAAAAAAGATTCAATATATAACGAATAACGCAATAAATGAGGTCAGAAACACTCTGGAGGCAACAAATAGTAGAATAACGGAGGCAGAAGATAGGATTAGTGAAATAGAAGATAGAATGGTAGAAATAAATGAATCAGAGAGGAAAAAAGAAAAACGAACTAAAAGAAATGAGGACATTCTCAGAGACTTCCAGGACAATATGAAATGTTCCAACATTCGAATTATAGAAGTCCCAGAAGAAGAAGACAAAAAGAAAGACCATGAGAAAATACTTGAGGAGATAATAGTTGAAAACTTCCCTAAAATGGGGAAGGAAATAATCACCCAAGTCCAAGAAACCCAGAGTCCATGGTGGATTCATGTCAATGTATGGCAAAACCAATACGGTATTGTAAAGAAAAATAAAGTAAAAATTAAAAAAAAATGAATAATGCAATAACTGAGATCAAAAGCACTCTGGAGGGAACCAACAATAGAATAACTGAGGCAGAAAATAGGATAAATAAAGTGGAAGATAGAATGGTGGAAATAAATGAAGCAGAGAGGAAAAAAGAATTAAAAGAAATGAGGACAACCTCAGAGGACTCTGGGACAATGTTAAATGCCCCAACATTTGATAAGAAGAAGACAAAAAGAAAGGCCATGAGAATATACTTGAGGAGATAATAGTTGAAAACTCCCCTAAAATGGGGAAGGAAATAGCCACCCAAGTCCAAGAAACCCAGAGAGTCCCAAACAGGATAAACCCAAGGTGAAACACCCCAAGACACATATTAATCAAATTAACAAAGATCAAACACAAAGAACAAATATTAAAAGCAGCAAGGTAAAAACAACAAATAACACACAAGGGGATTCCCATAAGGATAACAGCTCATCTTTCAATAGAAACTCTTCAGGCCAGAAGGGAATGGCAGGATATACTTAAAGTGATGAAAGAGAAAAACCTACAACCCAGATTACTGTACCCAGCAAGGATCTCATTCCAATATGAAGGGGAAATCAAAAGCTTTACAGACAAGCAAAAGCTGAGAGAATTCAGCAGCACCAAACTAGCTCTTCAGCAAATGCTAATGATCTTCTCTAGACAGGAAACACAGAAAAGGTTTATAAACTCAAACCCAAAAGAATAAAGTAAGTGGCAATGGGATCATACTTATCAATAATTACCTTAAATGTAGGTGGGATTCCCTGGTGGCTCAGAGGTTAAAGCATCTGCCTCCAATGCAGGAGACCTGGGCTCGATCCCTGGGTTGGGAAGATCTCCTGGAGAAGGCAATGGCAACCCACTCCAGTACTCTTGCCTGGCAAATCCCATGGATGGAGGAGCCTGGTAGGCTGCAGTCCATGGGGTCGCTAAGAGTCGGGCACGACTGAGTGACTTCACTGAATGCCCCAACCAAAAGACAAAGACTGGCTGAATGGATACAAAAACAAGACCCCTATATATGCTGTCTACAAGAGACCTACCTCAAAACAAAGGACACATACAGACTGAAAGTGAAGGGCTGGAAAAAGATATTTCACATAAATGAAGACCAAAAGAAAGCAGGCATAGCAATACTCATATCAGATAAAATATACTTTGAAATAAAGGCCATGAAAAGAGACAAAGAAGGACACTGCATAATAATCAAAGGAACAATCCAAGAAGAAGATATAACAATTATAAATATATGTGGACCCAACATAGGAGCACTGTAATATGTAAGGCAAATGCTAACAAGTATGAAAGGGAAAATTAACAATAACACAATAATAGTGGGAGACTTTAATACCCCACTCACACCTATGGATAGATCAGTAAACAGAAAACTAGCAAGGAAACACAAACTTTAAACGATACAATGGACCAGTTAGACCTAATTGATATCTACAGGACATTTCACCCAAAACAATGAATTTCACCTTTTCCTCAAGTGCACACAAAACCTTCTCCAGGATAGATCACATCTTGGGCTATAAATCTAGCATAAACAGAAAACTAGCAAGGAAACACAAACTTTAAACGATACAATGGACCAGTTAGACCTAATTGATATCTACAGGACATTTCACCCAAAACAATGAATTTCACCTTTTCCTCAAGTGCACACAAAACCTTCTCCAGGATAGATCACATCTTGGGCTATAAATCTAGCCTTGGTAAATTTAAAAAAAATTGAAATAATCTCAAGCATCTTTTCTGATCACAGTGTGGTAAGATTAGATGTCAACTACAGGAAAAAAAAACTATTAAAAACATAAACATATGGAGGCTAAACAGCATGCTTCTGAATAACCAACAAATCACAGAAGAAATCAAAAAAGAAATCAGTATATGCATAGAAATGAATGAAAATGACAACACAACAATCCAAAACCTATGGGATTCAGTAAAAGCAGTGCTAAGGGGAAGGTTCATAGCAATACAAGCTTACCCCAAGAAACAGGAGAAAAATCAAATAAATAACCTAACTCTACACCTAAAGCAACTAGAAAAAGAAGAAATGAAGAACCCCAGGGTTATTAGAAGGAAAGAAATCATAAAATTTAAGGCAGAAATAAATGAAAAAGAAACAAAGGAGACCATAGCAAAAATCAACAAAGCTAAAAGCTGGTTCTTTGAGAAGATAGAATAGACAAACCATTAGCCAGATTCATCAAGAAAAAAAGGGATAAGAATCAAATCAACAAAATTAGAAATGAAAATGGAGAAATCACAACAGACAACAGAGAAATACAAAGGATCATAAGAGACTACTATCAGCAACAATATGCCAATAAAATGGACAACTTGGAAGAAATGGACAAATTCTTAGAAAAGTAAAACTTTCCAAAACTGAACCAGGAAGAAATAGAAAATCTTAACAGAC
>SJYT01015715.1:164464-181475 GCA_006410635.1 Cephalophus harveyi | reverse complement strand
GGGGGTTCAAGATGGGGAACACGTGTATACCTGTGGCAGATTCATGTTGATGTATGGCAAAACCAATACAATATTGTAAAGTAATTAACCTCCAATTAAAATAAATTTATATTAAAAAATACTATGAAGATATTCCAAAATACAGTATCTATGCTTCAATTTCCATGTAATTGTTTCATTTAATATAGAAGGGAAGAATAAAAACCTTTGATCTCTTTGAATTTTGACCATCTAATTGCCCTAAAGGGACTGTCACTCAGAAGATTCCAGCAGCTCAGACAAACATGTGGAGGCATAACTGCACCCCACATTTTCAGCACTCATGTGCTGGTTCTCTAGAGTCTAGTGCTGCCACATGAGCACTCAAGAGAGTTTCAGTATTATCCCAAAACTGTAGAAGTACAGCCCTCTGCCTAACTCAGTTTATCAAACACATGTATGTTGGTGAACTTTCAAATACAACAGTCTCTACTGATACCTCATAGATGAAAAAACTCAACTCTCCCTCCAAATATTTTGCACAAGGTGGGTTCTGGTCTTCAGCTTCACAGAACTGATTAGGTCACTCATTTTATTCAGATTTTCTGAATAAAACAATTATTCAGTCATCAATCCAGGCACATTACTAAAGGGGCATTTCGAACCTCAGTTAAACAACAGACAAGGTATTCAGGAGTACATCACCCACAGACATACTGACCTACCATATTCAGTCTTGGAAACCATTTACTTCCCAAGGCTCCAAGGCTGACGAGAATAGTCAAAGACTTACCATTATTGACCTCTAATATTGACCTCAATGTTATATGACCTCTAAGAAGAATGGAGTATTTTCAGGACAAAATGTTTACCAGCTTGAGAACGAACCTCAAAGATGAAAAGGCTAACTTATTCTCACTCCTGTCCTTTATGTCACTTCTCTTTCATACAAAACTCAGTACTAGATCCATGCTACATGAAAGAACAAAGTAAAATGTGGAAAGATAAGAGATAAATGTGTCCACTGGTCTAGATACAAAATGGTAGAGTTCACAAACGTACCCTCATTTGAAATAAAATAATGTATTTGTCTCCTAAAATGTTTCTGATGTTATTCCAACATTATGTTAATCTCTACCCTCCATCAGAGCAAATACTGTCCAGTATTTTCTGCCACCAAATCAGATGTTTATAGGCAAATGTAAAATTTGTCAAAGTTATTTGTTAACTTTAAACATGGTAGTCACTATTGATATTACTTGACCAACTGAACTCCCTCCATAGCCTAGTATAGTCCCTTGTGCTGGACCTCACCTCACAGAAGTAATTTTTTAAGTCATTTTATTCAGATTCCTCTGAGACCCACTTTGAACTCATCACCAATACAGGTACATTTGTATTAGGACAGTAAGTTATGTAGCAGAGATTGAGCACTCAGGATTCCAACGCCCTCAGACACAACAATCAGCAGTTTTAAATGATGGAGACTATGTCATCACAGTCAATGATCTAGTATCAGTTAACTGGCTTGGCCAGAGTTTTATTATCATTGGAATGTTACAACACTCTAATGTCAGTATTCTCAGGACAAAATACTTACCAGTGTGAGAGTCTCCAATGAACTGTGAGGCTTGAATGGCAGATTTAGTCAGATATTCTCCATCATTTCACTTCTCAAGGTGAAACAAATATAATTCTTTCATAAGAAATCAAGTGTGATTCTACATTGAACTATAAAAATAGAGAAAAAGTGAAATTTTTGGTTAACAATTTCACTGATCAACTGGCCTAGGAATCCCTACACTGCTTATTCTCCTTAAGTCTTGAAAATCTCTAGACTAGATAATCTCCTTCTAGACTAGAGAATCTCCCTCTGTACCTAAGATGGCTAAAAGCCAGGTGACACAGATCAGGTCACACCATGAAACTGAGCTGCCTGAACTATCAGAAACCATTCATTTCTGTATGTAGAGTCTCTCTTACTCCAGAGAGAGAATTCAGTGTAGAAAAAACCTTCTAACATCTTATGCACGACTAGTAGGAGCTACATGAAGACTGAGCAAAATCAAAGAAACCAAGGGACCAAAATAGCAACAAATCAGCTCTGACAACTGGACTGCAAACAAAACCACAAACTAGAAAGATGTAAGATACTGAATTAAACCACAACAGGGTTTAAGAACTAAAATAAAAATTGTCATAGAAATCAGGTAATTTAATATAAAAACTGCCCAACAGAGCTACAACTAGAGACTGTCATACTAAATAAAGTTAAGTCAGAAAGAGATAGACAAGTAGAATATATCACCTACATGTGGAGTTGAAATAAGGCACAAATGAATCTATCTACAAAACAGAAAGACACGCACAGATATAGAGAACAAACTTGTGGCTATGCAGGGGAAGGAGAGGAGGGAAAGGGATGAACTGGGAGTTTAGGGTTGGTAGACGCAAACTACTATATTTGGAATCGATAGACAAGGTCCTAAATGTGTATATATATACACACAGGAAATGATATTCAATATTCTGTGATTAATCATAATGGCAAAGAGTATAAAAATGTATACACGTGTAAAACCGAGTCACTCTATATAAAGAAATTGTCACAATATTATTTATCAACTATACTACAATAAAAAACTTCCAGATAGAAATGAAAAGATGACCCATTACAGAAGAAAAGTAATCATGAAAAGAATGTGAATAGAAAATCAATGAAAGAAACAAAAGATGAAACAATACAGTTATCAGAATAAATAATAAAATACTTATGAAAAATTTGAAGTGTGAATATAAAATATTTTTAAAAAGTGAAAATGAAGATTACTGTTGAAGTCTGGCTTGGAGAATTTTGAGCATTACTTTACTAGTGTGTAAGATGAGTGCAATTGGGCAGTAGTTTAAGCATTCTTTGGCATTGCCTTTCTTTGGGATTGGAATGAAAACTGACCTTTTCCAGTTGTGGCCACCAAATGGTAAATACTGAAATCAGATTGATTACATTCTTTGTAGCCAAAGATGGAGAGGCTATATATAGCCAGCAAAAACAAGACCTGGAACTGACTGTGACTCAGATCATCAGCTTCTAATAGCAAAATTCAGGCTTAAACTAAAGAAAACTGGGAAAAACACTAGGCCATCCAGGTATGACATAAATCAAATCCTGTATGAATTCACAGAAGAGGTAACAAATAGATACAAGGGACTAGATCTAGTTAAATAGTGTGTCTGAAGAACTATGGACAGAGGTCTGTTGTTGTTCAGTCACTCAGCCACTGTCTCTTATACACATCTAGATGTGTATAAGAGACAGTTTGAAGTGTGAATATAAAATATTTTTAAAAAGTGAAAATGAAGACAAATCTCCAGTAAATAACAACAATATAAATTAAATAAATGAAATGAAAATGGAATTGTATAATAAGTAAGGAAGGTTTACCAGACAGGGTCATTATTAGAGAGCACAAAACATGGAAGATATTAAGTGAAATTAGTGCAGATCAAAAGATTTAAAAAATTTAAAACAGAAAAAATGATCTCAAATCCCACAAAGGATCTGTGTGAAAAAATAAGATTCCCAGATATTAAACAATTCATTAAAAAGAATACTAATAAATTAAGGTTGCTGCTGTTGTTCAGTTGCCCAGTCATGTAACTCTTTGTGACCCCATGGATTATATGTAGCACACCAGGCCTTCATGTCCCTCACCATCTCCTGGAGTTTGCCCAAGTTCATGTTCATTGCACTGGCGACGCCATCCAGTCATCTCATCCTCTGATGCCCTCTTCTCCTCTGCCCTCAATCTTTCCCCAAATCAGGGACTTTTCTAATGAGTTGCCTGTTCACATCAGATGGCCAAAATACTGGAGCTTCAGCTTGAGTATCAGTCTTTGGAGTGAATATGCAGGGTTGATCTCCCTTAAGATTGACTGGTTTGATCTCCTTGCTGTCCAAGGAATTTCAGGAGTCTTTTCCAGCACAACAGTTTGAAGGCATCAATTTTTTGGCATTCTGCCTTCTTTACAGTCCAGTTCTCACAACTGTATATGACCACTGAGAGGAGGGAATGGTAAACCACCCCAGTATACTTGCCTCATGAACTGTATAAAAAGCCAAAAAGACATGACACCAAAAGATGAGTGCCTCAGGTCTGAAGGTGTCCAATATGCTACTGGAGAAGACTGGAGGAGAACTGCTAATAGCCTCAGAATGAATGAAGCGGCTGGGCCAAAGTGGATATGCTGCTCAATTGTGGGTGTGTCTGGTGATGAAAGTAAAATTTGATGCTGCAAAGAACAGTATTACATAGGGACCTGGAATGTTAGGCCCATGGATCAAGGGAAATTTGATGTGGTCAAGCAGGAGATGGTGAATAAACATCAATATCTTAGCAATCAGTGAACTAAAATGGATAGGAATAGGCAAACTTAATTCAGATGACCATTATATCTGCCACTGTGGGCAAGAATCCCATAAAAGAAATGGAGTAGCCCTCATAATCAACAAAAGAGTCCAAAATACAGTACTTGGGTACAAACTCAAAAATGACAGAAACATCCTGATTTGTTTCCAAGGCAAGCCAGTCAACATTATAGTAATCGAAGTCTATACCGTTACCATGGATGCATAAGAAGCTGACTGACCAATTCTATGAAGACCTAGAAGACCTCCTAGAACTAATACTTAAAAAAGATATTCTATTCATCATCAGGGATTAGAATGCCAAAGTAGGAAGTCAAGAGACGCCTGGAGTAGTAATAGGTAAGTTTGGCTTTGGAGAACAAAATGAAGCAGGACAAAGCCTAACTGAATTCTGCCAAGAAAATGCACTAGTCATAGCAAATATCCTTTTTCAACAACACAAGAGATGACTTTACACATGGACATCAGTTCAGACTCTCAGTCGTGTCTGACTCTTTGTGACCCCCTGGACTGCAGCATGCCAGGCTTCCCTGTCTATCACCAAATCCCAGAGTTTATTCAAGCTCATGTCCATTGAGTCAGTGATGCCATCCAACCATCTCATCCTCTGTCATCCCCTTCTCCTCCTGCCTTCAATCTTTTCCACCATCAGGGTCTTTTCAAATGAGTCAGTTCTTCGCATCAAGTAGCCAAGTAGTATTGGAGTTTCATCTTCAGCATCAGTCCTTCCAATGAATATTCAGGACTGATTTCCTTTAGGATGGACTGGCTAGACCTCTTTGCAGTCCAAGGGACTCTCAAGAGTCTTCTCCAACAACACAGTTCAAAAGCATCAATTCTTCAGTGCTCAGCTTTCTTTATAGTCCAACTCTCACATCCATACATGACCACTGGAAAAACCATAGCTTTGACTAGATGGACTTTGTTGGCAAAGTAATGTCTCTGCTTTTTAATATGCTGTTTAGGTTAGTCATAGCTTTTCTTCCAAGGACCAAGCGTCTTTTAATTTCATGGTTGCAGTCACCATCTGCAGTGATTTTGGAGTCCCCAAAAATAAAGTCTGTCATTGTTTCCACTGTTTCCCCATCAATTTGCCATGAAGTGATGGGATCCAATGCCAGTATCTTAGTTTTCTGAATGTTGAGTTTTAAGTCTACTTTTTCACTCTCCTCTTTCATTTTCATCAAGAGGCTCTTCAGTTGTTTTCTGCCATAAGGGTGGTGTCATCTGCGTATCTGAGGTGATTGATATTTCTCCCAGCAATCTTGGTTCCAGCACGTGCTACATCCAGCCCAGTGTTTCTCATGATGTACTCTGCATATAAGTTAAATAAGCAGGTTGACAATGTACAGCCTTGATGTAATCCTTTCCCTATTTAGAACCAGTCTGTTGTTCCATGTCCAGTTCTAACTGTTGCTTCCTGACCTGCATACAGATTTCTCAAGAGACAGGTCAGGTGGTCTGGTATTCCCATCTCTTTCAGAATTTTCCACAGTTTATTGTGATCCACACAGTCAAAGGCTTTGGTATAGTCAATAAAGCAGAAGTAGATGTTTTTCTGGAACTCTCTTGCTTTTTCCATGATCTAACGGATGCTGCCAATTTGATCTCTGGTTCCTCTGTCTTTTCTAAATCCAGCTTGAACATCTGGAAGTTCATGGTTCACATACTGTTGAAGTCTGGCTTGGAGAATTTTGAGCATTACTTTACTAGTGTGTAAGATGAGTGCAATTGGGCAGTAGTTTAAGCATTCTTTGGCATTGCCTTTCTTTGGGATTGGAATGAAAACTGACCTTTTCCAGTTGTGGCCACCAAATGGTAAATACTGAAATCAGATTGATTACATTCTTTGTAGCCAAAGATGGAGAGGCTATATATAGCCAGCAAAAACAAGACCTGGAACTGACTGTGACTCAGATCATCAGCTTCTAATAGCAAAATTCAGGCTTAAACTAAAGAAAACTGGGAAAAACACTAGGCCATCCAGGTATGACATAAATCAAATCCTGTATGAATTCACAGAAGAGGTAACAAATAGATACAAGGGACTAGATCTAGTTAAATAGTGTGTCTGAAGAACTATGGACAGAGGTCTGTTGTTGTTCAGTCACTCAGTCATGTCTGACTCTTTGTGATCCCATGGGCTACAGCATGCCAGGCCTCCCTGTCCATCACTAACTCCAGGCGTTTACTCAGTCTCATGTCCATTGAATTGGTGATGCTATCCAACCATCTCATCCTCTGTCACCCCCTTCTCCTCCTGCCTTCATCGTTCCCAGCATCAGGGTCTTTTCACATAAGTCAGTTCTTTGTATCAGGTGGCCAAAGTAATGGAGTTTCAGCATCAGTGTCAGTCCTTCCAATGAATATTCAGGACTGATTTTCTTTAGGATTGACTGGTTTGATCTTGCAGTCCAAGACACTCTCTAGAGTCCGCAGTATTGTACAATTAAGGTTAAACATACAAAAATAGTAGTACAAACATATGAAACAGTGAATTCACAATTTTAAAAATTTCTGCAGTTAAAAATCCAGAAACTAAAAATGGCATCTAGAAACAGAATGTAAAAAAAAAAAAAAAAAGTTCAATTATATAACATTTTGGATAAATATGAAGGCAAAAAAAGAAAGAGATGTACCTGACAAGAGGACTAAGAAACATTTAGGTGCAATTTATTATTTTAAAAAATATTTAAATTGGAAAAAATTCTTGGTTTAAAAAGGTCAATTAAACAACTAANAAAAAAAAAAAAAAAAAAAAAGTTCAATTATATAACATTTTGGATAAATATGAAGGCAAAAAAAGAAAGAGATGTACCTGACAAGAGGACTAAGAAACATTTAGGTGCAATTTATTATTTTAAAAAATATTTAAATTGGAAAAAATTCTTGGTTTAAAAAGGTCAATTAAACAACTAAAAAGACAAGAGTGAAAAAAAAACATGAACTGTGATATTATAAGGTCACATACAATACAAATAAGGGTCAATAGAAGACACATCAATACAAAGAGTCTTTTAAAATTCTTGCAGCACACCAATTAAAAATGAGAAAGGAGGGCTCTGAAAATTTTTTATAAACCATTTGACTGAAAACAATGGCAGCTATATCACAACATAACACATACGACAAAAAGTGAAGAAAACAAGTAGGAAAAAAAAAGATGAATAAATAACAAAAAATTCATAATCCTGATTTACAGAGCTAAAATAAAAATGTTCAATGAGCCACATAAAAAAAGAAAAGAAAATGTACAATGACATACCATAGAAAGTCTATACACAACCTGGGGATGGCTACATTAGCTAGGTAACTACTCAGAACAAGATTGCTTCTGAGCCTAAGGCAAAGATAAAAGTCCTTCACTTGGACCACACAGAGACAGAAAGGAAACTGAGCCTATCAAATGCCCAAAGTTGTAAGGTGAGACACCTAAAACAACTGAGTAAATTGATGTGGGAGCTTGCACTTTCAAAAGCCTGTCCCATCAGTGCCCATACTTTAGCAAACCAAGAGCTCTTCTAGGACCATGGTGACATCCACAGTCACCAAAACTACAGAACCTTGCAAATTCATAAACCAGGAATATCACTGCCAACCTTAGCGACACCATGAGACCCAGGTCCTCAAGGAACAATGTGACACCCACAGCCATTCCACAACATAACCCAGCAAACAGCTGCAAGCTCTGAATCCACCATGACTTCTATGGCCTGAGGCCTGTCATTTCAGGGACCATAGGTTTGATGCACCAGCTGGTGGCATGACAAAATGACTCCCATACCAGACAGCCTCTCCTTAGAAGCTGACTCCCATTTCCACAGGATCCAGCCTAATGACCTTCAGGAAGAGCTCCAAACCTCAGAGAAGGCTAGGTGGGCTGGGTATAGAAATGATCCTGTAATGTCCCAAGGAATATCTTTACATTGTCAACACAGGGAGAACCTGGCCAGACGTGGATAAAACAAACACCCTGCTTCATAATTGGCCTCCATGCCAAGACATGATACAGTGCCTTGATGCCAACCACTTGCTGCCACAAAGATCCACCACAAAGCAAGTCAATCCAAGGAGAAGCCAACTGGGGGATGGGTACATAAATCTGCACCCTCAGTGCTTCCTGAAACTGGCTCAAAATGCACCTGAAGGCAACCCAAAGAGTTCAAGGAACCCTACGGACTTGCCAATTCATCCACAAAGCATTTCACCCAGGGGTTCATGCACAATTCCTAGTGCATTTCTCACTCTCTTTGCCATTCTCTGTCCCTAGTATCTGCCCACCTCAGGGCAAAGTGCCAGACCCTCTCCTCTACAGAGAATTTTGATTTCCTCAAAAATTCTGTTAGACATTTTCCAGGCCCAAAGTCTCAAGCCCAGTAGCCGTCCCCACTCCCCCCACCACCCCTCCCCACCACACACACACAAGGGGGATGTGATCTGAGGAGGGGCTGTCAGCTTGGCCCACATCCCAGGGGTGGTGGTCTGTTGATTTCCTAAGAGCATCAGGAAGAACCTTCTAACATTCATCCCATCTCCTCATAGAACATGACAGAGAAGCAGGGCTCCTGCTCTGACCCTGTCTGTAAAGACGCAGATGCCCTCCAGGGACCTGGCAGAGGCCTGAAAGACCCAATGGCAGGCCAGAGGCCCCAAAAGGTTCTCACTTCCTTTTCCACCTGCACTCTCGCCTGTGGAAGAAGAACACAGCTCTGGCTAGCCTCATGCATCCAGGGATCCCCCAGGGATGGGAGTCCCAGACCTTTTCCCAAAGGCTCCTCTCCCCTACAAGTAAGTCATCACCCTCAACTGGCACAAAGTAGCTGCTGATAGCCAAGGGGGCAAATGCAATGGGACACCCTGTCTACATTCCCTGTGGGAGCCACATTCAGGATCCCAGTTCTGATGAGGAGACAGTAGAGGCTTTTCACACTCATTTTATTTAGATTTCCAAGGCATGCCTTGGAGTCATCATCAGTTTAAGCACGTGCTCAGATTCTGCACCTATGGCCTCCACCCTGAGATGGCCAGGGAACTCAATCACATCAGCATTCAGGACCGATCAGAGCCTAGTCATGGGGGAGGTAGTGCAGTCAAGCCTCAGGCCATCAAAGCTAACATGTCCCAGGGAAAGCCCAGAATGTGAGGGTGCAGCCCCAGCTCACAGAGGTCCAGGCCAAACCACTAGGTTCCCACAGAGAAGTGCCACTTACCACCATGGGCATTCCACCATCACCCCATGGGCTGTATGCCAACATGCCTCCAGGGGCTCCCTTGCCTGACCTCACCTGGCCTGATGTCATGGAATACGGGAAGGATACCACACTGATGCTTTTGATCCCTAAGGACTCCATCTGAATTGAAGCAAGAATTTACATACACACTTGAAGAACATGCATAGGTACACAGGAAAAAAGGGACATGCCACCTGGAATATGGGGCTCTATCTTGCCTCTGTTTCATATCCTGCCCCTTGTCTGTGTGGCAGGAGTCAAATGTGAATGCACTGGGGCCCCCTGGTCCATCACATCCCTGGTTTGGGGCCCTCCAATTCCACTCCTGAATACCGTGCCTGCTGACACAGCTTAAAGGTGTAATTCTTGAACCTCTTGACATATCCAGGAAAACTGGGCCTACCCTGCCAACCTAACAGCCACTGACATTCCGGGAAAACACTCAATCTTGGCACCTACTTTGCTCACAATGGACCTCCCAACAGGGCAATAAGGAAACTGGGAGCTTACATGAGCAAACGGCACTTGTCTGAAAGTGAGGTCCACAATGAAAAGTGGCTCCTTGGGCACCACAATCCCTGAGGCACACCTGCACTGACTCTGGGGACTCAAGAGTGCACTTACTTCCTGGCCCACAACCAAGACAGAGGCCCTTAACTTGGAAAACATGCAAAGCTACTCCAAAACCCAAAGTTACAGAGCTAGACACTTTACATCAACTGGGACACTCACCATGAGGCTTTGAAATTTCTTTATTCAGGAATATCACAGCCATAACTCAGAGATACACTGAGACCCAGGTCCTCCAGGAACAATGTGATACTCACAGCCATGCCATGAGAAAACCCAACAAACAGTTGTGACCACAGTCCTCACTGATTCTCTGGACTGAGGCCAGGCATGCCAGAGACAATGAGTTTACTGCACCAGCTGGTAGCATGTCAAGATGACCCATCCGCCAGACAGCCTCTCCTGCCCCTAAACCTGCAATCTCTCCTTAGCACCTAACTCCCCTGTTCCTACAAGGTCCCACCCAATGACCTCTGGGAAGAACTCCAACCTTCAGGGAAGGCTAGGAGGGCTGGGTATAAAAAAAAATTTAGGATGGCCTAAGGAACAACTTCACAAGGTCGACACAGAGAAAATGTAGCCAGATGGGGAGAAAATACACACCTCATGCCTCATAATCAGCACCCAGACCAAGACATGATACAATGCTACAATGACAAACACTCAACGCCATGAAGATACAAAGTGAAGGAAGTTAATCAAAGAGAGGCCAAATAGGGGACAGTCCCTGAATCTGTTTCCTCAGGCCTTCCAGACACTGAGAGCAAATGCAATGAAGGCAACCAAAAGAAATCACGGAGTACTCTAGACTCGCTAATACCTCCACTCACCAATCCAGCCATGGGTTCACCAACCATTTCACACACATTAACCACCCTCTCACCTTTCAATTGCCCCAAAATACACCTGCCTCAGAGCCAATGTGCCAGACTCTCCCATTAACATAGAGTATTACTTTAAAACATTTTCCAGGCCCACTCTCCCAACACTCATGTTCACTCACATACAAGGGGGACATAACCCAAAAAGGGGGCATAGGCTTGGACAACATGCTGGGGACAGTGACTGATGTCCTCCAATCATCAGGAGAAACTTACTCTGTGTCCTTTCTCTCCAGTAGAACATGACATAGAAGACCAACCTAGGAAAGGACTCCTGTTCTGACTCTGTGTGTAAAGATTATGGTTTCCTCCAAGAGACAAGGCAACAACTGAGTGGAGGCATGAACACAGTGGTAGCCCAGAGGTTCTCAAACAACTCCTGCATCCTCTTCTATCTCACTCTCACCCGCAGCAGGAGATCACAATCCTGACTGGGCTCATAAACCAAGACCAGACATGCTGTCTGTAGCCATCCAAGGAGGATGGGAGTCACAGGCTCCTTTCCCAATGGCTTCTCTTCCCATGAGAAGGCTGTCACCCTCAACTTACACAGTGAAGCTGCTGAAGCATAAGGACGCAAATGCCACATGGCATTCTCTCTATTTTCCCTGTGGGAACCACAGGCTGGAACTTAATTCCAATGAGGAGACCATAGGGACTGCTCACTCACTTTGTTCAGATTCCCAAGCATTTGTAGGAGTCAACACAATCCTACCATGTGCTCAGACACTGGATGTGGAAAGTTGTGGCATCTACCTTAGGACTGTAGGCAAGCTCAATCACATCAGCATTTGGGACCACCCAGAACCAAGACAAGGGTAGGAATTGTAGTCAAGCCTCGGGCCATGGGACCTTGAATGCCAGAGAGTAAGCACAGAAGGTAAGGGTGTAACCCTGGCACCCAGAGGCTTGTAGACAAACCACTAGGTTTTGGGAGAGAACTGCCACTTACAACCGTGGGTGTTCCACCTGTAAACCCATGGGCTGCATGTCCACTCAAATACAGGGGATCATTAATTTCACCTGGCCTCACCTCCCCAAGCCAAGTGTCACAGAATATGCAAAGGGTCACCTGTTGCGATGGTATTCCAAGTTGGTGACTCAAATTAACTTGAGGCAAGAAAATATCTGCAGGCTTGAAGAATAGCAACAGGCACATAGCAGACAGAGGCAATGCTCACAGGAGAGTTGAGATTTATACTGCATCTATGACACAAGTGCTGCAACTCTGTTTGGTATGTCAGAAGCCAAAACTGAGTGCATTGCCACAGGGAAAAATTCAGTGTCAAGGGGCCAGCAGGATGAAGTGCTGATGTTCTGTCAACTCACTGGTCTCAGACTCTGCAAATCCACTTCTCTTACCATCACTGACAACACAATGTAAAGACAACCTCTAAGAAACCCCAACTCACCCTCAGGGGAAGGAGGCCACCTTGTCTGAACTACCACTGTCCCTCCAGGAAAACACACTCTTGGCACCTACTCTGCTCACAATGGTCTCACCACCGTGGGGAAAGAACAAAGGTATTTGAGAGCTTGCACAAGAATAAGGCCCTCCTTTGACAGGGAGATTATCCATGAAACTAGTTCTTAGGCTGTGCAACAAAGGGGCTCCACAGTACAGCTGTGAACAATCTGGGTGGCACACAAGTATGCTTGGTTCCCGGACTACAGCTGTGCTACAAGCATTTAGCTTGAAAAACACAAAAAGCTACAGGCCATTGGAACTATTCTGAAATGCAAAGATGTGGCGCTCCACCCTTTACAGCACTTAAGTTACTCATTGTGACGTATTGCACTTTTTAAGGCAGTAACATTGTTAGGGGACACACACTGATTGAAACCACCCACCCTGGCCAGGCACCATAATAACCATTTGCATGAGTTGTTTTATGACAGGAAATCCTGACAAGGAATACAGAACTAATAAGCCACCACCAACCGGAAGAGTTCAGGAAAGGTCTAAAGAAGACACTGCGTGTCCGTCCACTTCCCAGAATCCCTCTCGCTAGCATCCATCTTGGCTGAGCGATGCGTGTGCCACCAGGAAAGACTCTGAATTAGAATGATTGGCCAAAGACCACCCGGAAACTAATCCCATCACCATAAAACCTGAGACTGTGAGCCGCGCAGCAGAGCAGTTCTCCTGGGTTCCCTTACCCTACTGCTCTCCACCTGGGTGCCCTTTCCCAATAAAATCTCTTGCTTTGTCAGCACATGTCTCCTCAGACAATTCATTTCCGAGTGTTAGACAAGAGCCCACTCTTGGGGCCCTGTAGTGGGGCCTCCCCCTTCCTACAACAACTGGCGACCATGAAGGAACACCCCCATTTTTACTGGGGCTGACATCCAGACTGCTCGGGGCACTCCAGGACCACCTTGCCTGCCGACAGATCTGACCCAGTGGCCGCAACTGGGACTCGTTTGGTCCTGGTCTCCTCCTGACGTGGACAACTGGCCAGAGTGCCCCAACCGGGTAAGGAACAAGAGATTTTGTTGACCCCCTTTTATCTCACCCCTCCTTTCAACCTATCCTATTCTATTTTTCTAGTCCCCCCGTCCTGGACGCAGGAGTCTGGTTGAAGGGCCTCGGCCCGAGCTGAGGATTGGAGACTGATCACCTCCTCTTGGCAGAGAACTCAAATTGTGGTTCTCATTTCTGGTATGGCCGAGTTCCAGTCCTCCCTTCTCTGGAGGCCCAAGGAAAAGTCCCGTAACGCCTGGGTATCTGTAGGTGGCAGGAGATGTCTGTAAGGCCACCCCTTTTTCTTTTTCCTCTTTCTCTCCCCCACGCTTACACCTTTTGTCTCTTCCCACTCCTCTCTCAACCTGGCCTCTTTTCCTCTCTGTGAAGACCCAAGTTATTTCCATTCACTCTGTCTGTTGATACTTGGACCTGAAGTCCTGGGTCTTTGCAAGAGATTTTCTGAGAGGCTACGCTCTCTGCTCCCCATCATTGTGCTTTCTGTTCTTGGGGAGACAATCAGGCATTAGAAGCCCTCCATCGGGTGCCCTGTTTCTATAAATTCAGCCATTTAATTGAGCATTTGGCTGAGTGCTTCCACATGGAAATGACTGACGGGGTTCAGTATAGTCACACCTGGTCTTGGGCGAAAATTAACACCCTAGACACATCCTTAGGGGTTAATTCACCTTTCGGGACCAGTCCTACAGCACTGATGATTGTGCTTACTACTGAACATTTTCTTTGGTGCATATATAATCAGGCAATTTGGGACCAGGAGAGAGCTTACAATCTCTCTTGAGTCAGATATAGGGGCATCCACCCCAATACTGGTCCCCTGGGAACGAGATATAAACTATATTGTCACTAAAATGGGAAATAAGTTTAGCTTCCCTTTAGACACCCCACTGGGTTGTCTTTTGGCCCACTGGGAGGGATAACAACTGGAAGGGCTAAAAAAGAAAAAAACTTATCAAATACTATACTCAATACTGGCCTATTTACTCCCTGGAAGGAGGGGGAAAATGGCCCCAGTCGGGATCACTTGGATACAACACCATTTTACAGCTCAGTCTATACTGCAAACACAAGGGTAAATACAAGGAGATTCCCTATGTCCAGGCCTTTATTGCCCTCTACGAGGATTCTGGGAAAAAGGGAAAATACAAGCTTGAGGACTTTGATAAATGCTCTTCCAAAATCCTTTTAGCAAGGTCTGAAACAGAAGATCCCATTGACCTTCCCCTGACCTCCTCTGCTTCAGCAGAGAAGTCATGGGGAAAGAAGGGTAAGACACACCTGGAAGTCATAAGCTTGGACCTGGAAGTCAGGAGGCTAGGCCTGGGAATCATGAGCTCAGACCCAGAAGTCACGGGGCTGGGCCCAGAGGTCATGGGATCTGAAGGAAGTCACTCACCATCGCCTTGGCTCCTCTTCCATATGCCCCCTCCCCTATGGGGTTACGATCAGGAAGTAAGCTTTGTCCTCCACAGAAGGAAAGGTCATCCTCAGAGAAAATCTGCTCCCTAAGAGAGGTACCAGACGGGGAGGGGGGAACTATACACGTTCATGTTTCATTCTCTACGTAAGACATTACCCAATGCAAGGAACAACTGAGCTCATATTCCGAGAACCCCCCAAAATTTAAGGGTGAATTTGAGCGTCTTAGCCTTAACTTCTCCCTCACCTGGAGGGATACAATGGTTATCCTCACCCAGTGTTGTAATGATGAGGAAAAAGCTCGCATCCCAGATCAGGCTAGAAAAGTGGCTGATGAAAGACAGCGGGTAGATGTCAGTCTGTCCCCTGCTGAAGAGGCAATCTCCTCTACAGAGCTGGACTGGGATCCTAATACAAGGGCAGGAAAGGAATCCTTAAGACACCTCATTACTTGCCTACTACAGGGAATGACCCAGGGTGTCCGAAAGGTTACCCTTTCTTAATTATAATAAGATAAAAGAGGTTACACAGGAAGAAAATGAAAATCCAATTCTTTTTTGGGGGCAGACTCACAGAAGCCTTTAAAAACTTTACCAAGACAGATCAAAAAAGTATGGAAGGAAGAGTCCTGTTGGCCCATTCCTTCATAACCCAGGCAGCCCCAGACATAAGGAGAAAATTACAAAAACTAGGAAAAGGATCGGAGACCCCAATTTCTAATTTGGTGGAGGAGGCAAATAGGGTGTTTTTGAACAGGTACCAGGAGGAGGAAGCAAAAAGGGAGCAAAAGGAAGCCCGTAAAGATAGGAGAATAGAGAGGCAGACCCAGGCATTGGCCCAACAACAGGCTAAAATCCTGGCTTTGATTCATGCTGCCACTACGCTAGAGTCTGGGGGAGAGCAAGGAAGGAGAAAGGATCTTAACAATCCACCACGGCTGAGACACACCCAGTGTGCCTACTGCAAAGAGGATGGGCACTGGAAAAGGGAGTGCCCATACTGCCCTAAGGGAAGACGTATGGAGACCCCTAAACCTGCTCCCTCTGTATTAGTCCTGGGCGACTAGGACTGACAGTACCCACCGGCTCGAGAAACCCCCATGAATGGTGAGGTCCAGATCACTCCTCTAGACCCTTGGGTGACTCTACAAATAGAAGGTGAGGATGTGAACTTTCTTTTAGACATGGGGGCTGCCTTCTCTGTTCTTCCTTTCCAATTAGGACCTTTAGACTCCCAGACTAAAACAGTGATGGGGTAGATGGAAAACCCCAAAGCAACTGGCAAGGAACCCACCCCTTCTTATACATCCCTGGTTGCCCTGCTCCCCTACTGGGGAAAGACCTTCTTTGCTACCTCCAGACCAGAGTGACTTGGGGAAAGCTAGAAGTCGATAATTTCCCTTGCCTAGTGTCTGAATTGAAGAAAGTAGGGAAAACCACTAGACCATTCAGGTATGACCTAAATCAAATCCCTTATGATTATACAGTGGAAGTGAGGAATAGATTTAAGGGCCTAGATCTGATAGATAGAGTGCCTGAAGAACTATGGAATGAGGTTCGTGACATTGTACGGGAGACAGGGATCAAGACCATCCCCATGGAAAAGAAATGCAAAAAAGCAAAATGGCTGTCTGGGGAGGCCTTACAAATAGCTGGGAAAAGAAGAGAGGCGAAAAGCAAAGGAGAAAAGGAAAGATATAAGCACCTGAATGCAGAGTTCCAAAGAATAGCAAGAAGAGATAAGAAAGCCTTCTTCAGTGATCAATGCAAAGAAATAGAGGAAAACAACAGAATGGGAAAGACTAGAGATCTCTTCAAGAAAATTAGAGATACCAAGGGAACATTTCATGCAAGGATGGGCTCGATAAAGGACAGAAATGGTATGGACCTAACAGAAGCAGAAGATATTAAGAAGAGGTGGCAAGAATACACAGAAGAACTGTACAAAAAAGATCTTCACGACCCAGATAATCATGATGATGTGATCACTAATCTAGAGCCAGACATCTTGGAATGTGAAG
>SJYT01015715.1:118610-158602 GCA_006410635.1 Cephalophus harveyi | reverse complement strand
GACACGACTGAGTGACTGAACTGAACTGAGTCTTTATTGCCACGTTCACAGGATGGATTGAAGTGTTCCATACTAAGACACAGAGAGCCACAGAAGTCTGTAAAGCTCTGCTGAAGGAGATAGTACCTAGGTTTGGGTTGCCTTGATCACTTCAAAGTGACAATGGGCCCTCATTTACAGCCATGATATCCCAGAACCTGGCTGCATGCTTAGGCATAAAATACCACCACCACTCATCTTGGAGGCCTCAAGCTTCGGGAAAGGTAGAGAGAGCCAACCAGACTCTTAAAAGGGCTCTAGCCAAGCTATGTCAAGAAACACATAAGTGGATCCATATGCTACCCATAGCCCTCATGAGGGTACAGATAGCCCCCAAATGGCAACTATTATTAAGCCCTTATGAAATGATGTCCATTCTTAACTTTTGATTTGTTTTTTGATGAGGACACCAATATTCTCTTAAAACATATAATTGACCTGGGACGGTTTCAACAAGAACTCCAACGATATGGAGAACAGATCCTCCCTAGACCACTGGAAAACTTGAAAAATCCCCAGGTAGAGCCGGGGGACCAAGTATTAGTAAAGACCTGGCAAGAAAAAAGGAGTCCAAGCCAGCTGTCCAAGAAATGGACAGGACCATATCAGGTTGTCCTAGTAACTTCAACTGCTGTAAAAGTGAAGGGTCTATCTGCCTGGGTCCACAATTCTAGAATAAAACCCTATAGCCTACAGGTGGGGGAGACGGGGACTGAGACTCCAAAACCAGAAGACAACTATTCCTGTGAACCTGTTGATCTCAGACTCTTGTTCAGGTGGAACCCCATCAACTCTCCCTCAGATAAGTAAAAATGCATCGTATGATGTTCTTCCTCTTTCTAATCATGTCTCCCTGTATGGCTATTAATCTCTCCCTAAATGAGGCATATACACTTGCAAACCACACTGCTTCTTGACTCAACCTAACCAGCCCCTGCTGGATCAGCAGTAATGGCAGGAGTTGGGGGTATGTCCAACCTATCCCAGGGTATCAATGGCCTACCTTTCCAGCCGAGCTACATGCTGTTACCCAGCACACTCCATCTGGTCGTAGTATGGCCTTTTGGGAAAAAGGGGAAAAAAACGTCATGCCTTGGTATCAGCAACAACTGTCTATATTTACCCCCTCAATAACATCTGCAATCCCACCTGAGCCCTTATTTTCTCTCTTGACTAACATTCCCCAAGTGACCTTCCCTATCTGTCTAAAAAGCAACTCCCTGACAGGGGTGTCAGTGGGAAATCTAGGCAACCCATAATGTGTGGTGACCTTCACTGTTGAAACTAATGGGAAAAACCAGGACCTAGAAATTTCACTAGGGTATTACGATTTAGCCCAAAGTCTGGGAACTAAAGGTTCTGGCAGAACTGACACAGTATACCTATCCCCGAACATGAGGCTCTCCTTGGATGCTATTAACCAGTCTCGAAAATCCATGTTCTGTTCTGGACGACCAAAGAACCATACCCGTTCATCCTGGTTTCTAAATCAGGAAGGCAACTCTGACCCCTGTTATTCCCTTGTAGGGGTACCCAACCCTGAAAACCTAACCCTATGGTGGGAGCCTAAACGAAATACTCTCTACCTTGAGGACAAAACCCAGGATGTCTCACAACACTTG
The DNA here is from genome assembly GCA_006410635.1 of Cephalophus harveyi. Classification (NCBI taxonomy): domain Eukaryota; kingdom Metazoa; phylum Chordata; class Mammalia; order Artiodactyla; family Bovidae; genus Cephalophus; species Cephalophus harveyi. Next base: position 156,941 of record SJYT01015715.1, on the reverse strand, counting down.
AATACCTTCCTAAATGCCCTCACTGCTGCCAGTTTTGCAGCAAGTGGAGTGACAGTCTCCTCCCAGCTACTAAAAGACTGCCCCTGTTCCATTATGCCATGTTCCAGTTGTAAGGCAGATGGAAATCCTGCTCCTTTTTGGCAAACCCGTTTTGCTGCCCAGCTTAAACCCAGTCATGGTGTCTATTTTGGGGATAAAACTTATTTATCCCTACCACCTTTTTGGTCAGGAACTTGCTCCCTAGGGTATGTTACACCCCACATAGATCTGGCCTGGAGTAATACCTCCTTGCCTTTACCAGTATATACCAACCAGAGGATACATCGTGCAGTAATACTTACCCCTCTTTTCCTAGCATTAGGACTGACCGCTGGTTTGACAAGAGCTGCCATGAGGGGAACTTCTTTACATAAATTTCTACAGCTTTCGATGCTGTATCCATAGGAAAAACAGCGAGGACCCTCCAACGCCTACAATTCCTGTTAGAGCCCCTAGCCACAATGGTCCTACAAAATCATCGGGCCCTAGATTTACTGACTGCAGGACAGGGGGGCACTTGTCTCTATCTAAAGGAAGAATGCTGTTTTTATTACAACCAGTCTGGGCAGGTCCAAAAAGATATCAAGGGGCTTTTGGAACAGGCCACAAACATCCGGGATTTGAGTTCAACAAGTGTATGGAGTTCTCTTTCTTTCCCTTCTTGGTCCTACCATTCATGGGTCCAGTGATAACTATTTTATTACGCCTCCTATTTGGTGCTTGTATACTCCAAATACTTACAAAGTTTATTTCCAGCAGACTCCAGCAGTTCCAAGCTAAACTGCTGTTACTACAAGGGTGGGAAGCTGGTTTCAGAGGTGGAACACCCCAACTTAGATCGGGTAGAGAGAGACTTCTGCTCTGCTAGGCAGGCCTACGCCCATGCACAGCAGGAAGAAGTAACAGAAGAAAGAGACCTCCACCCCAATTCCCAAGAAGTATCTTGAGTATGAAGTCTCTAAGAGGGGAGTTGTTAGGGGAAGCACAGTGATTGAAACCGCTCACCCTGGCCAGGCACCATAGTAACCATTTGCATGAGCTGTTTTATGACAGGAGATCCTGATAAGGAATATGGCACTAATAAGCCACCACCAACCAGAAGAGTTCAGGAAAGGTCTAAAGGAGACACTGCGTGTCCGTCCACTTCTCACAATCCCTCTTGCGAGCATCCATCTTGGCTAAGCAATGTGTGTGCCACCAGGAAACACTCTGAATTAGAATGATCGGCCAAAGACCACCCAGAAACTAATCCCATCACCATAAAACCCGAGACTGCGAGCCACACGGCAGAGCAGTTCTTCTGGGTTCCCTTACCCTACTGCTCTCCACCCAGGTGCCCTTTCCCAATAAAATCTCTTGCTTTGTCAGCACATGTGTCTCCTCGGACAATTCATTTCCAGGTGTTAGACAAGAGTCCAGTTTTGGGCCCTGGAAGCGGTCCCTCTTCCTGCAACAACATCACTACAGTGGCCCCGGAGACAACACAAGACCCAGGTGATCCATGACCACCCTGACAGCAGAAGTCATGCCATGACAGAATCCAGAAACAGCTGCAGCTGCTGAACCCATGATGATGTCTCTGGCTTGAGGCTAGGAATGCAAGAGACCACAGTGTTGCTGCACCAGCAGGCCACAAAACAAAAAGCCCCCTGTGCCAGAAAGCCTCTCCTGTCCTTAAGACAGCACCCGCTTATGTGGGCAACTGACTCCTCTGTTTTTACCAGGTCTAGCCCACTGAATTCCAGGGAAAACTCCTGAACTTGGGAAAGGATACGTGGGCTGGATATAGAAATAACATGTGGATGTCCCGAGGCACACCTTATGCCATGCACATAGGGAGAACATGGAGAGATGGACAGAAAACATTCCCTTTGCCTCATAATTGGCCACCAGGCCAAGACAGGACACAATACCCACCTCTTGTGGATCTGGAGTTCCGCCACAAAGGAAACCGATTACGGGAGAGGAAAACTGTTGGATGGTCCATAAATCTGCCACTGTTGTCCTTCCTAATACTCCAAATGCACCTGAAGGAAACCAAAGAGTCCATGAAACCTGACTGAAAAACTTATCCATCCACCTGCTTACTCACCCATGGGTTCAACCACCATTCTGGGCGTATTTCCTGCTGTCCAAGCTTTCCTCACTTCCTGCCATCCACCCGCATCAGGGAAACATGCTGGACCTTCTCATCAACATAGGATTCTGGTTTCCTTGGAAAGGCACTAAGGCACCTTCCAGATTCAGCCTCCCAACACCAGTGTACACTCACACACAAAATGAAAGAAACAATACAAGAAGGGTCCATCAGCTTGCCCAAACTCCTGGACACTCTGCTCATTTACTTCTTCAAGTATCAGGAGAAAACTACATAGCATCCTACTCCCCAGGAGAACATGAAAGAGAAGTTTGGCTGAGGCCACAACTCCTGTTCTGAATCTGAACAAAAACAATTTGTTTTCTGAATGAACTCAATGTCAGCCGAGAGTCCCACAAATGGCTTTCACTTTCTCTGCCATGGCACTTTCACCCACAGCAAAAGACAACAGCTCTGGCTAGTCTCATGCAACCAGAGACAACACGTGGTCTCTAGCCATCCCCTGAGGATGGGAGATGCAGGCCCTTTTCCCCATGGCTCACCTACACACCACAAGGTTGTCACTCTCAGCTTCCATGCTGTTGCCGCTGATGCCCCAGGGAGCAAAGGCAATGTGACCCTGGCCATTCCATCCCTCTGGGAGCCACATGCTGGATCTTAGTTCCAAAGAGAACATGATAAGGATTGATAACTCATTTTGTCAGATTTTCAAGGCTGCCTTTATGGGAATCATCATCCATCTAAGTGCATGTGCTCAGATGCTGAATGAGCAAAGTCGGGACCTCCACCCCGGGAAGGCCAGCAACCTCAATCACATCAGCAGTTGGAACTGACAGATCCCAGCCAAGAGGCAGGAACTACAGCTACGCCTGTGGGCTGTGGGACCTTGCGTGCCCCAGGGAAAGTACAAGGGTGAAAAAGCAGACACCACATCCAGAGCCTTATGGCCAAACCACCAGGTTTATGCGAAGATGACCACTTACAGCCATTGGTGTTCCACCAGTACCACCAAGGGCCACGTGTCCAGCGGCCTGTGGCAGCTCGTAGGCCTCGACTTTCCAGGCTGGGAGTCATGGAATATGTGATGGGTCCCTGATGCCAATGGTCTTCCATCCTGGGCCACTCAATCTGGCTTGAGGCAAGGAAATATATGCAAGCATGAGGAAGAGAGACAGGCATACAGGGGAAAGAGGAAAGGCCCTCAGGAGCATTGCCCTCATACTTGCATCTAACATTCAACTGCTGCACCTCAGTGTGGTATGTCAGAAGCCAAACATGAATGTGTTGGCATGTGGATTGTTTCAGATTCAAGGGGCCATCAGGACAAAGAGCAACAATCTGCCAACTCCCTGGTCTTGGGCCCTGCAATTCCTTGCCCCATGCCATCCCCACCAATACAGCTTAAGGATGTCCTCCGTGAATCCCCAAGATGCCCTCAGGGGAATGGAGACCCCTTGGTCTAATAGCCATCGCTGTTCCAGAGAAACACACCCACGCTAGGCACCTAATCTCCTCACAAAGAGCATGCCAGTGTGGGAAAGGAAAAAAGTTTCTGAGGGTTTCCAAGAAAATAAGGCTCTTCTCCAATAGGGAGCCTATTGATGAAAAATGACAAAGGGGCCCCATTGGATACCTGTGCTCAGCCCAGTTGACACATGAGCATACTTGCTTCCTGGCTCAAAGCAATATCACAAGCTCTTCCTTGGACAACATGAAAAGTTATAGGCCATTGAATCATTTCAGAACACAAAGATGCCAGGGCTCCACTAACAGCAACTAGGTCACTTGCCGTGCTGCCTTGCTCTTTGTAAGCCAGTAACATCACTGCTGTGAACCCAGACACAAGACAGGTTGTCCATGACCATCCTGACACCATCAGCCATAATATGACAGAACTCAGCAAACAGGTGTGACAACTGGGCACACATGACATCACCAGTCAGAGATTAAGCAAGCAAGAAAGCAATGCATTGCTGTACCAGCAGGTAACAAAACAAAATGAGCCCCATGCCAGACAGCCTCTCCTCCCCTTAATATTGCACCTGCTCATGGGGACAGCCAACTCCTGTGTTTTCACAAGGTTCTGCCCATGGATTGCCAGGAAGAGCTCCTTAATTCAGAAAAAAACAGGAGGGATGGGTATAGAAATGACGCTGGGAGGTCAGGAGGCACATATTTATGCCACGCACATGGTGAGAACATGGCAAGGTGGACAGAAAATATCCCCTGTGCCTCATATTGGCCCCAGAAAAAACAAGACACAATATCATGATGGCAAGAACTGAAGGCTCCAGACATCTGCTACAAAGGAAAGCGACCATGGGAGAGACCAAGTGTTCAATGGTCCATGAACGTTAAGAATCTGCCACTGCAATCCTTCCCCACACTCACTCCAACTGTATATGAAGGCAACACAGACTTCAGGGAACCTGACTGACTCGCCGATCCATCCATGCATCCATCCACCCATGGGATCCACCACCATTTGAGATGCATTTCAAGATCTCTGCAATTTGCTATCCCCTGGCTTTTAGCCCAAAGTCTGGGAACTAAAGGTTCTGGCAGAACTGACACAGTATACCTATCCCCGAACATGAGGCTCTCCTTGGATGCTATTAACCAGTCTCGAAAATCCATGTTCTGTTCTGGACGACCAAAGAACCATACCCGTTCATCCTGGTTTCTAAATCAGGAAGGCAACTCTGACCCCTGTTATTCCCTTGTAGGGGTACCCAACCCTGAAAACCTAACCCTATGGTGGGAGCCTAAACGAAATACTCTCTACCTTGAGGACAAAACCCAGGATGTCTCACAACACTTGAATACCTTCCTAAATGCCCTCACTGCTGCCAGTTTTGCAGCAAGTGGAGTGACAGTCTCCTCCCAGCTACTAAAAGACTGCCCCTGTTCCATTATGCCATGTTCCAGTTGTAAGGCAGATGGAAATCCTGCTCCTTTTTGGCAAACCCGTTTTGCTGCCCAGCTTAAACCCAGTCATGGTGTCTATTTTGGGGATAAAACTTATTTATCCCTACCACCTTTTTGGTCAGGAACTTGCTCCCTAGGGTATGTTACACCCCACATAGATCTGGCCTGGAGTAATACCTCCTTGCCTTTACCAGTATATACCAACCAGAGGATACATCGTGCAGTAATACTTACCCCTCTTTTCCTAGCATTAGGACTGACCGCTGGTTTGACAAGAGCTGCCATGAGGGGAACTTCTTTACATAAATTTCTACAGCTTTCGATGCTGTATCCATAGGAAAAACAGCGAGGACCCTCCAACGCCTACAATTCCTGTTAGACCCCCTAGCCACAATGGTCCTACAAAATCATCGGGCCCTAGATTTACTGACTGCAGGACAGGGGGGCACTTGTCTCTATCTAAAGGAAGAATGCTGTTTTTATTACAACCAGTCTGGGCAGGTCCAAAAAGATATCAAGGGGCTTTTGGAACAGGCCACAAACATCCGGGATTTGAGTTCAACAAGTGTATGGAGTTCTCTTTCTTTCCCTTCTTGGTCCTACCATTCATGGGTCCAGTGATAACTATTTTATTACGCCTCCTATTTGGTGCTTGTATACTCCAAATACTTACAAAGTTTATTTCCAGCAGACTCCAGCAGTTCCAAGCTAAACTGCTGTTACTACAAGGGTGGGAAGCTGGTTTCAGAGGTGGAACACCCCAACTTAGATCGGGTAGAGAGAGACTTCTGCTCTGCTAGGCAGGCCTACGCCCATGCACAGCAGGAAGAAGTAACAGAAGAAAGAGACCTCCACCCCAATTCCCAAGAAGTATCTTGAGTATGAAGTCTCTAAGAGGGGAGTTGTTAGGGGAAGCACAGTGATTGAAACCGCTCACCCTGGCCAGGCACCATAGTAACCATTTGCATGAGCTGTTTTATGACAGGAGATCCTGATAAGGAATATGGCACTAATAAGCCACCACCAACCAGAAGAGTTCAGGAAAGGTCTAAAGGAGACACTGCGTGTCCGTCCACTTCTCACAATCCCTCTTGCGAGCATCCATCTTGGCTAAGCAATGTGTGTGCCACCAGGAAACACTCTGAATTAGAATGATCGGCCAAAGACCACCCAGAAACTAATCCCATCACCATAAAACCCGAGACTGCGAGCCACACGGCAGAGCAGTTCTTCTGGGTTCCCTTACCCTACTGCTCTCCACCCAGGTGCCCTTTCCCAATAAAATCTCTTGCTTTGTCAGCACATGTGTCTCCTCGGACAATTCATTTCCAGGTGTTAGACAAGAGTCCAGTTTTGGGCCCTGGAAGGGGTCCCTCTTCCTGCAACAACATCACTACAGTGGCCCCGGAGACAACACAAGACCCAGGTGATCCATGACCACCCTGACAGCAGAAGTCATGCCATGACAGAATCCAGAAACAGCTGCAGCTGCTGAACCCATGATGATGTCTCTGGCTTGAGGCTAGGAATGCAAGAGACCACAGTGTTGCTGCACCAGCAGGCCACAAAACAAAAAGCCCCCTGTGCCAGAAAGCCTCTCCTGTCCTTAAGACAGCACCCGCTTATGTGGGCAACTGACTCCTCTGTTTTTACCAGGTCTAGCCCACTGAATTCCAGGGAAAACTCCTGAACTTGGGAAAGGATACGTGGGCTGGATATAGAAATAACATGTGGATGTCCCGAGGCACACCTTATGCCATGCACATAGGGAGAACATGGAGAGATGGACAGAAAACATTCCCTTTGCCTCATAATTGGCCACCAGGACAAGACAGGACACAATACCCACCTCTTGTGGATCTGGAGTTCCGCCACAAAGGAAACCGATTACGGGAGAGGAAAACTGTTGGATGGTCCATAAATCTGCCACTGTTGTCCTTCCTAATACTCCAAATGCACCTGAAGGAAACCAAAGAGTCCATGAAACCTGACTGAAAAACTTATCCATCCACCTGCTTACTCACCCATGGGTTCAACCACCATTCTGGGCGTATTTCCTGCTGTCCAAGCTTTCCTCACTTCCTGCCATCCACCCGCATCAGGGAAACATGCTGGACCTTCTCATCAACATAGGATTCTGATTTCCTTGGAAAGGCACTAAGGCACCTTCCAGATTCAGCCTCCCAACACCAGTGTACACTCACACACAAAATGAAAGAAACAATACAAGAAGGGTCCATCAGCTTGCCCAAACTCCTGGACACTCTGCTCATTTACTTCTTCAAGTATCAGGAGAAAACTACATAGCATCCTACTCCCCAGGAGAACATGAAAGAGAAGTTTGGCTGAGGCCACAACTCCTGTTCTGAATCTGAACAAAAACAATTTGTTTTCTGAATGAACTCAATGTCAGCCGAGAGTCCCACAAATGGCTTTCACTTTCTCTGCCATGGCACTTTCACCCACAGCAAAAGACAACAGCTCTGGCTAGTCTCATGCAACCAGAGACAACACGTGGTCTCTAGCCATCCCCTGAGGATGGGAGATGCAGGCCCTTTTCCCCATGGCTCACCTACACACCACAAGGTTGTCACTCTCAGCTTCCATGCTGTTGCCGCTGATGCCCCAGGGAGCAAAGGCAATGTGACCCTGGCCATTCCATCCCTCTGGGAGCCACATGCTGGATCTTAGTTCCAAAGAGAACATGATAAGGATTGATAACTCATTTTGTCAGATTTTCAAGGCTGCCTTTATGGGAATCATCATCCATCTAAGTGCATGTGCTCAGATGCTGAATGAGCAAAGTCGGGACCTCCACCCCGGGAAGGCCAGCAACCTCAATCACATCAGCAGTTGGAACTGACAGATCCCAGCCAAGAGGCAGGAACTACAGCTACGCCTGTGGGCTGTGGGACCTTGCGTGCCCCAGGGAAAGTACAAGGGTGAAAAAGCAGACACCACATCCAGAGCCTTATGGCCAAACCACCAGGTTTATGCGAAGATGACCACTTACAGCCATTGGTGTTCCACCAGTACCACCAAGGGCCACGTGTCCAGCGGCCTGTGGCAGCTCGTAGGCCTCGACTTTCCAGGCTGGGAGTCATGGAATATGTGATGGGTCCCTGATGCCAATGGTCTTCCATCCTGGGCCACTCAATCTGGCTTGAGGCAAGGAAATATATGCAAGCATGAGGAAGAGAGACAGGCATACAGGGGAAAGAGGAAAGGCCCTCAGGAGCATTGCCCTCATACTTGCATCTAACATTCAACTGCTGCACCTCAGTGTGGTATGTCAGAAGCCAAACATGAATGTGTTGGCATGTGGATTGTTTCAGATTCAAGGGGCCATCAGGACAAAGAGCAACAATCTGCCAACTCCCTGGTCTTGGGCCCTGCAATTCCTTGCCCCATGCCATCCCCACCAATACAGCTTAAGGATGTCCTCCGTGAATCCCCAAGATGCCCTCAGGGGAATGGAGACCCCTTGGTCTAATAGCCATCGCTGTTCCAGAGAAACACACCCACGCTAGGCACCTAATCTCCTCACAAAGAGCATGCCAGTGTGGGAAAGGAAAAAAGTTTCTGAGGGTTTCCAAGAAAATAAGGCTCTTCTCCAATAGGGAGCCTATTGATGAAAAATGACAAAGGGGCCCCATTGGATACCTGTGCTCAGCCCAGTTGACACATGAGCATACTTGCTTCCTGGCTCAAAGCAATATCACAAGCTCTTCCTTGGACAACATGAAAAGTTATAGGCCATTGAATCATTTCAGAACACAAAGATGCCAGGGCTCCACTAACAGCAACTAGGTCACTTGCCGTGCTGCCTTGCTCTTTGTAAGCCAGTAACATCACTGCTGTGAACCCAGACACAAGACAGATTGTCCATGACCATCCTGACACCATCAGCCATAATATGACAGAACTCAGCAAACAGGTGTGACAACTGGGCACACATGACATCACCAGTCAGAGATTAAGCAAGCAAGAAAGCAATGCATTGCTGTACCAGCAGGTAACAAAACAAAATGAGCCCCATGCCAGACAGCCTCTCCTCCCCTTAATATTGCACCTGCTCATGGGGACAGCCAACTCCTGTGTTTTCACAAGGTTCTGCCCATGGATTGCCAGGAAGAGCTCCTTAATTCAGAAAAAAACAGGAGGGATGGGTATAGAAATGACGCTGGGAGGTCAGGAGGCACATATTTATGCCACGCACATGGTGAGAACATGGCAAGGTGGACAGAAAATATCCCCTGTGCCTCATATTGGCCCCAGAAAAAACAAGACACAATATCATGATGGCAAGAACTGAAGGCTCCAGACATCTGCTACAAAGGAAAGCGACCATGGGAGAGACCAAGTGTTCAATGGTCCATGAACGTTAAGAATCTGCCACTGCAATCCTTCCCCACACTCACTCCAACTGTATATGAAGGCAACACAGACTTCAGGGAACCTGACTGACTCGCCGATCCATCCATGCATCCATCCACCCATGGGATCCACCACCATTTGAGATGCATTTCAAGATCTCTGCAATTTGCTATCCCCTGGCATCCACCCACCTCAGGGCAATGTGCTAATCCTCCTTTGACACAGGATTTTTATCCACAGAAACACCCTAATGGAATTTCCAGGCTCAGCCTCCCAACACCAGCACCCATGCACAATGACCAAAGAAACAATCAGACGGGGGGCCCTCAGCTTGGCCCCCCTCCTGGACACTCTGCCCATTGATCTTCTCTCAGTATCAGGAGAAAACTATGTAGCAATCCATCCCCAGAAGAACATGACACAGAAGTCTGGCTGAGGCCACGACTCCTGTTCTGACCCTGAGTGAAAACTCTGTGCTATCCACCAGGGACCAGGCAGTGGGCACACGGAGGCCTGACAAACTCAGTGGCGGCCCAGATGCTCTCAAATGGCTTCTGCTTCCTCTGCTACCCTCACTCTCACCCACACCAGGAGACAAAAGACCTGGATAGCTCATGCAAAGAGAGACAATTCAGGGTCCCCAGTCATAACCCAAGTATGGGAGATGCAGCCCCTTTTCCCTATGGCTCACCTTCACATCACAAGGCCCTCACCCTCAGCTTGCACACTGTGGCTGCTCACGCCCCAGGGAGCAAAAGAATGTGACCCTGGCCCTTTGATCCCTGTGGGAGCCACGTGCTGGACCTCAGTTCCGATGAGGAGACGGTAGGGGTGGCTCACTCATTTTGTTCAGATTTCCAAGGAATGCATTTATGGGAGTCATCATCGATCCAAGCACGTGTGGCCTAGGTGCTGCATGAACAAAGTCACCACCTCCATCCCAGGAAGGCCAGGGAACTCAATCATGTCAGCATTCAAGAGTGCACAGACTGCAGCCATTGGGCAGGAACTGGAGCCAAGCCTTGGGCCCTGGGACTTTGCATGCCCCAGGGAAACCCCAGAAGGTGAGGGCACAGATCCCATGACCAATCCTTGGGGCCAAACTGCTAGGTTTCCTCGAAGAAGGGCTGCTTACCGCCATGCGTGATCCACCTGTACACTGAAGGACCAATTGCCCAGAAGCCCCTGGGGGCTCATACGCCTCTTCTTGCCAGAACAGGTGTCATGGAATATGCGACGGGTTCTCTGTTGCAAACAGTCTTCCATCCTGGCATACTCAAGCCCACTGGTTTGGGGTGAGAAAACACACACATGTGTGAGGAAGAGCAACAGCCATACTGGGGAAAGAGGCGAGGCCTCCAAAAGTGCTGCCTTCATTCGTGCATCTACCATTCAATTGGTACACCTCGGTCTGGTGTGTCAGCCATCAAATATGATGCGTTAGTGTACAAATTTCTTCAGAGTCAAGGGGCAAGCTGCCAAGTCCCTGGTCTTGGGCCCTGCAATTCTGCTCCTCGTGCTGCCCCGGCCGACACAGCTTAAGGATGCCCTCTGTGAACCCCTGAGACACCCTCAGGGAACTGGGGCCCCTTGGCCTAACAGCCACTGCCCTTCCAGGGAAACACACCTGCTCTTGGCACATACTCTGCTCACAATGGACTGCCCAACACAGGGAAGGATAAAAGGTACCTGAGGGCTTTCACAACAATAAGACCCTTCCCTGACAGGGAACACATCCACGAAATATGTCTCTTTCAGCCCTGCAACAAAGGGGCCCTGATGGACATCTACGCTTAGCCCAGTTGACACACAAGCATGCTTTGCTTCCTGGCCAAAAACCTTGTTAGAAGGCCTTCCTTAGGCAACATGAAAAGATGCAGGCCATCGGAGACTTCCTGAAGTGCAAAGATGCTGGGGCTCCACCCTTTACAGCAACTGGGTCACTTGCCATGCTACCTTGCTCTCTGTTAAGGCAGTAACATAACTGCTGTGAACCACACACAGCACAAGACCCAGGTTGTCCACGACCATTCTGACACCACCGGCCAGGTCATGACACAAACCAGTAAAGAGGAGAGATGACTGAACCCACGTGACACTTCTGGCCAGAGGCCAGGCATGCAGGGGAGCACAGCCTCGCTGAACCAGCAGACTGCACAACAAAATGAGCCTCACACCAGATAGATTCACCTGCCCTTCAAACTGCAGACACTCACAGGAGCATCTGACTCCTGTTTCCATGGGGTCCTACCCCAAGTTCGGGGAAGAGCTACTAAACTTGTGCAAGGATAGGTGGGTTGGGTATAGAAATGACACTGGGATGTCCTGTGGCACAGCATCACTCCATGCACACAGGGAGAATGTGGCAGGATGGAGAGAAAATATCCCCTCTACCTCATACTTTGGCCTCCCTGATAGCTCAGTTGGTAAAGAATCTCCCTGCAATTTAGGAGACTGTCATTTGATTCCTGGGTTGGGAAGATCCACTGGAGAAGGGATAAGCTACCCACTACACTATTCTTGGGCTTCCCAGGTGGCTCAGATGGTAAAGAATCTGCTGGCAATATGGGAGACCTGGGTTCGATCCCTGCGTTGGGAAGATACCCTGGAGAAGGGAAAGGCTACCCACTCCAGTGTTCTGGCCTGGAGAATTCCATGGAATGGATAGTTCATACTTGGCCCCCAGGTCAGGACAAGATACAATGCCATGTTGGGAACCACTACTGGCTCCGGAAGCCTGTCACAAAGGAAACCAATGATGGGAAAGGTCAACTGTTGGATGGTCCTTGAACCTATGAATCTGCCACTGTGATCCTTCCCCACACTTACTCCAACCGTATATGAAGGCAACACAGACTTCAGGAAATCTGACTGAATAGCTGGTCCATCCACCCACCCATCCATTCACAGGTTCCACCACCATTCAAGGTGTATTTCAAGATCTCCAAAATTTGCTATCCCCTGGAATCCACCCACCTCAGGGCAATGTGCTAATCCTCCTTTGACACAGGATTTTTATCCACAGAAACACCCTAATGGAATTTCCAGGCTCAGCCTCCCAACACCAGCACCCATGCACAATGACCAAAGAAACAATCAGACGGGGGGCCTCAGCTTGGCCCCCCTCCTGGACACTCTGCCCATTGATCTTCTCTCAGTATCAGGAGAAAACTATGTAGCAATCCATCCCCAGAAGAACATGACACAGAAGTCTGGCTGAGGCCACGACTCCTGTTCTGACCCTGAGTGAAAACTTTGTGCTATCCACCAGGGACCAGGCAGTGGGCACACGGAGGCCTGACAAACTCAGTGGCAGCCCAGATGCTCTCAAATGGCTTCTGCTTCCTCTGCTACTCTCACTCTCATCCACACCAGGAGACAAAAGACCTGGATAGCTCATGCAAAGAGAGACAATTCATGGTCCCCAGTCATTAACCCGAGCATGGGAGATGCAGCCCCTTTTCCCTATGGCTCACCTTCACATCACAAGGCCCTCACCCTCAGCTTGCACACTGTGGCTGCTCATGCCCCAGGGAGCAAATGAATGTGACCCTGGCCCTTTGATCCCTGTGGGAGCCACGTGCTGGACCTCAGTTCCGATGAGGAGACGGTAGGGGTAGCTCACTCATTTTGTTCAGATTTCCAAGGAATGCATTTGTGGGAGTCATCATCGATCCAAGCACGTGTGCTCTAGGTGCTGCATGAACAAAGTTGCCACCTCCATCCCAGAAAGGTCAGTGAGCTTGATCAGGTCAGCATTCAGGACTGAGAAGATTGCAGCCTTGGGGCAGCCAAGCTTCAGGCCCTTGGGACCTTGCATGCCCCAGGAAAAGCCCAGAAAGTGAGGGTGTGAATCCCATGCCCAGATCCCTGGGGCCAAACCACTAGGTTTCCTCGAAGAAAGGCTGCTTACCGCATGGTTGTTCCATCTGTACACTCAAGGGCCACTTGTCCAGTTGCCTCTGGGTATTCGTGAGATTCATCTCCAGAGGCTGGTTATCATGGAATATGCGATAGGTAACCTGTTGCAAACAGACTTCCATCTTGGGCCACTCAACCTGGCCTGGGGCAAGAAAACACATGCATGTGTGAGGAAGAGCACCAGGTGTACAGGGGAAAGAGGCAAGGCCTCCAGGAGCATTGCCAATCATTCTGGCATCTACCACTCAATTGCTGCAAGAAGGTGTGCTGTGTAGGCAGCCAAACAGGGATGTGTTGGTGCACAGATGCATTCAGAGTCAAGGGACCTACAGGACAAAGAGTGCCAATCTGCCAACTGCCTGGTCTCAGGCCTGCAATTCCACTCCATGTACTGTCCCGGCCAACACAATTTAAGGATGTCCCTCAAGAACCCTGAGACCCCCTCAGGTGAATGGGGCCCCCTTCACCTAATAGTCACTGACATTCCAGGGAAACACACCCACTCTTGGCACCTACACTGCTCACAATGGACTCACCAGCATGGGTACCTGAGGGCCTCCATGACATTAAGCCCCTTCTTTGATATGGAGCATATCCATGAAAAATGGCTTTTTCACCCCCATGACAAAAGGGCCCCAATGGACTCAGCCTGGTTGACGCATGAGCGTGCTTGCTTCCTGGTCAAAGCCATACTAGAAGCTCTTCCTTGAACAACATGAAGAGTTACAGGCCATTGGAGCCATTGCAAAGCACAAAGATGCTGGGCCTCCACCCTTTAGAGCAACTGGGTCACTTGTCATGCAACCTTGTTCTTTTTGAGCCAGTAACATCACTGCCATGAGCCCAGACAAAATATGAAACTCAGGTCGTCCACGACCATCCTGAAACACCAGTCATGACACCACAGAACCCAGCAAAGAGGCACAATGACTGAACCCACATGATGCCTCTGGCCACAGGTTCACAGGAGAGCACAGCCTTGCTGCTAAGCACCACACCAGAGAGCTTCTCCTGCCCTTAAAACTGTAGCCACTCATCTGACTCCCCTATTTCCACAGGGTCCCTGCCCCCTAATTTCTGGGAAGAGCTCCTAAACTTGGGCAAGGATAGGTGGGCTGGGTAAAGAAATGACACTTGGATATCCTGAGGCACAAATTCACTGTATGCACATGGGGAGAACATGGCAAGGTGGACAGAAAACATCCCCTCTGCTTCATATAATGCCCAGGCCAGGACAAGATAAGACACCACCTGGGGAACCACTCATGGCTCTGGAGGTCTGCAGCAAAGGAAACCAATCACAGCAGAGGCCAACTGTTCAATGGTCCATGAACCTATGAAACTGCCACCACAGTCCTTCCCCACATTCACTCCAACTGAACCTGAAGGCAACCCAGAATTCAGGGAACCTGACTGACTTGCTGATCCATTCACTTGCCCATCCATCCATGGGTTCCACCACCACTTGAGGTACATTTCACGATCTCCAAGCTTTGCTCTCCCCCGGCAACTGCCCACCTCAGGGCAATGTGCAGGTCCCTCCTGTTGACTCAGGACTTTCATGCTTGGAAATGCCCTAATGCGTCTGCAAGGCTCACCCTCCCAACACTAGTGCCCACTCACATATGAACCAAAGAAACAATCAGATGAGGGGCCATCAGCTTGGCCCACCTCCTGGACACTCTGCCCAATGATCTCCTCTGATCACCAGGAGAAAACTATGTGGCATCCTGTCCCCCAGAAGAACATGACATAGAAACTTGTCTGAAGCCATGACTCCTTTCCTGACTGAGTGAAAATACTTTCAAGCAAAGGTGGTATGGCTGACAAACTCAATGGCAGTCCAGATGCTCTCAAATGGCTTCCATGTCTCTGCTACCAATAGAATCATACATACCAGGAGACAAAAGCCTTGGCTAGCCTCATGCAACCAGAGATGACTCATGGTCCCTAGCCACATCCCGAGGTTGGGAGGTCAGGGCATCTTCCTCATGGCTCATCTCCATACCACAAGGCCATCACCCTCAGCTTGCACACTGTGGCTGCTTACGCCCCAGGGAGCAAATGAAATGTGACCCTGGCCCTTCAATCCCACTGGAAATCACGTGCTGGACCTCAGTTCCGATGAGGAGACGGTAGGGGTGGCTCACTCATTTTGTTCAGATTTCCAAGGAATACATTTGGGGGAGTCATCATCGATCCAAGCACGTGTGCCCAGGAGCTGCATGAGCAAAGTCGCCACCTCCATCCCAGGAAGGCCAGCGAGCTCAATCAGGTCAGCATTCAAGACTGCACAGATTGCAGCCATGGGGCAGGAACTGCAGCCAAGCCTTGGACCCTGGGACTTTGCATACCCCAGGGAAACCCCAGAAGGTGAGAGCACAGATCCCATGCCCAGATCACTGGGGCCAAACCACTAGGTTTTCTCAAATAAGGACCACTTACCTCCATGGGTATTCCATCTGTAAACCCAAGGGCTGCATGCACAATGGCCCCCAGGGGCTCATGTTCCTTGTCTCACCAGGCTGTGATTCACAGAATGTGTGATGGGTTCCCTGTTGACAATGGTCTTCCATCCCAGGCAACTCAATCTGCCTTGAGGTGAGAAAACACATGCATGCATGAGGAACAGCAACAGGTGTACAGGGGAAAGAGGCAAGGCCTCCAGGAGAGTTGCCCTCATTCTTGAATCTACTATTCAACTGGTGCACTTCGGCCTGGTGTGTCAACAGCCAAATGTGAATGCATTTGCACGTGGATACCT
Organism: Cephalophus harveyi; assembly: GCA_006410635.1. Lineage (NCBI taxonomy): Eukaryota > Metazoa > Chordata > Mammalia > Artiodactyla > Bovidae > Cephalophus > Cephalophus harveyi. The sequence continues at coordinate 140,814 of SJYT01015715.1, read as the reverse complement.
CCAGAGTCAAGGGGACATCGCGACAAATAGCACCAATCTGCCAAGTCCCTGGTCTCAGGCCCTGCAATTTCTCTTCTTTTGCTGTTCCCACTGAAAGCTTAAGGATGTCCCCCAAGAACTTTGGAGACACCGTGAGGGGAACTGAGGCCCCTTGGCCATAGCCACTGCCCTTCCAGGGAAACGTATTCACTCTTGGCACCTATTCTGCTCACAGTGGACTTGCTAGCACAGGGAAGGATAAAAGTTACCCGAGGGCTTCCATGATAATAATTTCCTTTTCCAACAGGTTGTATATCCAAGAAAAAAGGCTCTTTTAGCTCTGCAACAAAGGGGTACCAATGGACATCTGCACTTAGCCTGGCTGACACATGAGGGTGCAGGCTTCCTAGCCAACAGCTGTGCTAGAAGACCTTCCTTGAACAGCATGAAGAGCTACAGGCCATTGCAGACATTCTGAAGGGCAGAGATGCTGGGGCTCCACCCTTTAAAGCAACCGGGTCACTTGTATGCTGACTTTCTCTTTGTAAGGCAGTAACATCACTGCCATGAACTCAGACACATGAGAATCAGGTTGTCCATGACCACCCAGACACCATCAGCCATACCATCACAGAATCCAGCAAAGAGGCATGATGAATGAATCCACATGAAGCCTCTGGCCAGAGGCCAGGAACACAGGAGAGCACAGCCTCCCTGCACCAGCGGGCCAAATGACAAAATAAGCCCCACAACAGACAGCCTCTCCTGCCCCTACGACTGCCCACTCACATGGGCCGCCAACTCCCCTTTTTCCACATGGTATGGCTGACAAACTCAATGGCAGTCCAGATGCTCTCAAATGGCTTCCATGTCTCTGCTACCAATAGAATCATACATACCAGGAGACAAAAGCCTTGGCTAGCCTCATGCAACCAGAGATGACTCATGGTCCCTAGCCACATCCCGAGGTTGGGAGGTCAGGGCATCTTCCTCATGGCTCATCTCCATACCACAAGGCCATCACCCTCAGCTTGCACACTGTGGCTGCTTACGCCCCAGGGAGCAAATGAAATGTGACCCTGGCCCTTCAATCCCACTGGAAATCACGTGCTGGACCTCAGTTCCGATGAGGAGACGGTAGGGGTGGCTCACTCATTTTGTTCAGATTTCCAAGGAATACATTTGGGGGAGTCATCATCGATCCAAGCACGTGTGCCCAGGAGCTGCATGAGCAAAGTCGCCACCTCCATCCCAGGAAGGCCAGCGAGCTCAATCAGGTCAGCATTCAAGACTGCACAGATTGCAGCCATGGGGCAGGAACTGCAGCCAAGCCTTGGACCCTGGGACTTTGCATACCCCAGGGAAACCCCAGAAGGTGAGAGCACAGATCCCATGCCCAGATCACTGGGGCCAAACCACTAGGTTTTCTCAAATAAGGACCACTTACCTCCATGGGTATTCCATCTGTAAACCCAAGGGCTGCATGCACAATGGCCCCCAGGGGCTCATGTTCCTTGTCTCACCAGGCTGTGATTCACAGAATGTGTGATGGGTTCCCTGTTGACAATGGTCTTCCATCCCAGGCAACTCAATCTGCCTTGAGGTGAGAAAACACATGCATGCATGAGGAACAGCAACAGGTGTACAGGGGAAAGAGGCAAGGCCTCCAGGAGAGTTGCCCTCATTCTTGAATCTACTATTCAACTGGTGCACTTCGGCCTGGTGTGTCAACAGCCAAATGTGAATGCATTTGCACGTGGATACCTCCAGAGTCAAGGGGACATCGCGACAAATAGCACCAATCTGCCAAGTCCCTGGTCTCAGGCCCTGCAATTTCTCTTCTTTTGCTGTTCCCACTGAAAGCTTAAGGATGTCCCCCAAGAACTTTGGAGACACCGTGAGGGGAACTGAGGCCCCTTGGCCATAGCCACTGCCCTTCCAGGGAAACGTATTCACTCTTGGCACCTATTCTGCTCACAGTGGACTTGCTAGCACAGGGAAGGATAAAAGTTACCCGAGGGCTTCCATGATAATAATTTCCTTTTCCAACAGGTTGTATATCCAAGAAAAAAGGCTCTTTTAGCTCTGCAACAAAGGGGTACCAATGGACATCTGCACTTAGCCTGGTTGACACATGAGGGTGCAGGCTTCCTAGCCAACAGCTGTGCTAGAAGACCTTCCTTGAACAGCATGAAGAGCTACAGGCCATTGCAGACATTCTGAAGGGCAGAGATGCTGGGGCTCCACCCTTTAAAGCAACCGGGTCACTTGTATGCTGACTTTCTCTTTGTAAGGCAGTAACATCACTGCCATGAACTCAGACACATGAGAATCAGGTTGTCCATGACCACCCAGACACCATCAGCCATACCATCACAGAATCCAGCAAAGAGGCATGATGAATGAATCCACATGACGCCTCTGGCCAGAGGCCAGGAACACAGGAGAGCACAGCCTCCCTGCACCAGCGGGCCAAATGACAAAATAAGCCCCACAACAGACAGCCTCTCCTGCCCCTACGACTGCCCACTCACATGGGCCGCCAACTCCCCTTTTTCCACAGGATCCTGCTCCCTGATTTCTGGGAAGAGCCCCTAACCTCAGGCAAGGATAGGTGGGCTGGATTTACAAATGACAATGGGATATCCTGAAGTACAACTTAATGCCAAACACAAGGGGAGAACGAGGCAGGATGGACAGAAAATATCCCATCTTCCTCATACTTGGCACCCTGGACAGGACAAGATATGACACCAGACTGGAAACCACTCCCAGCTTCAGAGGTCTGCCGCAAAGGACCTATCATGGGAGAGGCCAACTGCTGGCGGGTCCATGAACCTATGATCCTGCCACCATGGTGCTTCCCCACACTCACTCCAACCTTAACTGAAGATAACACAGACTTCAGGGAACCTAACTGAGTCACTGATTCATCCACTTGCCCATCCACCCATGGGTTCCACCACCATTTGAGGTGCATTTCACACTTCCCAAGCTTGCTCTGCCCCAGCATCTGCACCCCCTCTCAGGGCAACGTGCAGGTCCCTCTCGTCGACACAGGATTTCCATCCTCGGAAATGTTCTAAGGCATCTGCCAGGCTCAGTCTCCCAACACTAGTGCTCACTCAGACAACAACCAAAGAAACAGAAGGGCCATTGGCTTGGCCCACCTGCTGGATGCTCTGACCACTGATCTCCTCTGAATATCAAGAGAAAATCTGCAGCATGCCTTCCTGGAGAAAAAAATGACATCAAAGCCAGCTGAGGCCAAAACTGCCGTATGAATCATGAGTGAAAAAAACTTGGCTTTTCTCCAGAGCACCAGGCAATGGGCAGCAGGGGGGTCAGTGAAACTCAATGGCAGATCAGATGCTCAGATGCTTCAAATGGCTTCAATTACCTCTGATAACCGCACACACACCATAACAGAGGACAACATCCCAGGCTAGATTATTGAAGCCAGAGACAAACTCAACTCATTTATAAGGGCCACCCAAGAAAAGAAGACAACCAAATGGAGGTGACCCAGGTACTGTATGCATGTGTGTGACCAAGTCTAAGCTGGCCCTAACTGATAACTAGCCCCAACTCTAGCTTCATGGGAGGCAACGTGCTAGAGCTCAGTATCGATGAGGAGATGGTAGTGAGTTCTCACTCATTTTGTTCAGATTTTCCAAGGAATAAATATAAAAGTTGTCATCACTGATCCGAGCATGTGCTGCTTCGCTGCACACCTCAGCAGGGCAGGCGGGGCTGCTCCAAGAAGGAGCCAATGACCTGGGAGTCCTCCAGGAGCTGGAAGAATTCAGAGCCCCCAGGCTTCTTGGCAAGAGGAAAAGTCCATTCACACTTACAGGTACTCAGGCAATCCCAGGAAGCCCTAAATTCACGACACATCTCGGGGCAGAGGAAGGCGTACCATCCTTAGTGATCCAAAAAGCAGAAACTGCAAGCTGTTCCTGCCACACTTCTCACAGGACTCTCTTGCACCTCCATTCACTGAATCACAGGCAGAGATTCTTCTATGCTACAGACATACCTGGCAACTTCTCCTGACAAGTCAAAGGAAAGCACAAGCATGCTTCAAATGTGCACCTGGGTTCTCGATGAATAATATCGGTGTCCATGGTTCCCTGGGGGAAAGCCTGCATCTGCTTCTGAACTGCTTCGATCCTTGATGTATGACTGGATACCAATCTATAGCACAAAGGTAGGAAATTATCTTTAAGTTCCTATCAGTGTCTGTCTGACTGAGTATGTGTGCATGGCAGGGGATTTGATGTGGGTCTGAGTGTGTGTGTTCCAGTGTACCAAGAAGAATGTCCCTCAAGACGCTGGGTGTGTCTCTGAAACTCCTTCCGGGTGTCTCCTGGACTCAGAGTCCCACTACAAAGGCCTTGGTGTCTTAACACGCATGCCTTCACCACAGAACCCTGATTTCCTGCTGTCCAACAAAATGGCATATGACGCCTGCCGCTGTCCACAAGCCCTATGCAAAATTTCATCCTGAGGGGCTGTTGAAATAGGACATGGGCTCGTGATCTGTGACCCATGCCCTCTCACTATGAACATGAACCTGACTGCCCAAGGTTGCCTGGCAGAGCAACTGTGTATGCCATGTACCATGAGATATGTCAGCTAAAACTACAGCTCAGGTGTCCATGGTGACAAGACCCACCTCCTCCTGGATCAAGGAAACTTTCCCCAAGAAGGTCAAAAGTATTGGGAACATGACCCTGGGGCAGATATGGCCCACCAATTCCTTAAAAGGGCAAAATAATTCAGGGCATGAGCCTCTTCCTGCCCAGTGAGTCTAATCATTCTCCGGGGCTCCACCGGAAAGTGCTAGATGGGACCTGGTCTTCCTCAGGTACCAGGATCCAGGGGTCACTCCCACAGAAACTGGGCCCCTTTGCCGGCCAGATAATGCGCAGATCCACTGCCTGCAGGGCCCTGGGAACCAACCACACCCAGGAAAAACTCATAAAATAAAGAGATTCTACAAATTGAACTCCTCCATCCACCCCCATTGTGACTCACCCACATCAGAAGCCACCAGGTCTTCTGCTCACAAAGGGACATTTAGTACTCAGAAGACCAACAGGAAGAAGGTGGTCTTTGATTACGGTGACACTATGCCATTCTGCCTGGCATCCCTTCTCTGCTACACAAAACCATCAAGTGTTCACAGAACGCCAAGCCTGCTTCCAGGAAGACTTGAGAAGAACTTCTAGGGAAAGACCTTTGTTATGTGAAGTTTCCCACAACATTGCCAGGGGAGTCACTTGCTAAATCATGGAGGAAGCCTTGGTATGCCAACCCAAGATGAATCTCTAAAAACCACAGGACTCCAAGGTTGATACTTCTCAGTCAGGGTGGTGAACAGTTAGGTGCCATCTGGGCGGTCCAGCTGGTCCCATCTTTAGGAACTCATACACCTTGCAAATTCCAGGCCAAAAGGAAAAACAGATATGTGCAAAGATCTTATTTCTGCCCACACTAGCTGGCTGTGAGGCCTCAGTAAGTGGAATTCTTCAAGGCACCAAAGATATGCTTTGCGAGTCCTTCTGGCAGTGGGCCACCAAGGCCACAAAGGTCACCTATCACCGAGCCTGCCAGGCACCAAAATGCGCTCTCCTCTGTACGCAGCCAAGGGCAGCTCCAAAAGGACCACACTGTATCACTGAAAACAGAACAACAGTGCCTGCAGCCTCAGCAGACATATCATCCCAGTAAATCACACTGCACTTTTCCTCACCTGCACAACCATTCTGCTCTAGGCCTCTGGCCAACCTGCAGGAGGGATGCAAGGCTGGGACCACTGCACAGTCCACGGCGGCCTCCAAGACACAAGCATGTGACAGAAGATGCAACACAGGAACTGCCAAGGGCAGAAACGAGGCCTATTGCCTTTCACCCCTGCCACCATTTGACTAGGTCCCTGCAAATGCCACAGAACACAGGGCACTCAAGAAATCTCACCAACCCAAAGGGCCTCAATAGCTAGGACCTCAGATCTGACCTCAGGCTCCAATAAGAAACTACAGAATCTTCCTCACTTTGGCTTCCACATCAACACAGCCCCAACTAGCGCACTTGCAGCAGGAACTGGGACAAAATGCACATTTTTAAGCCAAGAGCTCAACAGGCCTAGGCCAGGATCTATTCTGACTCTAGCATCACTGGTCAGGCTAGACGTCTCCCATGAACTTCAGTGGCATTGACCTCAGACCTTGCACTCCAGGAAAACCGCATGAACATCTTACACAGCCCACTCAGAAGGGAGCCTTGCAAACGGTGGTGATCCTGGTGATCCTCCTGCTCTATGCATGTATGTGACACATTAAAAGCAGCCCTTACTGCTAATTAGTGCACACTTAGCCCCAGGAGAGGCAACGTGCTGGAATTCACTGTCAGTGAGGAAATGGTAGTGAATTCTGACTCATTTTGTTCAGATGTTCCCAAGGAACGCATATGAGAGTATTGTCATAGATACAAGCACACGCTGGCTTGCTGCCCACCTCAGGAGGGCAGGTAGAGCCAATCTCAGGAGGAGCTAGTGGCCCAGGAGTCCTTCAGGAGCCAGGGGAATTCAGAGCTCTAAGACTTCTCTGCAGAATGGTCCCTCCATACATACAACTACAGGCAGTCCCAGGAAACCCTACATCCATGAAACATCTTGTGGTAAGAGAAGGTGCCATCCTCAGTGATCCAAAGAGCAGTGGCAAGAACCTGGGCCTGTCAACTTCTCACCAGACTCCCTTGCATCTCGAGGTACTGTCTCATGTGCATAGCTTCTTGCCCTGGATGACAGACAGTCATACCCGAGAACTTCTCCTGACAAGTGGAGAGAAAGCAAAGGAATGCTTCAGATGTGTACCCAAGTTCTCACTGAACAATGTTAATGCCCATGGTTCTCTGGGGGAAGGCCCTTATCTGCTTAGCCAAATGTATTGATCTCCTACCTAGGACTGGATAAATATGTGAGCATGAGTGCAGCAAAGTAGGTTCAAGAGCAAGTGGGTGTCTGTCTGGCAGTGTGCACGGTGGCATGGTATGCAATGTGGGGTTGAGTGCATGTGTTCCAGCGTACCAACAAGGATACACTCTTAGGATTTTGGATGGGCCTTGAACTCCTTCCGGGTATCTCCATGTCTCAGAGCCCCATGCAAAGGCCTCAGTGTCTGAACACGCATGCCATCTATACAGAGTGTGGACCTCCTACACTCCCACAAAATGGAGTCGATGCTTGGCACCTTCCACAAGCCCCATGCAAAATTTCACTGAGGGGCTGTTGACATCGGCTCTGGGCTCCCTATCTCCATGACCATTCCCTTTGACCAAAGCATAGGAATCGGACCAAGCAAGGTCGTGCTGCAGAGCAACTCTGTTAATGCCACAGAGCTTGAGACTACACCAGGAACTACTTCAGCTCAGGTGTCCTTGCCCACTAGACCCAGCTCTACTTAGAGCAAGGAAATTTTCCATTAGAATGAGAAATGTATGGTGAACTTGGCCCTGGGGCTGATGACCCACCATACCCTTGAAGAGCAAAAGAATTCAGGGCATGAGCCTCTTCCTGTCTAGTGAGTCCAATCACTCTCCAGGGATCCAATGGTAAGTGAAAGACAAGAGGTGCTCGTCCTCAGGTACCAACATCTAGGCATCACTCCCACAGAAACGGGGCCCCTTGCCCGGCCAGAATAGGTTAAGATCCACAGGGTACAGGCTCCTGGGTACTGACCACATCCTATGGGAAAAACTCCGATAAAGCAGGGCTTGGTCCAAATTGAACACTCCTGCCCCAAATAGTGACTCACCCACATCGGAAGCCTCCAGGGGCTCTGTTCACACAGAGACAACCAGCATCCAACAACAGGAAAAAGGCGGGCTTTGACTATGGCGACATCACGCCATTCCACCCTACACCTTGTGTCTGCCACACAAGACCACCAAGTACTCACAGATCACTAAGGTGGCTTCCAGGAAGACATCAGAAAACCTGCCAGGGGAAGACTTTGGATGTGCCTGGTCTCCTGCCATAGTGCCAGGGGAGCTGCTGGTACCTACACTGAGGCAGCCTTGGTATGCCAACCAATGACCAATCTCTACCACAAACATGGGCCTTCAAGGTTGATAATCCACTGTTGGGGAGCGAACACCTGGGTGGATCAGGGCCGACTAGCTGGCCCCAAATTTTAAGAAATCACATACCTTCCCAATTCTAGGCTGAGGGGCCAAATGGGGGCCAAAGGGATGTACGCACACCACATTACCACCCATGGGCTGGCTCCTTAGACTTGGTTAGTGCAACTTTTCAAGATACCAAGGATACGAATGAAGAGTCTTCTTCTGGCATTGGACCACCAAGGCCACAAAGGTCACTGTCACCAAGCCTCCCAGGCACAAGCAATCCCCTCTCCTCTGTACCCAGCTGAGGACAGCTCCAAAAGGACCACAGTATGTATCACTGTAAAAGCAACAGTGCCTTCAGCCTCAGGGGACAGATTGCCCAAGGAAATCACACAGCACATTTCCTCACCTGCGCAACTATTTTGTTCTAGGCTTCTGGCCAACCTGCAGGAAGAATCCAGGCCTGGGATCACTTCACAGTGCATGGCGACCTCCAAGACTCAAGCATGTGACAGGAGTTGCAATTCAGGAACTGCCAAGGGCAGAAATGAGGCCTATTAACTGTCACAACTGCCACCGTTCCCCTAGGTCCATGCAACCACTGCAGCCCACAGGGCACTCAGGGATCTCAACAACCCAAAGGGCCGCAAAGGCGAGGGCCTCAGATACGACCTGGGGCTCCAATCAGAAGCCACAGAAGCGTCCTTGTTTCAGATTCCACATCACCACTGACCCAACAAGTGCGTTTGCAGCAGTAACCAGGAAGAAATGAACATTTTCAAGCCAAAAGTTCACCTGTCCAAGGCCAGGATCCATTGCGACTCCTGCCACCACTGGACAAGCTGGATGCCTCTATGCTCCTCAGTGCCCTTCACCAAGGACCTCGCATTCCAAGAGCCGCTCCAACATCTGTACATGGCCCACCCTCAGATGGGAGCCTCGCAAATGGTGGTGACCTCCTCCATGTGTGTGTGTGACACAGTGCCCTAACCTCTAACCAGTCCTGCCCTTGACCCAAAGGGAGGCAACGTGCTGGACCTCAGTTTCGATGAGGAGACGGTAGTGAGTTCTCACTCATTTTGTTCAGATTTTCCAAGGAATGCATGTGAGGGTGTCATCATCGATCCGAGCACGTGCTGGCTCGCTGCCCACCTCTGCAGGGCAGGCAGCACCGCTCCCAGGAGGAGCCAGTGACCTGGGAGTCCTCCAGCAGCTGGGGGAACTCAGAGCCCCCAGGCTTCTCAGCAAGAGGAATGGTCCCTTCATACGTACAGCCACTCAAGCAGTCCCAGGAAACCTGAAATTCACAACACATCTTGGGGCAGGAGAAGGCGTACCGTCCTCAGTGATCCAAAAAGTAGTGGCAGCAATTTGGGCATGCCACACTTCTCGCCGGACTCCGTTGCACCTTGAGTCACTGCCTCACGGGTGGGGCTTCATCTCCTGGGTGACGGACAGTCATACCTGGCAACTTCACCTGACAAGTGGACAGAAACCACAGGAATGTTTGAGATGTGTACTTGGTCTCTCACTAATACTGATGCAAATGTTTCACTGGGGGAAGGCCTGTATCTGCAACCCAACTATATTGATCCTTTATAGACAACTGGTTACCTATCTTTCAAAAGAGTGCAGCAAATTAGGCACAAGTGCATGTGGGTGTCTTTCTGACCAAGCATGCAAGGGTAGCAGGGGATTCGATGTGAGGTTCAGTGCCTGTGTTCTGGTATACCAACAAGAATGCACCCTCAGCATTTTGGGTGTGTGTCTGGAAATCTGTCTGGGTATACAAGTCTCAGAGACTGCATGCAAAGGCCCTGCAGTCTGAACACGCATGCCATCTCTATGGAGTCCTGACCTCCCGCCCTCCCATGAAATGGGGATGACACTTGGCATGTTCCGTAAGATCCATGCAAAATTTCACCAAGGGGCTGTTGACATAGGCTCTAGGCTCCCAATCTCCATGACCCATGATCTCTGACCACAGCACAGAGACCTGACTGCCCAAGGTCACCTTGCAGAGAGTCTGTGTGAATGCCACGTACCCTGAGACTACGTGAGCTATGACTATAGCTCAGGGGTCCTTGTCACAAGTCCCACCTCCTACCCTAACAAGAAAATTTTCCCAGAGAACTGAACAGTAAGGTAAACTTGGCACTAGGGCAGATATGGCCCACCACACCCTCAAATAGGAAAAGAATTCAGGGCATGCGTATCTTCCTGCCAGTCAGTCCAATCAAAGTCCGGCCTCTACTGGAAACTGCAAGATGAGACCTGGTCATTCTCAGGTACAAGGAACCAGGGGTCACTCCCACAGAAATGGGATTCCTTTCCTGGCCAGATTATCCTCAAATCCACAGCCTGCAGGGCCCTGGGTACTGACCACACCCTAGAGAAAGCCCCCATAACGTAGGGCTTGGTCCAAATTGAACTCATTCTGCCGCAACGGGTGACTCATCTAAATCTGAAGCCTCCAGGGCATTGGCTCACAGGGACAATGAGTACCCAGCAAGACCCACAGGAAGAAGGTGGGCAACATGACCAAGGGCTCACAGATCACCAAGGATGCTTTCAGGAAGACTTCAGAAGACCTGCCAGGGGAAGACCTTGGATGTGCCAGGTCTCTGCCACAGTGCCATGGGAGCTGCTGTCTCCTACACTGAGGCAGCCTTGGTATGCCAACCAGTGACCAATCTCTATCACAACCACGGTCCTCGAAGGTTGATGCTTCATTGCCAGAGGGGCAAACACATGGGCGCTATCAGGGCTGGCTGGTTGGCCCAACCTTAGGGAATCTTGACAATTCCAGGCCGAGGGGACAAATGGTGGCCAAGGGGCATGTGTGTACACCACATGACTACCCACAGGGCTGGTTCCTTGGCCTCGTTACTGCAACTCCTCAAGGCACCAAAGATACCCTTGGAGAGTCCTTCTACTGGCAGTGGGCCAACAAGGCCACAAAGATCACCTATCATTGAGCCTCCCATGACAAACAATGCCCTCTCCTCTGTACCCAGCTGATGGCAGCTCCAAAAGGACCACACTGTATCACTGAAAACAGAACAATAGTGCTTGCAGCCTCAGCAGACATATCATCCCAGTAAATCACACTGCACTTTTCCTCACCTGCACATACATTCTCCTCTGGGCCTCTGGCCAACCTGCAGGAGAAATGCAGGCCTAGGACCACAGCACAGTCCATGGTGACCTCCAAGACTGAAGCATGTGACAAGAGCTGCAATTCAGGAACTGCCAAAGGCAGAAATGAGGCTTATTAACTTTCACAACTGCCACCGTCCCCCTACGTCTCTGTAGCCGCTGCAGACCACACAGCACTCAGGAATCTCAGTAACCCAAAGGGCCACAATGGCAAGGGCCTCAGATCTGACCTGGGGCTCCAATCACAAACCACAGAAGCTTCATTGCTTCAGAATCGACATCACCAGAGCCCCAATTAGCGCACTTGCAGCAGGAATCAGGACGAAATGCACCTTTCCAAGCTAAGAGCTCAACTGTCTGAGGACAGGATCTACTGTGACAGCTACCGCCACTGGACAAGCCAGATGCCTCTATGCTCCTCAGTGCCTTTACATGGACCTTGCATTCCAAGAGGGCCGCTCAAACATCTGTACACGGCCCACCCTCAGACGGGAGCCTCACAAATGCTGGTAACCTGGCTCCTCCATGCATGTGTGTGACACAGTGCCCTAACCTCTAACCAGTCCTGCCCTTGACCCAAAGGGAGGCAACGTGCTGGACCTCAGTTTCGATGAGGAGACGGTAGTGAGTTCTCACTCATTTTGTTCAGATTTTCCAAGGAATGCATGTGAGGGTGTCATCATCGATCCGAGCACGTGCTGGCTCGCTGCCCACCTCTGCAGGGCAGGCAGCACCGCTCCCAGGAGGAGCCAGTGACCTAAGAGTCCTCCAGCAGCTGGAGGAACTCAGAGCCCCCAGGCTTCTCAGCAAGAGGAATGGTCCCTCCATACTTACAGCCACTCAGGCATTCCCAGGAAAGCCGAAATCCATGACACGTTTTGCGGCAGGGGAAGGTGTACCATGCTCAGTGATCCAAAAAGCAGTGGCAGCAACCTGGGCCCACTACACTTCTCACCGGACTCCTCTGCACCTTGAGTCACTGCCTCACTGGCAGGGCTTCATCTCCTGGGTGATGGACAGTCATATCAGGCAACTTCACCTGACAAGGGGACAGAAAGCACAGGCAGGCTTCAGATGTGTACCCAGCTTCTCGCTAAGCATATCAATGCCCATGAGGGAAGGCCTTTTCTGCTTCCCAACTGTAGTATCCCTTATGTATGACTGGATACCTATGTGTTGGAACAAGTGCAGAAAGTTAGGTTCATGTGACCGTGGATGTCTGTCTGACTGAGTGTGCAAGCATGTAGGGGAACCTGATGTGGGTCTGAGTACTTGTGTTCTAGCGTACCAACAAGGATGTGCTCTCAGGATTCTCGGTGTGCCTCTGGAACTCTTTCGTGTATTTCCGTGTCTCAGAGCCCCTGTGCAAAGGCCTTGGTGTCTGAACACGCACGTCTTCTCCATGGAGACCTGAACTCCCACCCTTCCACAAAATGGGGGATGATGCCTAGCACCTTCCACCAACACAATGCAAAATTACACCAAGGGGTTGACATAGTCTCTGGACTCCTAATCTACATGACCCCTGCCGTATCACCAAAGCACAGGAACCTGACTGCCCAACATTTCCTTGTGGAGCATCTGTGTGAATGTCCCTTATCCTCAGACTACCCCAGCTACTATTACAGCTCAAGTGTCCTTGCCACAAGTTCCACCTCCTCCTTGAACAAGAAAACTTTCCAGAGAAGGCCTACAGTGTGGTTAACTTGGCCCTGGGGCAGATACGGCCCACCGTACCCTCACAGAGCAAAAGAATACAGGGCATGGGTCTCTTCCTGTCCAATCAGTCCAATCATTCTCTGGGGCTCTGCTGGAAAGTGCAAGACAAAGGGTGGTCATCCTCAGGTACCAGGATCCAGGGGTCACTTACACAGAATCAGGGCCCCTTTCCTGGCCAGATTATGCTCATCCACAGCCTGCAGGGGCCTGAATACCAACCACAATCTAGAGGAAAATCCAATAAAGCAAATTCATTTTACTTCAGTCACTCAGTCATGTCTAACTCTTTGCGACCCCATGAACCGCAGCACGCCACGCCTCCCTGTCCATCACCAACTCCTAAAGTTTACACAAACCTATGTCCATTGAGTCAGTGATGCAATCCAACCATCTCATTCTGTCGTCCCCTTCTCCTCTGGCCCTCACTCTTTCCCAGCATCAGGGTCGTTTCCAATGAGTCAGCTCTTTGCATCAGGTGGCAAAAGGATTTGGAGTTTCAGCTTCACATCAGCCGTTCCAATGAACACCCTGGACTGATCTCCTTTACGATGGACTGGTTAGATCTCCTTGCAGTCCAAGGGACTCTCAAGAGCCTTCTCCAACACCACAGTTCAAAAGGATCAATTTTCAGCACTCAGATTTCTTTATAGTCCAACTCTCACATCCATACATGACTACCACAGCCTTGACTAGATGGACCTCTGTGGGCAAAGTAATGTCTCTGCTGTTTTAATATGCTGTCTAGGTTGGTCATAACTTTCTTTCCAAGGAGTAACCTTCTTTTAATTTTGTGGCTGAAATTACCATCTGCTGTGATTTTGGAGCCCAGAAAAATAAAGTCAGCACTGTTTCCCCATCTAGTTGCCATGAAGTGATGGGACTGGATGCCATGATCTTAGTTTTCTCAATGTTGAGCTTTAAATAAACTTTTTCACTCTCCTCTTTCACTTTCATCAAGAGGCTCTTTAGTTCTTTTTCACTTTCTGCCATAAGGGTGGTATCATCTGCATATCTGAGGTTACTGATATTTCTCCAGCAATCTTGATTCCAGCTTGTGCTTCCTCCAGCCCAGAGTTTCTCATGATGTACTCTGCTTATAAGTTAAATGAGCGGGTGACAATATACAGCCTTGACATACTCCTTTCCTATTTCAAACCAATCTATTGTTCCATGTCCAGTGCTAACTGTTGCTTCCTGACCTGCATACAAACTTATCAAAAGGCAGGTCAGGTGGTCTGGTATTCCCATCTCTTTCAGAATTTTCCCACAGTTTATTGTGATCCACACAGTCAAAGGCTTTGGCATAGTCAATAAAGCAGAAATAGATGTTTTTCTGGAACTCTCTTGCTTTTTCAATGATCCAGCGGATGTTGGCAATTTGTTCTCTGGTTCCTCTGCCTTTTATAAAACCAGCTTGAACATCTGGAAGTTCACGGTTCATGTATTGCTGAAGCCTGGCTTGGAGAATTTTGAGCATTACTTTATTAGCATGTGAGATGAGTGCAACTGTGCAGTATTTTGAGCATTCTTTGGCTTTCTTTGGGATTGGAATGAAAATTGACCTTTTCCAGTCCTGTGGGAACTGCTGAGTTCTCCAAATTTGCTGGTATATTGAGTGCAGCACTTTCATAGCATCATCTTCCAGGATTTGAAATAGCTTAACTGGAATTCCATCACCTCCACAAAGCAAGACTTGGTCCAAATTGAACTCCTCCTGCCCACCCCCAGGGTGACTCACCCACATCAGAAGCCTCCAGGGGCTCTACTCACACAGGGACAATCAGCACTCAGCAAGACCCACAGGAAGAAGGTGGCTTTGATTACGGCAACATCATGCCATTTCACCTGGCAGCTCGTCTCCACCACACAAGACCACCAAGTGCTCACAGATCACTAAGGCTGCTTCCAGGAAGACTCCAGAAAAACAGGCAGGGGAAGACCTTGGACTTGCCAGGTTTCCCACCATCATCAGGGGAGCCAATGGCTACTACATTGAAGCAGCATGGTATGCCAACCAATGCCGGATCTCTACCACAACCATGGTCTTCCAAGGTTGATATGTCACTGCCAGGGTGGTGAACACATGCTGGCTCCAGTCTTCAGGAACTCATACACCTTGCAAATTCCAGTCCCAAGGTCTAAATGGGGGCCAAGGGGCATGTGCGCCTACCTTATTACCACCCAGAGGGCAGGCTCCTAGGCCTAGTTATTATAACTCTTCAAGGCACCAAAGATACAGTTTGAAAGACCTTTTTTCTGGCATCAGGCCACCAAGGCTACAAAGGTCACTATTACCGAGCCTCCCAAGCACCAGTAATGCCCTGTCCTCTGCACCTAGCCACGAGCAGCTCCAAAAGGACCACAGTATGTATCACTGAAAACAGAACAACAGTGCCTGCAGCCTCAGCGGACATATCCCAGGAAATCACACTGTACTTTTCCTCACCTGCAC
Source organism: Cephalophus harveyi (assembly GCA_006410635.1). Classification (NCBI taxonomy): domain Eukaryota; kingdom Metazoa; phylum Chordata; class Mammalia; order Artiodactyla; family Bovidae; genus Cephalophus; species Cephalophus harveyi. The sequence goes on along the minus strand of SJYT01015715.1, from coordinate 125,372 downwards.
ATACATTCTTCTCTGGGCCTCTGGCCAACCTGCAGGAGAAATGCAGGCCTAGGACCAAAGCACAGTCCATAGTGACCTCCAAGACTCAAGCATGGGAAAGAGTTGCAATTCAGGAACTGCCAAGGGCAGAAATGGGGCTTATTAACTTTCACAACTGCCACCATTTCCCTAGGTCTCTGCAGCCGCTGCAGCCCACACGGCACTCAGGAATCTCAGCAACCCACAGGGCCGCAACAGCGAGAGGCTCAGATCTGACCTGGGGCTCCAATCACAAACCACAGAAGCTTAACTGCTTCAGAATCGACGTCAACAGACCCCCAATTAGCACACTCGCTGCATGAACTGGGAGGAAACACACATTTCTGAGTGAAGAGCTCAAGAGCTCAGCCAGGATCTTCTGTGACTCCTACCAACACTGGACAAGCCGGATGCCTCTATGCTCCTCAGTGCCCTTCACCACGGACCTCGCATTCCAAGAGCTGCTCCAACATCTGTACACAGCCCACCCTCAGACGGGAGCCTCACAAATGGTGGTGACCTGGCTCCTCCATGCATATGTGTGACACAGTCGGAGATGCCCTCACTGCTAACCAGTCCTACCCTTAACCCCAAGGGAGGCAACGTGCTGGACCTCAGTTTCGATGAGGAGACGGTAGTGGGTTCTCACTCATTTTGTTCAGATTTTCCAAGGAATGCAGGTGAGGGTGTCATCATCGATCCAAGCACGTGCTGGCTCGCTGCCCACCTCCACAGGGCAGGACGGGCCATCCCCAGGAGGAGCCAGTGACCTGGAAGTCCTCCAGCAGCTGGGGGACTCAGAGCCCCCAGGCTTCTCAGTAAGAGGAATGGTCCCTCTATACATACAGTCACTCAGGCAGTTCCAGGAAACCTGAAATTCATGACATGTCTTGAGGCAGGGGAAGGCATACCGTGCTTGGTGATTCAAAAAGAACTGGCCGCAACTGCAACCTGGGCCTGCCACACTTCTCGTCAGACTCCCCTGCACCTCAATTCACCACCTCGTGGGTGCGGCTTCATCTCCTGGGTGACGGACAGTCATGCCTGGCAACTTCACCTGACAAGGGACAGAAAGCACAGGCAGGCTTCAGATGTGTACCCGGTCTCTCACTGAGCGAGATCAATGCACATGCTTCATGGGGGGAAGGCCTGTATCTCCAAGCCAAGTGTATCGATCCTGTACAGACAACTGGATACCTATATGTCAGAAGAGTGCAGTTATTAGGTTCTAGTGCCTGTGGGTGTATGTCCAACTGATCAGGGTGGCAGGGAATTTGATGTGGGGCTGAGTGCCTATGTTCCAGCATACCAAAAAGGATGCACTCTCGGCATTTTAGGGCTCCCTCGGAAACTCCTTCTGGGTGTCTCCGGGTATCAGAGCCTGCGTGCAAAGGCTTTGGTATCTGAACACACATCCCATCTCAGTGGAGCCCTGACCTCCCACCCACAAAATGGGGGATGATGCTTGGCACCTTCCTCCAGCCCCATGCAAAATTTCACTGAAGAGCTACATACATAGGTTCTGGGCTCCCAATCTCCATGCCCCATGCACTCTGACGAGAGCACAGGGACCTGACTGCACAAGATCGCCTCGCGGAGCATCTGTGTGAATGCCACATACCCTGAGACTACCCGAGCTACTACTACAGCTCAGGGGTCCTTGTCACAAGTCCTACCTCCTACCCTACCAAGGAAACTTTCCCATAAAACCAGATAGTATGGTGAACTTGGCACTGGGGCAGATATGGCCCACCACACCCTCGAGCAAAAGAATTCAGGGCATGCATCTCCTCCTGCACAGTCAGTTCAATCACTGTCCGGCCTCTGCCAGAAAGTGCAAGATGGGCTCTGGTCTTCCTCAGGTACCAGGATTCAAGGGTTACTCCCAGAGAAACTAGACCCCTTTCCTGGCCAGATTATCCTCAGATCCACAGCGTGCAGAGCCCTGGGTACCGACCACACCCTAGAGAAAGCTCCCAAAATGCAGGGTTTGGTCCAAATTGAACTCCTCCTGAACCAAAAGATGACTCACCCACATCAGAAGCCTCCAGGGCCTCAGCTCACACAGGGACAATGAGCACCCAGCAAGACCCACAGGAAGAAAGTGGGCTTTGACTAGGGTGACATCACACCTTTCCACCACGTCTCAGCTATGCAACATGACTGAGGGCTCACAGATCACCAAGGCAGCTTCCAGGAAGACTTCAAAAGACCTGCCAGGAGAAGACCTTGGATGTGCCAGGTTTCTGCCATAGTGCCAAGGGAGCTGCTGGCTCCTACACTGAGGCACTGCTGGTCTGCCAACCAATGACCAATCTCTACCACAACCATGGGTCTTGAAGGCTGATGCTTCATTGCCAGTGTGGAGAACACCTGGGTGTCATCAGGGCTGTCTGCCTGGCCCCAACCTTTAAGAACTCACACACCTTGTTAGTTCCAGGGTCAGAGCCCAAATGGCAGCCAAGGGGCACGTGCACAAACTGCATTACCGCCAACAGGGTTGGCTCCTTGGCTTCTGTTACTGAAACTCTTCAAGGCACCAAAGATACACTTGGAGAGTCCTTCTACTGGCAGCTGGTCACCAAGGCCACAAAGGTCACCTATCACCGAGCCTCCCAAGCACCAGCAACGCCCTCTCCTTTGTATCCAGCCAAGGACAGCTCCAAAAAGACCACAGTATGTATCACTGAAAATACAACAGTGCCTGCAGCCTCAGTAGACATACTGTCCCAGGAAATCATACTGCACTTTTCCTCACCTGCACAACCATTCTGCTCTAGGCCTCTGGCCAACCTACAGGAGAAATGCAGGCCTGGGATCACTTCACAGTCCATGGCAGCCTCCAAGACTCAAGCACTGTGACAGCAGTTGCAATTCAGTAGCTTCCAAGGGCAGAAACAAGGCCTATTGCCTTGCACAACTGCCACCGTTCCTGTAGGTCCCTACAACTGCTGCAGCCCAGAGGGCACACAAGAATCTCACCAACTCAAAGGGTGCCAACAGCGAGGGCCTCAGATCTGACCTGGGGTTCCAATCAGAAGCCACAGAAGCTTCCTTGCTTCGGTATTCATAGCACCACAGGCCCAACTAGCACACTCACAGCATGAACTGGGAGGAAACACACATTTTCGAGTGAAGAGCTCAGCCAGGATCTTCTGCGACTTCAACCACCACTGGACAACCTGGATGCCTCTATGCTCCTCAGTGCTCTTCACCATGGACCTCGCGTTCCAAGAGCCGCTCCAACATCTGTACACGGCCCACCTTCAGACGGGAGCCTCACAAATGGTGGTGACCTGGCTCCTGCATGTGTGTGTGTGACACAGTGGGAGATGCCCTCACTGCTAACCAGTCCCGTTGCCTTTACATGGACCTTGCATTCCAAGAGGGCCGCTCAAACATCTGTACACGGCCCACCCTCAGACGGGAGCCTCACAAATGCTGGTAACCTGGCTCCTCCATGCATGTGTGTGACACAGTGCCCTAACCTCTAACCAGTCCTGCCCTTGACCCAAAGGGAGGCAACGTGCTGGACCTCAGTTTCGATGAGGAGACGGTAGTGGGTTCTCACTCATTTTGTTCAGATTTTCCAAGGAATGCATGTGAGGGTGTCATCATCGATCCGAGCACGTGCTGGCTCGCTGCCCACCTCCACAGGGCAGGCAGGGCCACTCCCAGGAGGAGCCAGTGACCTGGAAGTCCTCCAGCAACTGGGGGAACTCAGAGCCCCCAAGGCTTCTCAGCAAGAGGTATGGTCTCTCCATACGTACAGCCACTCAGACAGTCCCAGGAAAGCCAAAATCCATGAAACGTCTTGAGGCAGGAGAAGGCGTACCGTGCTCGTGATCCAAAAAGTAGTGGCAGCAATCTGGGAGCGCCACACTTCTCACCGGACTCCCTAGCACCTCGAGTCACCATCTCACGAGCAGGGCTCCGTTTCCTGAGTGACGGACACTCACATTTGGGAACTTCACCTGACAAGGGGACAGAAAGCACAGGCAGCCTTCAGATGTGTACCCAGCTTATCCCTAAGCAATATCGACGCCCATGGTTCCCTGAGGGAAGTCTTGTATCTGCAAACCAACTGTACTGATTGCACAGATGACTGGATATATGTCTATAAAAAGAGTTCAGTTATTAGGTTCAAGTGCCTGTGGGTGTCTGTCTGACTGAGCATGCAAGGGTGCAGGGCATTTGATGTGGTGCTGAGTGCCTTCTTCCGGTGTACCAACAAAGATGTGCCCTCAGCATGGGTGTACCAGGGGAACTCATTCCAGGTATTTCCATGTCTCAGAGCCCACGTGCAAAGACCTTGGTGTCTGAACATGCCTGCCATCTCCATGAAGCCCTGACCTCCCACCCTCCCAAAAAATGGGGGATGACGCCTGGCACCTTCCTAGAGCCCCATGCAAAATTTCACTGAGGGGCTGTTGACAGAAGTTCTGGGCTCCCAATCTCCATGCTCCATGCCCTCTGACCAAAGCACAGGGACCTGACCACTCAAGTACGCCTTGCTGACCATCTGTGTGAATGCCACGTACCCTGAGACTTCGCCAGCTACTACTACAGCTCAGAAGTCCTTGTCACAAGTCTCGTATCTTCCCTTAACAAGAAAACTTTCCCAGATAACCGCCAAGGAGCAGTGGCTGACGGCCGAGAGGAACTACTCCACGTTCAAGGTCAGGAGGGGCGGCCGTGAGGAGATACCAATAGTCCAAGGTAAGGAGGAGCGGCTGCGCTGTGCTGGAGCAGTCGTGAAGAGATACCCCACGTCCAAGGTGACTGTTTAAACTTCTTGCATTATGGGAGTGGGACAGAAGCACGGAGGCTTCCTTTAACCAACAGAACTGTGGCAGCTGCGATGGCCCATGCAGAAGTGTGGCCGAGAGGAGCTACCACATGCTCAAGTTCAGGGGCAGTGACTGAGAGCACCAGGCTGTCACAGTCAGGAACGGCCTAGAGGAGCTATCCCACACACGAGGTCGGGGGTGGCAGCCTAGAAGAGCTACCCCACGCCCGAGGTCAGGGGCGGCCAGGAGGAGCTACCCCACGTATGAGGATCAGCGGCTGCATGGGCTAGGAGGGTGGAGAGGAGCTACTCAACATTCAAGGTCAGGAGGGGGGACCTCATCCAAGGTAAGGAGCAGCCGTGAAGATATACCCCACGTCCAAGGTAAAAGAAAGCCAAGTAAGATGGTAGGTGTTACAAGAGGACATCAGAGGACAGACACACTGAAACCTTAATCACAGAAAACTAGCCAATCTGATCACACGGACCACAACCTTGTCTAACTCACTGAAACTAAGCCAGGCTGTGTGGGGCCACCCAAGGACGGGTCATGGTGGAGAGGTCTGACAGAATGTGGTCCACTGGAGAAGGGAATGGCAAGCCACTTCAATATTCTTGTCTTGAGAATCCCATGAACAGTATGAAAAGGCAAAATGATAGGATACTGAAAGAGGAACTCCAAGGGTCGGTAGGTACCCAATATGCTACTCGAGATCAGTGGAGAAATAACTCCAGAAAGAATGAATGGATGGAGTCAAAGCAAAAACAATACCCAGTTGTGGATGTGACTGGTGATAGAAGCAAGGTCCAACACTATAAAAAGCAATATTGCATAGGAACCTGGAATATCAGGTCCATGAACCAAGGCAAATTGGAAGTGGTCAAACAAGAGATGGCAAGAGTGAATGTTGACATTCTAGGAATCAGCGAACTAAAATGGACTGGAATGGGTGAATTTAACTCAGATGACCATTATATCTATTACTGTGGGCAGGAATCCCTTAGAAGAAATGGAGTAGCCATTGTGGTCAACAAAAGAGTCCGAAATGCAGTACTTGGATGTAATCTCAAAAATGACAGAATGATCTCTGTTCATTTCCAAGGCAAACCATTCAATATCACTGTAATCCAAGCCTTTGCCCTGACCAGTAACACTGAAGAAGCTGAAGTTGAATGGTTCTATGAAGACCTACAAGACCGTTTAGAACTAACACCCAAAAAAGATGTCCTTTTCATTATACGGGACTGGAATGCAAAAGTAGGAAGTCAAGAAACACCTGGAGTAACAGGCAAATTTAGCCTTGGAGTACGGAATGAAGCAGGGCAAAGGCTAATAGAGTTTTGCCAAGAGAACATACTGGTCATAGCAAACACCTTCTTCCAATAACACAAGAGAAGACTCTACATGGACATCACCAGATGGTCAACATCAAAATCAGACTGATTATATTCTTTGCAGCCAAAGATGAAGAAGCTCTATACAGTCAGCAAAAACAAGACTGGGAGCTGACTGTGGCTCAGATCATGAACTCCTTATTGCCAAATTCATACTTCAATTGAAGAAAGTAGGGAAAACCACTAGACCATTCGGGTATGACCTAAGTCAAATCCCTTATGATTATACAGTGAAAGTGAGAAATAGATTTAAGGGACTAGATCTGAAAGACAGAGTACCTGATGAACTAGGTAGGTAGGACGGAGGTTCGTGACACTGTACAGGAGACAGGGATCAAGACCATACCCATGGAAAAGAAATGCAAAAAAGCAAAATGGCTGTCTGGGGAGGCCTTACAAATAGCTGTGAAAAGAAGAGAGGCGAAAAGCAAAGGAGAAAAGGAAAGATATAAGCACCTGAATGCAGAGTTCCAAAGAATAGCAAGAAGAGATAAGAAAGCCTTCTTCAGTGATCAATGCAAAGAAATAGAGGAAAACAACAGAATGGGAAAGACTAGAGA
>SJYT01015715.1:0-118194 GCA_006410635.1 Cephalophus harveyi | reverse complement strand
GTTCCAGAAAAACATCTATTTCTGCTTTATTGACTATGCCAAGCCTTTGACTGTGTGGATCACAATAAACTGGGAAAATTCTGAAAGAGATGGGAATACCAGACCACCTGACCTGCCTCTTGAGAATCATGCATGCAGGTAAGGAAGCAACAGTTAGAACTGGACATGGAACAACAGACTGTTTGCAAATAGGAAAAGGAGTACATTAAGGCTGTATATTGTCACCCTGCTTATTTAACTTCTATGCAGAGTACATCATGAGAAACGCTGGACTGGAAGAAACACAAGTTGGAATCAAGATTGCCGGGAGAACTGTCAATAACCTCAGATATGCAGATGACACCACCCTTATGGCAGAAAGTGAAGAGGAGCTAAAAAGCCTCTTGATGAAAGTGAAAGAGGACAGCGAAAAAGTTGGCTTAAAGCTCAACATTCAGAAAACGAAGATCATGGCATCTGGTCCCCTCACTTCACGGCAAATAGATGGGGAAACAGTGGAAACAGTGTCAGACTATTTTTTTGGGCTCCAGAATCACTGCTGATGGTGACTGCAGCCATGAGATTAGGAAGACGCTTACTCCTTGGAAGAAAAGTTATGACCAACCTAGACAGCATTTTCAAAAGCAGAGACATTACTTTGCCGACTAAGGTCCGTCTAGTCAAGGCTATGGTTTTTCCTGTGGTCATGTATGGATGTGAGAGTTGGACTGTGAAGAAGGCTGAGCACCAAAGAATTGATGCTTTTGAACTGTGGTGTTGGAGAAGACTTTTGAGAGTCCCTTGGACTGCAAGGAGATCCAACCAGTCCATTCTGAAGGAGATCAGCCCTGGGATTTCTTTGGAAGGAATGATGCTGAAGCTGGAACTCCAGTACTTTGGCCACCTCATGCGAAGAGTTGACTCATTGGAAAAGACTCTGATGCTGGGAGGGATTGGGGGCAGGAGGAGAAGGGGACAACCGAGGATGAGATGGCTGGATGGCATCACGGACTTGATGGACGTGAGTCTGAGTGAACTCCGGGAGATGGTGATGGACAGGGAGGCCTGGCGTGCTGCGATTCATGGGGTCACAAAGAGTCAGACACGACTGAGCGACTGAACTGAACTGAACTGAACCCATACCAGAATTAAGTGATGTAATTTTATGCCTTTACTTTCTATTCTCTTTCTTAGTACTCTTCGGATGGGCCTAATTATGTGCGCCTGCTTATGCTGACTCTGAAAGTCCTGAGTCTGCCATTTGATCTTCAAGATAATGCCTTCCTTTCCTGGGCTCACTCCTATGCTGCATTCCACAGCAGGTCTAGCTGCTGGGTCTGCAGAGTGCTCCCCTCTTCATCAGTGGAAGGCTTCCCATGGTAGGCATCTCCACTTCAAGCAAAGGACTTTCTCCAAGTTTGTGAATACCTTCAACAACAACAACCACCATATGTGATGCCTCTTCTTAATCTGATGACATCTAACAATCATAAGATGGACTGCTGCTGCTGCTAAGTCACTTCAGTATTGTCCAACTCTGTGTGACCCCATAGACGGCAGCCCACCAGGCTCCCCTGTCCCTAGGATTCTCCAGGCAAGAATACTGGAGTGGGTTGCCATTTCCTTCTCCAATGCATGAAAGTGAAAACTGAAAGTGAAGTCGCTCAGTTGTGTCCGACTCTTCATAAGATAGACCAGAGCAACACTTTGTACTTTATCTATGGACATAATGTGACTTTTAATTTTGCTGATTGTTCTGGTTTTGCTGTTTGCTCCCTGCATCTGTAACTGTGTAACGGGATCTGTTTGTAGCTGCATGAAGGCTTTTAAATTACAAATGGTTGCTCAAACTCCTGCAACTGCAGCAGCTCCCTGCAACTACTACTTGGGGCCCCTGGATCACAGACCCTCAATATGAGAGTTAGCAGAATATGTTGACTCTCCAATTTAGGGATGACACTCCTTATCAGCTTGGAAGCAGTTATGTAATGAAGACGATGCCCCTTTCCCTAAGCAAGATAATTCTCCTAAAAGAAAAGACAGGAAGGCTAGGGGTCCCCATATGGAGGGAATAGGCTACAAGTGTCAGACACTTTTTATCTCTCTGTTAAGTATCAGGAGGAAACAAACTACAGCTGTCATATTTTTTTCCCTTCTCTATACAAAATTAAAAGGTTTCTTTTAAAATTCTGTGTTGCCATGACAATAACTTGTTTCACATGAACTTAACTTTCCTCAAACTTTAAGCTAACTAAAGGGTATTACTTATGGAAACATTTTTCTTAAGCTATGTTAATAAACTATGTATTTATTCTCCACTCTGTCTTTCTTCACATGGACATCACCAGATGGTCAATACTGAAATCAGATTGATTGTATTCTTTGCAGCCAAAGATGGAGAATCTCTATACAGTCAGCAAAATCAAGAGTGGGAGCTGATTGTGGCTTACATCATGAACTCCTTATTGCCAAATTCAGACTTAAACTGAATAAAGTAGGGAAAACAATAGACCACTCAGGTATGACCTAAATCAAATCCCTTACAACTATACAGTGGAAGTAACAAATAGATTCAAGGGATTAAATCTGATAGACAGAATGCCTGAAGAACTATGGACAGAGGTTCATTTCATTGTACAGGAGGCAGTGATCAAGACCATCCCCAAGAAAAGGCAAAATAGTTCTCTGAGAAGGCCTTATAAATAGCTGTGGAAAGAACAGAAGTGAAAGGCAAAGGAGAAAAGTAAAGATATACTCATTTAGATGCAGAGTTCCAAAGAATAGCAAGGAGAGATAAGAAAGCCTTCCTCAGTGATCAGTGCAAATATATAGAGGAAAACAATAGAAAGGGAAAGACGAGAGACCTCTGTAAGAAAATTAGAGATACTAAGGGAACATTTCTTGCAAAGATGAACACAATAAAGAACAAAAATGGTATGGACTTTACAGAAGCAGAAGATATTAAGAAGAGGTGGCAAGAATACACAGAAGAACTATATAAAAAAGATCTCCATGACCCAGATAATCACAATGGTGTGATCACTCACCTAGAGCCAGACATCCTGGAATTCAAAGTCAAGGGGGCCTTAGGAAGCATCACTATGAACAAAGCTAGTGGAGGTGCTGGGATTCCAGTTGAGCTATTTCAAATCCTAAAAGATGATGCTGTGAAAGCACTGCACTCAATATGTCAGCAAATCTGGACAACGCAGCAGTGGCCACAGGACTGGAAAAGGTCAGTTTTCAATCCAATCCCAAAGAATGCTCAAACTACCACACAATTGCACTCATCTCACACGCTAGCAAAGTAATGCTCAAAATTCTCCAAGCTAGGCTTCAACAGTATGACAAGTGTGAACTTAAGCTGCATTTAGAAAAGGCACAGGAACTAGAGATCAAATTGGCAACATTCATTGGATCATCAAAAAAGCAAGAGAGTACAAAAAAAAAAAAAAAAAAAAACTCTGCTTTATTGACTATGCCAAAGTGTTTGACTGTGTGGATCCCAACAAACTCTGAAAAATTCTTCAAGAGATGAGAATACCAGACCAACTGACTTGCTTCTTAAGAAATCTGTATGCAGGTCAAGAAGCAACTGTTAGAACTGGGAATGGAACAACAGACTGGTTCCAAATCAGGAAAGGAGTATGTCAAGGCTGCATATTGTCACCCTGCTTATTTAACTTACATGCAGAGTACATCATGAGAAATGATGGACTGGGTGAAGCACAAGCTGGAATCAAGATTGCCAGGAGAAATATCAATAATCTCAGATATGTAGATAATCCCTACTTGATGGCAGAAAGCTAAGAAGACCTAAAGAGCTTCCTGATGAAAGTGAAAGAACAGAGTGAAAAAGTTAGCTTCAAACTCAACATTCAGAAGATTAACATGATGGCATCTGGTCCCATCACTTCATGGGAAATAGATGGGGAAACAGTGACAGACTTTTTTTGGGAGGGGCCCAAAATAACTGCAGATGGTGATTGCAGCCATGAAATTAAAAGACACTTGCTCCTTGGAAGAAAAGTTATGACCAACCCAGACAACTTATAAAAAACCAGAGCCGATACTTTGCCAACAAAGGTCCATCTAGTCAAAGCTATGTTTTTTCCAAAGGTCATGTATGGACGTGAGAGTTGGACTATAAAGAAAGCTGAGCACCAAAGAAATGATGCTTTTAAACTGTGCTATTGGAGAAGACTCTTGAGAGTCCCTTGGACAGTAAGGAGATCAAACCAGTCCATCCTAGAGGAAATCAGCCCTGAATATTCATTGGAAGGACTGATGCTGAAGCTAAAACTCCAATACTTTGGCCACTTGAAGCGAAGTAGACTCATTTGAAAAGACCCTGAAGCTGGCAAAGACTGAAGGTAGGAGAAGAAGGGGACGACAGAGGATGAAATGGTTGGATGGCATCACTGACTCGATGGACATGAGTTTGAGTAAACTCCAGGAGTTGGTCATGGACAGGGAGGGTGTGCCACAGTCCATTGGGTCGTAAAGAGTTGGACATGCCTGAGTGACTGAACTGAAGTGTCTTTAAGTCAGTTCCTCCTAAGATTCAGAACCTATAATGGCTCAACAAATGAGTACGTTTTACTCATACAATTGTTCTCCTAACCTAAATTAGGAGAAGGAAATGGCAACCCACTCCAGTGTTCTTGCCTAGAGAATCCCATGGACAGAGGAGCCTCGTGGGCTGCTGTCCATAGCGTCTCACACAGTCAGACACTTTTGAAGCGACTTAGCATGCATACATGCATGTAACCTACATTAATAAGACTATGTATTTCCTTGGAAACCTGCCTTTCTTCAAAATTCATGTCAATCCTTTTATGGCCCAGGCTGACTCATATTGTGCCAAGGTTCCTTCAAGGTGCAAGTTGTAGGTGAGGGGCCTGGTGGTGCTCTCTGAGTTGTGAGATATTTCCTTTTCTCTAATTAGCAGCCTGCTATTAGATAAATAATTTCCTGCTAAAGACTAGAAGGGGGGCACTCTTTCTACTCAATTTTGATGTCTATGTCAGAAGTTTTGCTCTCTCTTTTATTCTTTAATAAAACTTTATCACAGAAAAACTCTGAGCGATTAAGCATCATCACCTGGCCTGGATTGAACTCCTGTCCTCCAGAAGGCCAAGAATCCTGGTGTCTTTTACGACTCAGCAACAGCATTTCACCACCATAGTGCCAGGGGAGCCACTGGCTACTAGACTGAGGCAGCCTTGATATGTCAACCAATGCCAGTATCTACCGCAACCACAGGGCTCAAAGGCTGCTACTTCACTGCCAGGGTGGTGAACACCTGAGTGCCATCTGGTCTTTCTGGCTGGCTCCATCCCAGGAACTCGTGCACTTGGCAAATTACAGACCCAAGGACCACAGGAGGGCCAAGGGGCATGTGCACACACCTCATTACTGCCAACAGGGCTGGTTCCTTGGCTGCTGTTACTGCAATTCTTCAAGGCACCAAAGATACGCCTGTAGAGTCCTTTTTCTGGCAGCAGGCCACCAAGGCCACAAAGGTCACTTATCACTGAGCCTCCCAGACACTAGCAATGGCCTCTCCTCTGTACCCAGCCTAGGGCAGCTCCAAAAGGATCACAGTATGTATCACTGAAAAAAATGAGAGTGCCTGCAGCCTCAGGGGAGAAAACATCCCAGGAAATCACACTGCACCTTTCCTCACCTGCACAACCATTCTGCTCTAGGCCTCAGGCCAATCGCAAGAGGAATGCAGGCCTAGGACCACAGCACAGTCCACGGCAGCCTCTAAACTCAAGGACTGTGGCAGCAGTTGCAATATAGGAAATGCCAAGGGCAGAAATGAAGCCTATTGCCTTTTGTCCCTGCCACCATTCCCTTAGGTCCCTGCAACCGCTGCAGGTCCACAGGGCACCCAGGAATCTCACTGACCCAAGGGCTGCAACGGCGAAGGCCTCAGATCTGACCTGGGGCTCCGATCAGAAACCACAGAAACTTCCTTGCTTCAGATTTCATGTCACCACTACCCCCAACGAGCGCAACTAGCAGCATTAATGGGGAGGAAACACACCTTTTCGAGTGAAGAGCTCAAGAGCTCAGCCAGGATCTACTATGACTCCTGCCACCACTGGACAAACCGAATGTCTCTATGCTCCTCAGTGCCTTTACATGGACCTTGCATTCCAAGAGCCACTCCAACAGCTGTACACGGCCCACCCTCAGATGGGAGCCTTGCAAATGGTGGTGACCTGGCTCCTCCATGTGTGTGTGTGACACAGTGGGAGATGCCTCACTGCTAACAAGTCCCATCCTTAATTCCAAGGGAGGCAATGTGCTGGACCTCAGTTTCGATGAGGAGACGGTAGTGAGTTCTCACTCATTTTGTTCAGATTTTCCAAGGAATGCATGTGAGGGTGTCATCATCGATCCGAGCACGTGCTGGCTTGCTGCCCACCTCCACAGGGCAGGCAGGGCCACTCCCAGGAGGAGCCAGTGACTTTGGAGTCCCCCGACATCCGGGGGAACTCAGAGCCCCCAGGCTTCTCAGCAAAAGGAACAATTCCTCCATATATACAGCCACTCAGGCAGTCTCAGGAAACCTGAAATCCATGACACGTCTTGGGGCAGAGAAAGGCATACCGTGCTCAGTGATCCAAAAAGCAGTGGCAGCAACCCGGGCCCACCACACTTCTCGCCGGACTCTCTAGCACCTCGAGTCACCATCTCACGAGCGCAGCTCCATTTCCTGAGTGACGGACACTCACACTTGGGAACTTCACCTGACAAGGGAACAGAAAGCACAAGCAAGCTTCAGATGTGTACCCAGCTTCTCGCTAAGCAATATTGATGCCCATGGTTCCCTGAGGGAAGGCCTTTTTTGCTTCCCAACTGTAGTATCCCTTATGTACGACTGGATACCTATGTGTTGGCACGAGTGAAGAAAGTTAGGTTCATGTGACTGTGAATGTCTGTCTGACAGAGTGTGCAAGCATGTCGGGAGACTTGATGTGGGTCTGAGTACTCGTGTTCTAGTGTACCAACAAGGATGTGCTCTCAGGATTCTGGGTGCCTTTGGAACTCTTTCCATGTATTTCCGTGTCTCAGAGCCCCTGAGCAAAGGCCTTGGTGTCTGAACACGCACGTCTTCTCCATGGAGACCTGAACTCCCATGCTCCCACAAAACACCATGCAAAATTACACTGAGGGGTTGACATAGGCTCTGGACTCCCGATCTACATGATCCATGCCGTCTGACGAAAGCACAGGAACCTGACCACCTAAGGTCCTCTTGCGGAGCATCTGTGTGAATGTCCCTTACCATGAGACTACCCCAGCTACTATTACAGCTCAAGTGTCCTTGCCACAAGTCCCACCTCCTCCCCGAACAAAGATACTTTCCGGAGAAGGCTTACAGTGTGGTTAACTTGGCCTTGGGCCAGATACAGCACACCATACCCTCGCAAAGCAAAAGAATACAGGGCATGCACCTCTTCCTGTGCAATTAGTCCAGTCAATCTCTGGGGTTCTGCTGGAAAGTGCAAGACAAGAGGTGGTCATCCTCAGGTACCAGGATTCAGGGGTCACTCCCACAGAAACGGGGCCCATTTCCTGGCCAGATTATGCTCAGATCCACAGCCTGCAGGGCCCTGGGTACCAACCACACCCTAGAGAAAGCTCCCATAAAGCAAGACTTGGTCTAAATTGAACTCCTCCTGCCCCCAAGGGTGACTCACCCACATAAGAAGCCTCCAGGGGCTCTACTCACACAGGGACAATCAGCACTCAGCAAGACCCACAGGAGGAAGGTGGCTTTGATTACGGCAACACCATGTCATTCCGCCTGGCAGCTCATCTCCACCACACAAGACCACCAAGCGCTCACAGATCACTAAGGCTGCTTCCAGGAAGACTCCAGTAAAACAGGCAGGGAAGACCTTGGACTTGCCAGGTTTCCCACCATCATGTCAGGGGAGCCAATGGCTACTACATTGAGCAGCGTGGTATGCCAACCAATGCCGGATCGCTACCACAACCATGGTCTTCCAAGGCTGATATGTCACTGCCAGGGTGGTGAACACCTGGGTGGGATCCGGGCCGTCTTGCTGGCCCCATTCTTCAGGAACTCATACACCTTGCAAATTCCAGTCCAAAGGGCTAAATGGGGGCCAAGGGGCATGTGTACTTATTACCACCCAGAGGGCTGGCTCCTAGGCCTAGTTATTATAACTCTTCAAGGCACCAAAGATACAGTTTGAAAGACCTTTTTCTGGCATCAGGCCACCAAGGCCACAAAGGTCACTATTACCGAGCCTCCCAAGCACCAGCAATGCCCTGTCCTCTGCACCTAGCCACGAGCAGCTCCAAAAGGACCACAGTATGTATCACTGAGAACGGAACAACAGTGCCTGAATCTCAGGGGACAGATTGTCCCAGGAAATCACACTACACCTTTCCTCACCTGCACAACCATTCTGCTCTAGGCCTCTGGCCAACCCACGGGAGGAATGTATGGTTAGGATCACCTCACAGTCCACAGTGTCCTGCAAGGCTCAACACTGTGACAGGAGTTGCAATACAGGAACTGCCAAGAACAGAAACTAGACCTATTTCCTTTTGCCCCTGCCAACATTCCACTAGGTCCCTGCAACTGCTACAGTACACAGGCCACTCGGGAATCTCACCAACCCAAAGGGCTGCAATGGCGAGGGCCTCAGATCTGACCTGGGGTTCTAATCAGAAATTACAGAAGCTTCCTCACTTCAGCTTCCACATCAGCACAGCCCCAACTAGTGCACTCATAGCAGGAACAAGGACGAAACGTGCCTTTTCAAGTCAAGAGCTCAGTGGGCCTATGCCGCGATCTACTGCGACTCCTATCGCCATTGGACCAGTGGCATTCACCATGCAGCTCTCATTCCAAGAAGACTGCTCAAACATCTGTACATGCCCACCCTCAGACAGAAGCCTCACAAGTGGTGGTGACCCCAGTGCTCTATGCATGTGTGTGACACAATTGAAGCTGCCCGCACTTCTAACTAGTCCTGCCCTTAGCCCCACAGGAGACAACGTGCTAGACCTTGTTTCGATGAGGAGATGATAACAATTTCTCACTCATTTTGTTCAGATTTTCCAGGGAATGCATGTTGAGGGTGCCATCATCGATCTGAGCACCTGCTGGTTTGCTGTACACTTTAGCTAGCAAGGAAGGCCAGCCCCCAGGAGGAGCAAGTGACCTGGGAGTCCCCCAGCAGCTGGGGGAACTCAGAGCTCCTAGGCTTCTCAGCCAGAAGAACAGTCCATCTAAACTTACAGCTACTCAGGCAGTCCCAGGAAACTGTAAATCCATGGCACATCTTGGGGCAGCTGAAGGCATTCCATGCTCAGTGATCCAAAAAGTAGAGGCAGCAACCTGGGCCCTCCACACTTCTTGTTGGACTCCCTTGCACCTTTAATCACCACCTCACAGGCAGGGCTTTGTATCCTGGGTGACGGGCAGTCATACCTGGCAATGTCACCTGACAAGGGGACAGAAAGCACAGGCAGGCTTCAGATGTGTTCCCTCGTTCTTGCTGAACAATACTGATGCCCATGGTTGTCTGGGGGAAGTTCTGGATCTGAGCCCCAACTGTCTTGATCCCTTACATATGACTGGATACCTATCTGTCACCAGGAGTGTAGGAAATTAGTTTCAAGTGCCTGTGGGTGTCTATCTCTCTGAAAGCCATGTGTGGCCAGGGGATTCAATGTGGGGCTGAGTGCATGTGTTCTGGTCTACCAACAAAGATATACTCTCAGGATTCTGGGTGTGCCTCTGAAACTCCTGGGGGTCTGTGTCAGAGCCCCTTTGCAAAGGCCTCAGTGTCTGAATAGGCATGACTCCTCCACAGAGCCCTGACCTCCTGCCGTCACATAAAATGGCAGATGAAGCATGCCGCCTTCAACAAGCCCCATGCAATATTCATCCAGAGGGCCTGTTGAAATAGGCTCTGGGCTCGTGATCCCCATGACACCCACCCTCTGATCAAAGCACATGGACCTGACCGCTCAAGGTCACCCTGAAGAGCATCTGTGTGACTGCCACCTACACTGAGACCATGCCAGCTTCTACTACAGCTCAGGGGTCCTTGCCCACAAGTCCCCCTCCCTTCAGGAACAAGGGTACTTTCCCCAAGAAGCTTCAGGTGGCTCATTGTACACTTCAGTAAGGCAGGCAGTACAGCTCCCAGGAGGAGCCAGTGAGCCTGGGAGTCCTCTAGCAGCTAGGTAATTCAAAGCCCCCAGGTTTCTCGGTAAGAGGATCAGTCCATCCACACTTACAGCTACTCAGGCAATCTCATGGAACCCACGGAACCCTTAATCCAAAAGGGGGAAGGTGTACCCTCCACAGTGATTGAAAAAGCTGTGGCAGCAACTTGGGCCCGTCACACTTCTGACCAGACTCCCTTGCACCTCAAGTCAATGCATACCATACATGGACTCTTTTCCTGGGTGATGGACAGTCATACCCGACAATTGCTCCTGAAAACTGAAAAGCACAGGCACGCTTCAGATGTGCATCCCGTTCTCTCTGAATAACATCCACGCTGATAGTTCCCTGGTTGAACTTTCTAACTGCCTCAATCCCTTATATACCAGTGGATACATATGCGTCAGCAGACTGTAGGAAGTTAGGATGTATTATCTGTGTGTGTGTTTGGCTGAGTGTTTGTGGTGAGGGGCTTGATGCTGGGCTGTGTGTGTGTGTTCCAGTGAACAAAAATGAGCTTTCAGGATTCTGGGCGTGGATCTGGAACTCCTGGTTGTTTCCTTAAAGGCTGAGCCCCTTTGTAAAGGCCTCATTGCCTGAAAAGGTATGCCTTCTCTACAGAGCCCTGGCGTCTAGCCTTCCCACAGTATGGCAGATCATGCCTGACACCTTCCATAAGCCCCATGCAAACTTTCACCCCGAGGGGCTGTTCACATAAGGCATGGGCTCCTGATTTCCAAAACCCATGCCCTCTGACCAAAGCACAGGAACCTGACTGCTCAAAATCAGCAAGTGGAGCCTCTGTGGAACTGCCACGTATCCTGAGGCCATGCCAGTACTACTACAATTAGTTGTCCTTTCTCACAACTCCCAGCTCCTCAAGGTACAAGTGAAGCTTCCTGAGAAGACAGACAATTCCATGAACTTGGCCCCAGAGCAGAAAAGGTCCACCACACTCTCAAAATGCTAAAATAACTCAGGGCATGAAACTTGTCTGGCTGACTGTGTCCAATCACTCTCCAGTGCTCCGCTGGAAAGTGAAGATGGGAGGTGGTCATCCTCAGGTATCAGGGTTCAGGGGTCACTCTCACAGAAACTGGGACCCTTTAGCAGTCAGATTATGCTCAAATCCACATCCTGCAGGGCCCTGGGTACCAACCACACCTGAGGAAAAGCTCCCCTAGTCCAGGGCCTGGTCCAAGCTGAACTGCTCCTGCCCCCAAGGCTTCTCAACCCCATCAGAAGCCTTAAGGTGCCCTGCTCAAACAAGGGACAATCAGCACCCAGAAAGACCCACAGAAGAAAAAATGCCTTGATTAGGTGACCCACACCATTCGGCCCGACACCTCTTCTCCACCATAGCAAAACTACCAAGTCTACCCAGGACACCAAGGCTGCTTCCAAGACCTGAGAAGAAGTGTCAGGAGAAAAGCTTTGCTGTGCAAGGTTTCCCGAAACCGTGCCAGGGTAGTCACTGGCTATACCATGGAGGCAGGCTTGGCATGCCAACCAAGGCCCAACCTCTACCACAACCACTGCCTCAGTGATGATACTTCTCTGCAGGGTGGAAAACACCTGAGTCCCACCCAGGCTGGCCATCTTGCCCCATCCCTTAGGAATTCTTACAGTTTGAAAATTCCATGCCCAAGAGCCAAAGGGACCAACAGGCATGTGCGCAGACCTCAGTTCTACCCAGAATGGTTGGCAGGCAGGCCTCAGTACATGGAACTCTTCAAGGCCCCTGCAAGATACCCTTGAGTATCCCTCTTCAGGTATCAGGCCACCAAGGCCACAGAAGTCTCCTGAGGACCAGCGGGCCCTCTCTTTTGCAGGGAGCCAAGGGCACCTTCAAGGGGACCAAGGTATCCTTGGAAACACAAAGACAGTGCCTGCAGCCTCAGGGAGACAGTTCATCCCAGGAAATCACACTGCAACTTTCCTCACCTGCAGTATGCTTTTCCTAGGTACTCTGGCTAACCCACAGAAGGAATGCAGAGCTGGTACCTCACCACACTCCACAGTGGCCTCCACAGACCAAGCGCTGTGCCAAGAGTTGCAATATAGGAGGTGCCAACTGCAGAAATGAGGCCTATTACCTTTCGTCAATGCCACTGGTCCACCAGGTCACTGCAACTGCTAATCCTACCACGCCCTCAAGAATCTTAAAAACCCAAAGAGCCACAAAGGCAAGGGCCTCAGATCTGGCCTGGGGCTGCAATCAAGAAACCACTGTAGCTTCCTTGCTTTGGCTTCCACATCAGCACAGCCCCAACTACTGCACGTGCAGCAGGAACTGGGGTGAAACCCACCTGTTCAAGCCAAGATCTCAATGGGCCTAGGCCAGGATCCACTGCAACTCCTACCACCAGTTGCCAAGCTGGCAGCCTCCTCTGCCCCTCACAGTCATTACCAAGGACCTGGCACTCTGAAGTCCACTCAAATGCCTGTCCACAGCCCACCCTCAGATGGGAGCCTCACAAATTGTGGTGACCTGGATGCTGTGTCCATGTGTGTGACACAGATG
This sequence comes from Cephalophus harveyi, assembly GCA_006410635.1. Taxonomy (NCBI): domain Eukaryota; kingdom Metazoa; phylum Chordata; class Mammalia; order Artiodactyla; family Bovidae; genus Cephalophus; species Cephalophus harveyi. Next base: position 105,460 of record SJYT01015715.1, on the reverse strand, counting down.
TAGCTGGCCCTCATGCTAACTAGCCCCTCCCATAGCCACAGGGGCAGCAACGTGCTGGACCTCAGTTTCGATGAGGAGACGGTAGTGAGTTCTCACTCATTTTGTTCAGATTTTCCAAGGAATGCAGGTGAGGGTGTCATCATTGATCTGAGCACGTGCTGGCTTGCTGCCCACCTCCACAGGGCAGGCAGCACAGATCCCAGGAGGAGCCAGTGACCTGAGTCTCTCCCAAAACCCAGGAGAACTCAGAGCTCCCAGGCTTTTCAGCAAGAGAAACGGTCCCCCCATACTTACAGCCACTCATGCAGTCCCAGGAAAGCCGAAATCCATGACATGTCTTGGAGTAGGGGAAGGCGTACCATGCTCGATGATCCAAAAAGAACTGGCAGCAACCTGGGCCCGCCACACTTCTTGCTGGACTACCTTGCACCTCAAGTTACCGCCTTATGGGTGGGGCTTCGTCTCCTGGGTGACGGACAGTCATGCCTGGCAACTTCACCTGTAAAGGGGACAGAAAGCACAGGCAGGCTTCACATGTGTACCCAGTCTCTCACTGGCCAACATCGATGCGCTTGCTTCATGGGGGGAAGGCCTGAACCTGCTACCCAACTGTATTGATCCCTTACATACGACTGGATACATATCTGTCAATAGAGTGCAGCAAATTAGGTTCAAGTGCCTGTGGGTGTCTGTCTGACTGAGCGTGCATGGCTGGGGGATTTGATGTGGGGCTGAGTGTCCTCTGGAACTCCTTCTAGGTATCTCTGTGTCTGAGAGTGCCCATGCAAAGGCCCTGGTATCTGAATACACGTGCCATCTCCATGGAGTCCTACTGGCTTTAGTCCACCAGGCCTCCGCAACCACTGCAACCCACCAAGCACTCAGGAATCTCACCAAATCAAAGGGCTGCAATGGCAGGGTCCTTAGATACGGCCTGGGGCTCCAACTAGAAACCACAGAAGAAACCTCACTTCAGAAACCTCACTTCAGCCTCGACATCAGCACAGCCCCAACTATGGCACTCAGAGCAGGAACTGCATCAAAAATACACCTACCCAAACCAGATCCCACCTGCGTGGCTGGGATCTATTCTGACTCCTACTACCTGCAGCCACGCTGGCCTCCTCTCCACTCACTCAGTCATGTCCAACTCTTTGTGACCCCATGAAATGCTATTTGCTAGGTTTCTCTGTCATCATCTCCTGTAATTTTCTCAAATTCTTGTCCATAGAGTTAGTGATGCCATCCAACCATCTCATCATCTTTTGTCCCCTTCTCCTCCTGCCTTCAATGTTTCCCAGAACAGGGTCTATTCCATTGTGTCGGCTTTGTTCATTAGGTGGCCAAATTATTGGAGCTTCAGCTTCAGCATCAGACCTTCCAGTGAATATTCAGGATTGATTTCCTTTAGGATTCACTGGTTTTTCCCTTGTAGTCTGAGGGACTCTCATGAGTATACCATGGTACAAAAGCATCAAATCTTCAATGCTCAGCCTTCTTTATGGTCCAAATCTCACATCCATACATGACTACTGGAAAAACTATCACTTTGAGTATATGGACCTTTGTCAGCAAATGATGTCTCTAATCATTAGTATCCTGTCTAATTTTGTCATAGCTTTTCTTCCAAGGAGCTATGGAGCCTAGTAATTTCATGGCTTCAGTCACCAGCCAGAGTGACTTGGAGCCCAAGAAAGTGAAGTCTGTTATTGTTTTACTGTGCACGGTCTTGCCCACCAGAGCTAGACCCAGTTTTCCCCATAGTTAGTCCCACCCATCAGGAAGCTTCCACAAGCCACTTATCTTCATCCATCATAGAGCAGATAGAAAGAAAACCATAATCACCTAAAACTAACCAAATTGATCACATGTATCACAGTCTTATCTAATTCAGCGAAACTATGAGCCATGCCTTGTAGGGCTACCCAAGATGGATGGGTCATGGTGGCCAGTTCTGACAAAATGTGGTCCACTGGAGAAAAAAAAAAATGGTAAATTGCTTTGGCTTCTTGTGTTTAGAATCCAGTGAACAATATGAAAAGGGGAAAAGGTATGACACTGAAAGATGAACTCCCCAAGTCAGTAGGTGCCCAATATGCTACTGTAGAAGAGTGGAGAAATAGCTGCAGAAGGAATGAAGAGGCTGACCCACAATGGAAACATCTAATTGTGGATGTGTCTGGTGGTAAAAGTAAAGTCCGATGCTGTAAAGAACAATATTGTAAAGGAACCTGGAATATTAGGTCCACAAATCAAAGTAAATTGGAATTGGTCAAAGAGGAGATAAGAATGAACATCGACATTTTAGGAATCAGTGAACTAAAATGGATGGGAATGGGTGAATAATTCAGATGACCATCATATCTACTACTCTGGGCAAGAATCCCTTAGAAGAAACGGAATAGCCCTCATGGTCAATAAAAGAATTCAAAGTGCAGTACGTGGGTGCAATCTCAAAAACAACACAATGATCTCAGTTCATTTCTAAGGCAAACCATTCAATAGCACACTAATCCAACTCTATACCTCAATCACATATGCCAAGGAAGATGAAGTTTAATGGTTCTATGAAGACTTACAACACTTTCTAGAACTAAAAGGACACCAAAAAAAGATGTCCTTTTCATCACAGGGGACTGGAGTGCAAAAGAAGGAAGTCAAGAGACACTTGGAATAACAGGCAAGTTTGATCTTGTAGTACAAAATGAAGCCGGGGAAAGGCTAACACAGTTTTGCCAGGAGTACACAATGCTAATAGCAAACACCCTCTTCCAATAACACAAGAGAAGACTCTACACATGGACAACTCTGGACTGTCAAATCTGAAATAAGATTGATTTCATTCTTTGCATGTGAAGTTGGAGAAGCTCTAGACAGTCAGCAAAAACAAGACCAGGAGCTGACTGTGACACAGAAAATGAACTCAAAAAAAAAAAAAAAAAGAAAGAAAGAAAGAAAATGAACTCATTGCAAACTTGAGACTTAACTGAAGAAAGTAGAGAAAACCACTAGGCCATTCAGGTATGACCTAAATCAAGTATCTCATGATTATACAATGGAAGTGACAAAAAGATTCAAGGGATTAGATCTGATAGACAGAGTGCTGAAGAAGTATGGACAGAATTGATGCTTTTGAACTATGGTGTCGGAGAAAACTCTTGAGAGTCTCTTGGACTGCAAGAAGATCAAACCAGTCAATCCTAAAGGAAATTGGTCCTGAATATTCATTGGAAGAACTGATGCTGAAGCTGAAACTCCAACCCTTTGGCCACCTGACATGAGGAACTGATTCACTGGAAAAGACCCTGATGCTGAGAAAGACTGAAGGCAGGAGGAGAAAGGGACGACAGAGGATGAGATGGTTGGATGGCATAAGTGACTCTATGGATATGAGTTTGAGTAAGCTCCGGGAGTTGGTGATGGACAGGGAAGCCTGGCGTGCTGCAGTCCATGGGGTCACCAAGAATCAGACATGACTGAGTGACTGAACTGAACTGAATCTAATGAAAAAATCTTCAATGAACACTACTACAAACAACTTCATCAACAAGGACAACAAATATAGGGAAAATGGATTGTCTGACTTCCAAAGTTGCCAAATTATGATATGTATAATGTTCAATTTTCAACATAAAAGTACTAGAATACTGGACATTCAAAGAAATATGTATGTCCCTCACACAGAAGGAAAAATTAAGAACAAGCAATAGAAACTCAAAGTCAAGACACTGGACTCAACAGAGAAATATTTAAAATCAGTTACTTTAAATATGCTGTAAAAGGTAATGGAAAGTAGTTTTAAGAACCAGATGATTCCCACAAACACTATCTCATGAAATAGGTAGGTCAATCAAGGGACAAAAAATTTTCAAACAAAATCAAGTAGAAATTCTGGAGTTGAAAGCATAATTACAAGTATTAAAAAACTCACAAAAAGGCCTCCATGACAAATTTGAACTGACAAAAAAAAAAAAAAAACAACTAAAAAATATAAATCATTCAAATATCCAGTTATAGGAAGAGAAAATTTATTTTTCAATAGACACAGCCTAAAAGTAATATGAGGCCAGTGTACTAACATACACATAGCAAGAGTCACAGAAAAAGAAAGGAATGAGCAGAAGCTATATTTAAAGAAATAATAGACAAAACTGCCCAAAGTTGATGAAAAATCACAAACTTAAGAAGTCCATACAGGATAAATTCAGATTCACAGTGCGACACATCATTATGAAACTGTTCAAATAGAAAGACAAAACAGCAATAGAGAAGACACAGAAGTGATTTTCAGAAAAACAAGTGATTTCTCATCATACCACATGGTTTCAGAAGGCAGTAGGATGGCACTTTCAAAGTTCTGAAACAGTTATTCAACTGGGAATTCATCTGATAATAATGTTCTAAAAAAATGAAGGAGAAATTAAGACATTCTCAGATTAACAAAGACTGAAAACGTTCTTTAATAGTAAATTTGCCCCACAAGAAATGTCTAAGGGAGTCAATCTTAAATGAATGTACAATATACAATAACTTAAATCTGCATCAAGAAATAAATAACATCAGTAAAGGTAACTACACAGGCAAATATAAAAGCCAGTATTAATATATCCTTGTAACTCTTTTCTTATATGGTATTTAAATAAAGGCATAAAACAAAAACCATCTGCCTGTGGTGATGAGTGCCTAAGTATGAAGACATAATGTGTGACAATGACAACATATAGGGGAAATGGAGCAATGTGGCAACAAAAATTTTATGCATTATTGAAATTAAATTGTTATTAATCATAATTACATTATAAACTAAGAAGTTAATTGTTATCCCTAGGGCAATCACTAAGAAAATAACTTAAAAATATATAGTAAAAACAAGGAAATAAAGAATTTAAAATGGTACTCTCAATAATATCTATTTCACAGAAAATACGCAATATTGAAGAAAAAAAAAAAAAAAAAAATTACAGAAAAAATGAAGAGCAAAATAGCAGTTGTCCTCCTTAATCAGTAATTACTTTAAACAGAGATGGTTTAAAATTTCTAAGTGAAAGGCAGAGATTGGCAAAATGGATTAAAAACATGATCCAACTATATGTTATCTGCAAGAGAAATACTTCTGATTCAAAGACACAGATTGATTAAAAATTAAAGCATGAAATAAATATTTCATATAAGATGTAACCAAAAGACAGCTAGAGTGACTGTACCAATATCAGACAAAAATTGTCTTCAAACAAAAATTGTTACATGGGTCAATTAAACGATAAAAGAGCCAAATACATTAAGAAGATAAAGCAATGATAAACATTTACACACCTAACAACAAAGTCCCAAAATACATGAAGCAAAATTGCACAGAACTGAAGAAACAGACATCTCTACAATATTTGGATACTTTTAATGTCTTGCTTTTAATAAGCAATTAGAAGAACGATCATTATGGAAACAGAATACTTGAACAACCATAAACTACCTACAGTGAACAGACTTACACAGAACACTCCACCTAAAATCAAATGATTATACACTTTTCTCAAGTGCATAAGGAACATACTCCATAATAGACCAGATATAACACCAAAAATAAGTTTAAATAAATTTTAAAACACTGAAATCATACAGACTATGTTCACTGATCACAATGGAATTAAACTAGAAATCAGTAATGGAAAGAAATTTAGATGATTTCACACATAAGTAGAAATTAAGAAACAAGTTCCTAATAAAAATCAATCAAGTACGACATTCTTGGGGAAAATTATTAAATTATTTGAGATAAATGAAAATTAACACACAACATTCCAAAATTTATGACATGCCAAAAGCAGTACTTGAGGAGAAAATTTTATAGCTGTTGAGCTGTTTTACTAGTCTGGAGAGAAGTCAATATATAAATTACAATTCATAAATAAATAAATAACAACTATTACTTCAAAGAATTTGTGAAAAGATCTTTGTCAAGAGAGAAACAGAATTTACTCATTTCAAAAGTATTAAACATCAGGCCCTAGGTAACACAAAACCTGTGTAATCATGCCAAGGAATATAGACTATTTTTCTTAACTGATAGATGTTTCAATTTTAACAATAAATAATAATTATTTAATACATGAAATTTTACTACACTTGATTAACCCAACCTAGTATGTTTTGTGAGATTAATGCAATATGGAAAACTGAAATTTTTTGTTACAAAAAAATGAAGCTTTTTATCATTTAAAATCTTCATGACCTTAGAAAGAGTTCAGAAAGTATAAAGTATAATTTTTCATATCGAAAAAGGAAAAATCCTAATTAAAGTCAAACGTGGCTCAGCTGGTAAAGAATCTGCCTGCAATGTGGGAGACATGGGTTTGATCCCTGGGTTGGGAAGATCCCCTGGAGAAGGGAAAGGCTACCCACTCCATTATTCTGGCCTGGAGAATTCCATGGACTGTATAGTCCCTGGGGTCACAAAGAATCAGACACAATTGAGCACCTTTCACTTTCAACATTTAGAAGAATAGTAATAATGATCCATAATGATCTTACGGATCTGACCAAAATGATCTAACAATGATGATCTCAATCATGGGGTCAACATTCTGAAACCATAATATGTTAAGAAAACTCCCAAGCACAGTTTAATTTCACCAAAGGATATTTCACTGTAACAAGAAAATACATAAAACAACAGTTTTCCAAGATTCTGTATTTGTCAGTTTACCCAAAACTCAGATAAAATAAAACTTAAAAGTTGGAAATGAGGCTAGAGGCAATCACTAAAGAAAAGGACACATCATGAAGATTTTATCCAGTAAGCCATTGAACAGATGAACACTTAGACTTCAGAGTGTGGCACAGTGCACAAGACATATGACTTTTAAAGGATCCTGGTAGTTACTCACCCCTATTCTCTGAAGTAGAGGCCCTCATTTCAGTCCTTCTACCTCAGAAAAGCACAGCAGAAAAAAAAACAAAAAGAAAAAAAAGACATAGTCTCAAAAATATTCAACAGTAAAAATAACAAAGCACTAATACTGTCAAAATTCATTGTCAAAATTTATTAGTCATGCAATGTTCCCTTCTTCCAGCCCAACCACAAATGATGCTTTCAGTATCCATTACAGTTTTTCAACCCCTTCTTACTTAAACATTTTTTCCCCCTCATTTATTACTCAAGAACAATTCCTTTAAAAAGTTCTATCTACAACTGTGTTCAAAATGAAGCAAGTCTTGGGTCACTTAGCATATCTACACGCCTCATAAGAGGCATGAGTATGTAGAATAGGATGACTTGCTCTGGAAGAAAGAAAAGCCACGCTCACAGCACTGTTATGTAGCCAAAGCCAGGCTCTGAGGTTCTTATTTGTCCAGTTAGAGGGGCATTCATCTGGACCTCAGATTGACATCTGGAATGAGTCCCTCAGCATCCTCAGACAGTTTTTCTCATCATCGATCCAGACAAGCACCCTCCCAACAAATAAGCATTTCCATAGCCAGGCTCATTTCCTTCAGGCTTACATACCGTGTTGTTAACAAAAAACAATACATATACAGAACACAATTTGTTTAGTATTTGAACAATAGAACCCTCATAGCACAAAAGGCACACAACCATGCATTTCTCTGTATAAAATTAAAATCTATTGAGAATATCCAAAACAACTACGTCAATTAAAATTTCGAGGAGTAGTGAGGTGAAAGTGTTAGTTTCCCAGTGGAGTCTGACTCTTTGACACCCCATGGACTGTAGCCCACTAGGCTCCTCTGTTCGGGGAATTCTCCAAGCAAGAATTGTGCAGTGGGGTAGTCATTCCCTTCTCCAGGGGATCTTCCTGACCCAGGGGTCAAATCCGTGTTTCCTGCATAGCAGGAAGGTTCTTTCTCATCTGAGCTATAGTGGGGTAGCATTTATAAATGAAGTAGCATTATTTGCTTTGATTATAGTGGAAATATGAGTAGAAATATCTAAATTCTGAAATGCTAGTAACGTAAATATTTTGGCACATTTAAATTTCACTAAAAGGTTATTTTCACACATAATAAAATGGTATAAAAAGGAAATCTATCAATGATTCTTAAATGTTAACCAAGTTATTTTCTTTAATAGAGGGAAACATAATGAAGAGTCCATTAACAAAGTAGATATACCTATGTGGGAAAATTTATCATAAAAATGTGCTCCCTGGGCACCAGAAAAAATGAGCTCACAAAACTTGAATTTGTGACATCACTGGCCAGAACACAGACCAAAATTTCAAAAGCACCAGAGTAGCTGCTCACCTTTGCTCTCTGAAGTATGACAACTTGTTCTAGCCTTTGACCTGCAGCAAAACATCACATAGGATACAAATCAGATACGAAAAATGCATGACATTATTTTTAAAATCAATAGAACAATTGGTTCTATAACTATTATTTATTGTACAGGCATCCTCGCATTTCTAGTCCTCAACAAACAAATCGAAACTCCTTGCTCCTTTATCATCTTTGTCATTTAATTTCTTCACTCTCTGAACTCTTCATTCTGCAAATAGTCAATAATCCTCTCTACCACTCTACGTAAATTAGTAACATAGCAGTTATAAAAAGGATGTTTGTTGTGAGACCCATATTCTGGAAGTAAGAGATAAGAACTCTGAAAATCTATTACAAACATGTTGAATGAATGGACCAATGGCAAGAATAGAAAAATAGAGGAGACACTTCATAAGATAAATGGAAATTATTTACAAAAAGAATCAAATGGAAAAAGACTTCAGAGAGGGGTAAGACATAAGCAGAATTAAGATGGAGTAATATTGTCCTGTCTTTTCTCAACATGGAATTTAGGAGGAGTACATCAATAACCGAACAGAGGTCTCTGAAGAACAAAGGCTTGCAAGTAAACTGGAGAACGCAAATTGCAAGGTAAAAGGAACTAGACCCTAGATACTATGTAATGTTTGATTCCATTTAAATGGCATTCTGTAAAAGACAAAACCTGTGTGATCACTCACCTAGAGTCAGACAACCTGGCATGTGAAGTCAACTGGGCCTTAGAAAGCATCACTATGAACAAAGCTAGTGGTGGTGATGGAATTCCAGTTGAGCTATTTCAAATCCTGAAAGATGATGCTGTGAAAGTGCTGCACTCAATATGCCAGCAAATTTGGAAAACTCAGCAGTTCCCACAGGACTGGAAAAGGTCAGGTTTCATTCCAATCCCAAAGAAAGGCAATGCCAAAGAATGCTCAAACTACCACACAGTTGCACTCATCTCACACGCTAGTAAAGTAATGCTCAAAATTCTCCAAGCCAGGCTTCAGCAATACATGAACTGTGAACTTCCAGATGTTCAAAGTGGTTTTAGAAAAGGCAGAGGAACCAGAGATCAAATTGCCAACATCCGCTGGATCATGGAAAAGGCAAGAGAATTCCAGAAAAACATCTCTTTCTGCTTTATTGACTATGCCAAAGCCTTTGACTGTGTGGATCACAAGAAACTGTGGAAAATTCTGAGAGATGGGAATACCAGACCACCTGACCTGCCTCTTGAGAAACCTATATGCAGGTCAGGAAGCAATAGTTAGAACTGGACATGGAATGACAGACTGGTTCCAAATAGGAAAAGGAATACATGAAGGATGTATATAGTTACCCTGCTTATTTAACTTATATACAGAGTATATCATGAGAAATGTTGGGCTGGAAGAAGCACAAGCTGGAATCAAGATTGCTGGGAGAAATATCAATAACCTGAGCTATGCAGATGACACCACCCTTATGGCAGAAAGTGAAGAGGAACTAAAAAGCCTCTTGATCAAAGTGAAAGAGGAGACTGAAAAAGTTGGCTTAAAGCTCAACATTCAGAAAACGAAGATCATGGCATCTGGTCCCATCACTTCATGGCAAATAGATGGGGAAACAGTGGAAACAGTGTCAGACTTTATTTTTCTGGGCTCCAATATCACTGCAGATGGTGACTGCAGCCATGAAATCCAAAGACGCTTACTTCTTGGAAGGAAAGTTATGACCAACCTAGATAGCATATTCAAAGGCAGAGACATTACTTTGTCAACAAAGGTCCGTCTAGTCAAGGCTATGGTTTTTCCAGTAGTCATGTATATGAGCTGGACTGTGAAGCTAAGCACCAAAGAATTGATGCTTTTGAATTGTGTTGGAGAAGACTCTTGAGAGTCCCTTGGACTGCAAGGAAATCCAACCAGTCCATTCTAAAGGAGATCAGTCCTGGGTGTTCTTTGGAAGGAATGATGCTATAGCTGAAACTCCAGTACTTTGGCCACTTCATGCAAAGAGTTGACTCATTGGAAAAGACACTGATGCTGGGAGGGATTGGGGGCAGGAGGAGAAGGGGACGACAGAGGATGAGATGGCTGGATGGCATCACCAACTCGATGGATATGAGTTTGAGTGAACTCCAGGAATTGGTGATGGACAGGGAGGCCTGGCGTGCTGTAATTCATGGGGTCGCAAAGAGTCAGACATTACTGAGTGACTGAACTGAACTGAAAAGACAAAACCTGGTCCCCTGGAGAAGGAAATGGCAACCCACACCATTATTCTTGCCTGAAAAACCCCATGGACAGTATGAAAAGGCAAAAAGATATGACACCAGATGAGCCCCCTAAGTTGGAAGGTATCCAATATGCTACTGGGGAAGAACAGAGGACAATTACTAATAACTCCAGAAAGAATGAAGCAATTGGGTGAAAGCAGAAACAATGCTCAGTTGTGGATATATCTGGTGGTGAAAGTAAAATCTGATGCTGTACCCATTACTGCATAGGAACCTGAAAAGTTAGGTCCATGGATCAAGGTAAACTGGACATAGTCAAGGAGAAAATGACAAGATTAATCATCGATATCTTTAGGAATCAGTGAATTAAAATGGATGGGAATGGGCAAATTTAATTCAGATGACCATTAAATCTACTGCTGTGGGCAAGAATTCCTTAGAAGAAATGGAGTAGCCTCAAAGCACACACCTTTCTCTAGCAACACATGAGATGACTCTATACGTGGACATCACCAAATAGTCAATATTGAAATCAGACTAACTATGTCCTTTGCAAGAGATGAAAAAGCTCTATACAGTCAGTAAAAACAAGACCTGGAGCTAACTGTGGCTCAGATCATGAGCTCCTTATTGCAAAACTCAGGCTTAAATTGAAGAAACTAGGAAAAACCAGTAGGGCATTCAGGTATGACCTAAATCAAATACCTTATGATTATATAGTGGAGGCGATGAATAGATTCAAGGTATTAGATGTGGTAGACAGAGTTCCTGAAGAACTATCATGCAGGTTCATAACATTGTACAGGATGCAGTGACCAAAGTTGTCCCAAAGAAAAAGATGCAAGAAGGCAAAGTGATTGCCTGAGGAGGCTTTACAAATAGCTAAGGAAATAAGAGAAGTGAAAGGCAAGGGAGAAAGGGATATACCCAACTGAATGCAGAATTCAGAGAATAGCAAGGAGATAAGACCACCATCTTAAATGAACAATGCAAAAATATAGGAAAACAATAGAATGGAAAGGACCATAGATCTTTTCAAGAAAATACTTGTTGGAGACATCAAGGGAACATTTCATGTAAGAATGGACACGATAAAGGACAGAAACAGTAAAGACCTAAGAGAAGCAGAAGAGATTAAGAAAAGGTGATAAGAATACACAGAAGAACTGTACAAGAAAAGTGTTAATTCAGAAAACCATGATGGTGTGGTCACTCACCTATAACTGGACAACCTGGAGTGTGAATTCAAGTGGACCTTACGATGCATCACTACAAACCTAGTGGAGGTGATAGAATTCCAGCTGAGCTATTTAAAATCCTGAAAGATGATGCTGTGAAAGTGCCGCGCTCAATATGTCAGCCAGTTTGGAAAACTCAGCAGTCCCCACAAGACTGGAAAAGGTCAGTTTTCATTCCAATCCCAAAGAAAGGCAATGCCAAAGAATGCTCAAACTAATGCACAATTGCACTCATCTCACATGCTAGGATTTTCTTGGGCTCCGAAATCACTACAGATGGTGAGTGCAGCAGTGAAATTAAAAGATGCTTGCTTCCTGGAATGAAAACTATTACAAACCTAGACAGCATATTAAAAAGCAGAGACATTACTTTGCCAACAAAGGTTTGTATAGTCAAAACTACAGTTTTTCCAGTAGTCATGTATGGATGTGAGAGTTATAAAGAATCCCAGTACCTGAAGAATTGATGCTTTGGAACTGTGCTGTTGGAGAAGACTCTTGAGAGTCCGTTGGACTGCAAAGAGATCCAACCAGTCTATCCTAAAGGAAATCAACTCTGAATATTCATTGGCAGCACTGTTGATAAAACTGAAGCTCCAATACTTTGACCACCTGGTACAAAGAGATGACTGATTGGAAAAGCCCTTGAGACTGGGAAAGACTGAAGGCAAAGAAGGGGGCAGTAGAGGATACAATGGTTAGATAGTATCACTGACACAATGGATGCGAATTTAAGAAAACTCCAGAAGATAATGGAGAACAGAAGAGCCAGGCATGCTATAGTCCATGGGGTTGCAAAGAGCTGGGTACAATTTAAGTGACTGAACAACAAAAACAAAAGGCAGAACTATAGAAACAGTGATTACAAGAGACTGAAGAGCAGAAGGAGGGATTAACTATAAAGGAGAAACACAAGGGGATTTTAGGGGTAATGGACAACCCCCTCCCCGACACACATCATGATTGTGGTGCTAGATATACTATTCTATACCTTTGCCAAAACCCACAGAAGTACACGTGACAAATGGTGTATTTTAAAGTACATAAAATTAAAGTTATGTAAGAGGTACAAATATAATATTGGAAAAATGCTAGCACAGAACACTGGGCCAGTGTTCTTGTATCCCCTCCACTCTCTCATGTTTTGAGTCTATATATGTGTTCGTAAGCACACACTCAAAGGAATACCATTTAGTAAGAAATCAGATATTCAGATATCAAATGTTGAATACATGCAGAACTGGTAGCATTCAAAACTACCCAAACTGTGAATAACACTAAAAATGAGTAAGTTAAAGTCTTCCCTTACTTGCTTAGAATAGAAATATAGTACTATTCAACAACATTTTGTTTCTCATTTTCTTCAGATTTTTCACAATGTATAAATACATGATCCAGACACATTCATTTAAAGACACCTTTTGCTGTTCGCCTGTGAGAAAGGACAGATCCTGAGAACACCCAAGAAATAATACAGGCGTCCATAATCCTAGAAACATACTAAGCCACTTAATTTACATGTGAAAAGTGGAGATGAAAATGAGTACGGGAGGCTACACCAGCTATTAAACCAATGAGAGGAGGTTTTTCATTTTAGTTCTTCATGAACATTATGAGTAAAATCAATTTATTTCTGTGGCAGAATTCTACCTATTTGAATGATCCTACTATCCTTGAATATTTAATTCACTTATTCAAGATGCCCTTTCTCCATCATTAATGTTGTAAGACAATGAAATGCTTTGTATGCAAACCAACATTGATTCCATATTTAAAACAAGAACACAAAAGTAAAAATGCACAATAATAAAAACTAAATACATTCAAATTGAATGAACCAGGTATGAGGCAATGGGCTTCAACTGTGTTTATTTTGGTTTTTCAATTTACTTATTTCTACAGTAAGAGTTTCCACCAATATTCAACCGAATGTTCACTGTGCAGACTTGTACACCTTCAAACGAAGCAAGTATGATCTTAAAATCCTGGTCAGACAACTTCTTGTGTTCTTATCCCTAAAAGAACTAAAAATATACATATACACAAAAATCTCCACATAAATATTTATAGGAAGATTATTCAAAACAGCCAAAGAACAGAAATAAGTTAGTAGAATGCCATAAATTGATGAATGAAAAAGCAAGCAAAATGTGATCTATAAACGGGGTATTACTCACCCATAAAAAGAAATGGAGTCCCAATCCATGCTATAACATGGCTGAACTTTCAAAAATCATGCTAAGTGAAGGAACTGTGAGTAAAAACACGTTCTATTATAAATTGTTCAAATGCAGATAGATAAAACCCATTGGTATCAAAGTATTCATGCTCTTATTCCACATTCATATTTCCTGAGCATGTACACCTGAAACCATGTGCTTCAAGATATTCTGCCCTACATATTCTTTTATATTCATTGTGATTAAACTTCAGACTTAAAGGTCTTACAGTTGTAAGTCAACTATACTTCAATAAAATAAATATTTTAAAATGTATTGTTTCCCCTCAAATTTTCTCCAGTGAGTTTTAGCATCTTTTGATTTTCCTGGTTGAAACTATTATGATTATTGCCAAGTGTTGAGTTTTTATATCCTGTCATTCTTATATGTTTATCACAATTTTCTGTAGTATTTTACTTTTGACCCTATTAATTCATTTACACATTCACATATTAGTTTAGTAATATTATAAACATTTTACCATCATTAAAGAGATTTACCATATTCAAACATCCCCAAATTGCATCCATCAAAATTAGACGCTGAGCAGCTCTGTGTCCAGCAGTCCTCCATGACAGATGCAGCCTTACTTAATTAACTATGACTGCTTTTTCCTTCAGTATTCTCTGTTCCAGGGTCCCAGCTGTGAATATCTTATACAGGTTCAGTTCTCCTCAAGATACCAGAAAATAAGAAGGCAAACTTTAGCATAACACACATTTCTTGCTATAAACTATCCAATTTTTTAAACGTACTTTAGCCACTGCTATGGCACAATCAAGCAAAACTTTATGTCACAATTCACTGTGCTTATCATTCTGGCCAACATTTTAACTACTAGCTCAAAATCACTAATGAATGGTACTTGTAAGACACAAGGTACTGTCTTTAGAAAAGTGTTAGAATGAATACAGACAACTGGAGAAAAGTGAATTGATTATGGAACACATATTCATATGAAGTAGATAGTTTACAATCTATACCATATGGCCATAAGTACAATTTGAAAAATATTTCATTAGAACATTATGACACTTGAATCTATAGCAGTTAGGGATTGTACCTTCAACTCCAAGATCCTCATTGGTCCTTTCCCTGCTATTTATAGTATTTCTCTTGGTGTTACCTGTCATCAATTCTGCGTTAAAGTTTATTTTTTCCATTTAGTGATACCCCTCTTATTGGCCATTTCTTTTTGGACTTCGATTTGTGCCCCCATGACGTACCAGTCTCTATGAAACAGTTTCCCAAGGAACATTGCCTCATCTCCTAAGCACTGGCACCCCATATTTCAACAAATCATCCTACAATTTGTAAATTTATACCACAGAATTTCCAACAAACCAATGTCCTATTCATCTTTTTCTCCTGTTACTGCAGTATCTCAACACTTACACTTTTAAGTTTAAAGAACTAAACTTGAGAATTCGCATGGCTCTGACCTTAACAACACAGAGAAAATAAAGATGACCTCAAAAATGTGTATCTTTCCCCCAAAACAAGAGGAAATGTAGCAAAATATAAGTATTATTTTCACCTTCCAAAGGCTGTGACACTGATTGTGTTTTTCGTAAGTTGTGAATAACAGAATTGCACAATCAAATTTAGTTTCTAATAAGTCTCTATCTTATCTTAAAAAAAGGAATGAATATCCTATACTGTACGGTTATTATTAGTATTAAATGAGATAATCCATGAAAAAGTGTTTATTTCAGCAGGTGGTACACATACTAAGAATTCAATAAATGCTATATGTAATTGAAATATATAAATTTGAGACTATATATCACACACATGCATACACAATAGTAAAATAATGATCCAAACTCACCATCAACAGTTTTTGAACAGTCTTCCTATAAAATTAGTTTATTGACCATATCCAAATAAGCACATGCATATTTCATTTTATGTGAATAAAACACAATATTAATGTTTCAAACATAGTTGATACTCAGGAACTAATGGCCAAACTTTTGAAAAAAGTAGATTTTAATGTCAATTAATTTCCATATAGTAAATACAATTGGATAAGTCCATTATTAATTTCCCTAGCATTATGATTTGATAAACAGATTATTTATACTTCTACAAGTATAACTAAGGCTGTAATGAGTACCCTTGAGTTTACATACACATTTGAACACTCCCTATTATGTCCTATAGGTAACTTTCTAACTATAAAATTGTCAAAATGTGCTAATTTCCATCTAATACATATTTTCCACTGTCTTTTGGACAGACTAACACACAAGGAGCTCCAAATTCTCCATACTTTGCTAATAAATGTACCATTAATCTAATAGGTGAAAAAAGTAATTGCTGATTTGTGTGTTAATGACTATGTTTAAAGACACACACAAATATTAATTTCATTATATATTTATAATAATTGATAATTATTTAATATATAGTTATTTCATTGCAAGATTAATATGGTTGAGCATTTTTTTTTTTAGGTAAGAAGTAGATTTATCCAGAAACAAACACACTTCAGAGTGTGGGCCACTGCAGAGGGCTAGTGTGGCAGCTTGGCTGAGTATATTTTTATGTGTTCTTGGCCATTCATGGTACTTTCCTTCTCTGATTTGTTCATTTATATGTATTCCTACTTTTGTACTGGAATACTTGTCTTTTTCTGATTGATTTGGGTGAGCCTTTAATAGAATATTAACACTAACCAGGTAATGTAAGTTTCAAGTAAACATAAAGGTACATTTTCAAATGACTGCAGAAAAAGTATTAACCCAAATTTAAGCTAGCAGGTTTTAAATATTCCTTCTCTCCTGTAAACCCTCCAATGTAGACAACATGGAGAAAATTTGGAAAACACAGTTTAATTGGATTAAAGATTGTGTTCATTAGTTATTTATGAAAATGTGAATCTTTCACATTTTTATAAACGAGATTACATGATAGCTTTGGAACATACAAATCCTATTATGAGATGCTGAAACAATTACAAAAACTGCTCAGGTGATATCAAAATAGACTGAAGTCAAAGCCTAAGGAGACCAGATACCACCAAGGAATTGAGAGACAATATTCTGACCTGAAATGTACTGAAGAGCAAAAGAAGGCAGGTAAGATTTTGGTCACAATCCTTGGGAACTTGTGGGAAAAATATGCTAAATTTAAAATATAATTTATTGGTTATAACTGGAAAGAGGTTCATATCACTCCAGTCACTTACATTGGTTTTACATTGCTTAGGTTATGATGGCATATAGTATTCACTTAGAGCACTCTCTTGTGAATGAGATTTAGCAGAATTATTAATAATAATTTTCATGAAAGTAAAATGGAAAAATAATTTTCAGATACGTTTACCATGTACTGGGGTTAATCTGATTATTTTCCAGGTTCTGGCTTAGCCAATGCTCTAGTTCAGGATGTGGTACTGAAGCACAAAGCCTGCTGTTGTAAATAAGGTTTTACCGAAACAGCCACACTCATTCAATTACACACTGTGTTTGGCTGCTTTTACACTGCAAGAGCAGAGCAAATCAGCTGCAACAGAGATTATACATCCTACAAAACTGAAATTGCTTGTTATTTCACCCTTTACAGAAAAGGCTTACCAATCCATGGTCTACATTAATGTAGATTGAGGTAGTAACTTCATATAATTAAAACTTAGTTTTAAGACACTGAAGCATAAGTGGACTGAGAAGGCAGTTACCATATTTAGACTAAATTTTCTCATGAAAGCTGGCACAGAATGGAGGCAGCTCTACTTTGATTTTCCAAATTTGAGCATGGTAATAAGTCAAGAGTTCCTGCTAGATGAGTCCCTGAATTTAATGGCCCTCCGTCCTCATGCTCTCGTTTTTTCCTTATGCGTCATCACCTCAGAGACCACTGTTATCACTGTCCTTTCACATGGGAGGTAAAACCCTTGTTTTTCCATTGCCATGCTCTTCTTCCTATTATATTTAATAGCAGGATGGATGATAGATGATACACAAAAGAAAGATGATGAGTAACAGAATTTGAATAACATATATTAAGCTAGACAGACGATAGAGACACAGATAGACTATGGAAGATAAAAGTTATAGAAAATAGATCTACGGATAGATGACAGATTTATGATAGAGTAAAATGGAGCAGAACTTGAGAATCACTAATAAAAGACATTACAACACTAAAGTGTTTCTCAAAACTGAGCATTTCTGTTTCAACAGAAACTTATTTATCTTCCATGTCCAATGAATATTATTTCAAAATTTGTCATAAGATCAAGGATGGTAGTATGTTTTAGAAACAATGCAAAAACTACAACAGCTTCCTCTCTCCTGTATGATTGTCATGGGAGTTGACATGAGACAATTATGTAAAAGTGAAAAAAATATGCCATTCAAATCAAACACATATATTTGGAAGGTTAATTTCATATTCCCTAAATTCGGAGGTTGTAAGGTATATTTCCCAATTATCTTCAATAAAGAAATGTTATTTCAAGAGACAAATTATATTTATAACACAACAAAATTTACAAAATATTCCACACTTCTATGTCTTGAACAATGGTAATATTATGAATTAAATATTTCTAACAACAATATATTCCAATCTTTTTACTTCTGCTTTCCTAACAAAGTCATTCACTTACTTTCTAACTTTATTGTACATTATCATGAAAGCAAACTTAGCCATTAAAAATATGGAATAATTATTTTCTGTATGACTTTCTGGGTAAGAAAACAATTTAAATAAAACCAACCCCTGTCAAAAGCAGCTCATTTATTCAAAACTGTCAAAGGACACAGAGAAAACACAGAAAACCAACTGTTAAGAACTCTTCATAAGTATCCTTTGAAAAGTAACAATCACATCCTGCTTTGCTAGCCTAAACTTTTGCTTCAACTATTTTCTATACTAACTACTCCTGAATGTTTGTTATTTCAATGAAGGCCAGAAAACTTGGAATATTATCTTTAACGTACTAAGGGGGGAAAGTAAAATCATAATTCTATATTAAGTAACTATATTCCTCAATAAAAAGGACTAAAAAGGAGACACGGTCAGATAAAAGAAAACTAAGAAAAACTATCACTAGTACTGGTGCTAAGGTTGGGAAGATAAATAATGATAACCGAAGTAGACATGGATCTTCAGAACAGAATGAAAAGGATTAAAACTGGTTAATATATAGGAAATTATGAAATATTTTCCTTAAATTTTAGTTGGAGGCTAATTACTTTACAATATTGTATTGGTTTTGCCATACAACATGAATACTCCACAGGGGTACACGTGTTCCCCACTCTGAACACCCCTCCCACCTCCCTCCCCGCACCATCCCTCTGGGTCATCCCAGTGCACCAGCCCCAAGCATCCTGTATTCTGCATTGAACCTGGACTGGTGATTAGTTTCTTATATGATATTACACAGTTCAATGCCATTCTCCCAAATCATCCCGCCCTTGCCCTCTCCCACAGAGTCCAAAAGACTGTTCTATACATCTGTGTATCTTTTGCTGTCTTTCTTACAGGGCTATCGTTACCATCTTTCTAAATTCCATATATATGTATTAGTACACTGTATTGCTGTTTTTCTTTCTGGCTTACTTCACTCTGTATAATAGGTTCCAGTTTCATCCATCTCATTAGAACTGATTCAAATGAATTCTTTTTAATGGCTGAGTAATACTCCATTGTGTATATGTACCACAGCTTTCTTATCCATTCATCTGCTGATGGACATCTAGGTTGTTTCCATGTCCTGGCTATTATAAACAGTGCTGCAATGAACATTGGGGTACATGTGTCTCTTTCAATTCTGGTTTCCTCGGTGTGTATGCCCAGCAGTGGGATTGCTGGGTCATAAGGCAGTTCTATTTGCAGTTTTTTAAGGAATCTCCACACTGTTCTCCATAGTGGCTGTACTAGTTTGCATTCCCACCAGCAGTGTAAGAGGGTTCCCTTTTCTCCACACCCTCTCCAGCATTTATTGCTTGTAGACTTTTGGATCGCAGCCATTCTGACTGGTGTGAAATGGTACCTCATTGTGGTCTTGATTTGCATTTCTCTGATAATGAGTGATGTTGAGCATCTTTTCATGTGTTTGTTAGCCATCCGTATGTCTTCTTTGGAGAAATGTCTGTTTAGTTCTTTGGCCCATTTTTTGATTGGGTCGTTTATTTTTCTGGAATTGAGCTGCATGAGTTGCTTGTATATTTTTGAGATTAGTTGTTTGTCAGTTGCTTCATTTGCTATTGTTTTCTCCCATTCAGAAGGCTGTCTTTTTACCTTGCTTATAGTTTCCTTTGTTGTGCAGAAGCTTTTAATTTTAATTAGATCCCATTTGTTTATTTTTGCTTTTATTTCCAGTATTCTGGGAGGTGGATCATAGAGGATCCTGCTGTGATTTATGTCGGAAAGTGTTTTGCCTATGTTCTCCTCTAGGAGTTTTATAGTTTCTGGTCTTACGTTTAGATCTTTAATCCATTTTGAGTTTATTTTTGTGTGTGGTGTTAGAAAGTGATCTAGTTTCATTCTTCTACAAGTGGTTGACCAGTTTTCCCAGCACCACTTGTTAAAGAGATTGTCTTTACTCCATTGTATATTCTTGCCTCCTTTGTCGAAGATAAGGTGTCCATAGGTGTGTGGATTTATCTCTGGGCTTTCTATTTTGTTCCATTGATCTATATTTCTGTCTTTGTGCCAGTACCATACTGTCTTGATGACTGTGGCTTTGTAGTAGAGCCTGAAGTCAGGCAGGTTGATTCCTCCAGTTCCATTCTTCTTTCTCAAGATTGCTTTGGCTATTCGAGGTTTTTTGTATTTCCATACAAATCTTGAAATTATTTGTTCTAGCTCTGTGAAAAATATCGCTGGTATCTTGACAGGGATTGCACTGAATCTATAGATTGCTTTGGGTAGTATACTCCACTATATTGATTCTTCTGATTCATGAACATGGTATATTTCTCCATCTATTAGTGTCCTCTTTGATTTCTTTCACCAGTATTTTATAGTTTTTTATATATGAAATATTTTCCCTCTTAAATTCTTAAAAATAAATATAACTATTTAAAACAATTATTCCATTGTCTGTATCACTTGTAGTATATATGGTAACCTTAGTATATAAGGGGTAAAGACTAGGTAAATAGGTATGTATACTTCCAAGATTCTTCTTTTTATGGGAAATGATTTAATAGTCTTAAAAGGCTAAAACAAATATATATAGTATTCCCTAGAAAACCACTAAAAAATAGTATAGCTAAAAAGGTAAAGGAAAAAGAAATTTTGAAAAAAATTAAAAGGAAGGCAAAGAAGAAGAGACAAGAATAGAAAGCAGAAGATAGACACTGATAGGGAGTATACACTTAACAAAGAAACAGTAAAATATGTGGACACACTTCACAAAGAAACAATAAAATAGGTGGACTTAAATCCACTTTTTCAATATTTAGATGAACACTGAATAAACATTCCATTAATGGTTAAAACATACTAAACAACTATACACCATCTAATGACAATATTTTATAAAGTTATAGGTTGAAAAGATAAAAAGATAACACCATCCTAACAGAAAGCAAAAGAAAGCTAGAGCAGTTACCTAATTTTCAATAATGCAAACATCATGTCTGTTTATTACCAAAGATAGAGACATTTCAAAATATAAGATGGTCAATTTATAAATAATTACAAAAATCTGTATGACAAATAAAAGTTACAAATTACCTGAAATGAAACTGACAGAAATAAAGGGGAGTAAGAGACAAATCAAATCACAGTTGGTGACTCTAAACTCTTACCTTTTCAGTAATTTACAGAATAAAGCATAGTATCAATCTTAGATGATATGAATACTATCAACCACTTAAACCCAATGGACATTTATAAAACACTACAGTCAACAACTTCAGAATAAATGCACTCTTTAAAAGTGTCTATAGCATATTCACCAAGATAAACCATGTATCAAGCCAAAGATATTTAAAATAACTCAGCTGATATAGAATATATTCACTGATCATAATGACAATTAGAAACCCATACAATAAAATATCTTTGAATAATTAAAGGAGTCATCACTGCAGATGGTGACTGCAGCCATGAAATTAAAAGATGCTTGGTCCTTGGAAGAAAAGCTATGACCAACATAGACAGCATATTCAAAAGCAGAGACATTACTTTGCCAACAAAGGTCTGTCTAGTCAAAGCTATCGTTCTTTCCAGTAGTCATGTATGCATGTGAGAATTAGACTATAATGAGAGCTGAGCACCAAAGAATTGATGCTTTTCAACTGTGGTGTTGAAGAAGACTCTTGAGAATCCCTTGGACTGCAAGGAGATCAAATTAGTCCATCCTAAAGGAAATCAGTCCTGAATGTTCATTGGAAGGACTGATGCTGAAGCTGAAACTCCAATACTTTGGCCACTTGATGCAAAGAACTGATTCATTTAAAAAGACCCTGATGCAGGAAAGATTGAAGGCAGGAGGAGAAGGGGATGAGAAGGATGAGATGGTTGGATGGCATCACTGACTCAATGGACATGAGTTTGAGCAAGCTCTGGAAGTTGGTGATGGACAGGGAAGACTGGTGTGCTGCAGTCCATGGGGCTGCAAAGAGTCGAACATGACTGAGCGACTAAACTGCTTACCCAAGGCTAAGATTAAATTATTAAGTACTTCACATTTCAAAATCAATATTAAAGCAATGGTAAAAGTTTTGACTGGAAAGATCCAAAACTTTAGAAATTCAGAAGCAACCATATGGTGACAAAGGAGGTGCCTGAGCTCCCCTCCTCATACAGACACACAAAATGTACAGCTACACACAGAACAATTTACTCTGAAAGAGACTCAGAAACTTTCAGAAAGTAGGACAAATGAGAAAATACATCTAAACAGGTAGGAAAGGCTGTTTCCTTACACATTCTTGGCATCAACCCCACCCTCAGCATAGCGCCTTACCATCAGGAGAGAAGTCCCAACTTCTAGCTTCTCCCTGAAAACCAAAGGACTGATCTAGCAACAGTGACGTTAGAGAAGGCTCTTTAGAGTCCCTTGGACTGCAAGGAGATCCAACAAGTCCATCTGAAAGAAAATCAGTCTTGTAGGTTAAGACTCACAAGAGGGACAGATTCACAAAATCCCTTGCTCTAAAAACCAATAGAGCTTGTGTAAATCAGACAAAACAGTATTGCAAACAAAGAAACAGTTCTTAACAAGCATGCAAGCACTCACCAAGGCTATCATCCCAGCTATCAGCACAGAGGGAACAAACCAAATTGCCTATTTCAGTTTTTCCCTGAAAGGGTATCTGCTTGCTTTAAAGAGTGGGCTGCCATTTCCTTCTCCAAGGGATCTTGCCTGGAAAATCCCATGGACAGAAGAGTCTGGTAGGCTGCAGTACATGGGGTCACAAAGAGTCAGGCACGACTGAGTGACTAACACTAACACTTCTTTAATAGCTGCTGCCTGAAGGTTACTCTTCTAACTTAGCAGGTACTAGGGGCTGGCTCTGATCCTCTCAGAGAATGTGGAAGTGGACACCACTCCTCCACACTCCACAGGGCTTTAAGTTCCTAGTATCTCCCTGGAAGGACATTGTACACACGTTTATACCCAAGATTTTATAGGTTCTACTCAAGAAATAGGTCTCAAGACCATGAGTCATAAAGTTAAAGGGGGTTCCATTCACAAATTCCACAGACTATAGAAAACAAAGGGGCAATTCCTAGCTGGCTTTCCCATAGGCTCAGTG
The DNA here is from genome assembly GCA_006410635.1 of Cephalophus harveyi. Classification (NCBI taxonomy): domain Eukaryota; kingdom Metazoa; phylum Chordata; class Mammalia; order Artiodactyla; family Bovidae; genus Cephalophus; species Cephalophus harveyi. Next base: position 81,777 of record SJYT01015715.1, on the reverse strand, counting down.
CAAAAGCAGTAAGCAAAGTCAGTCATCTCCCAACCTTTCCCTGAAAGGGTTTTATCTGCAAATTGTTAAAAGATAGAAAAATACACTGCATTCTTGGATTAGAAGAATTAATATCATTAAAATGACCACAGTACTCAAGGCAATCTGGAGATATAATGCAATTCCTATCTAAATATCAATGGGATTTTTTGAGTAGAACAAATAATTTTAAAATTTGTATTAAAAAAAAAAAACAACGACAAACAAACTCAAATAGTCAAAACAACATGGTGGTGGTGGTTTAGTCATTCAGTCGTGTCTGACTCTTTGTGACCCCATGGACTGCAGCCCTTCAGGCTCCTCTGCCCATTAGGTTCTCCAGGCAAGAATATTGGAGTAGGGCACAGAAACAACATAGAGAGCCAAGAAAAATGAAGAGACACAGGAAAACATCTGAAATAAAAGAACAACAGAAACTAGAAACAGATCTTACTAACAATGAAGATAAGTGATTTTCCTGAGAGAGAGTTCAAAACAACGATCATAAACATGCTTACCAAAAACGAGAGAGAAATGTATGAACAAAGTAAGAATTTTAATTAACACACAGGAAAATTTTTACAAGTACCACATAGGTATCACAGACCCAAAGAATACGACCAAACTAAAAAATGCAATAGGGGAGTTCAACAGTAGACTAGATCAAGTGAAAGGAAGAATCAGGAAAACTTAAAAGACAGTGAAGTGGAATTCATCCACTCAGATAAGTCAAAAGAAAGAATTAAAAAGTGAAAATAGCATTACGGACTTATGGGATACTAGCTAACTATATGTGTTATAGAGGTCTCAGGTGACACTAGTGGTCAAGAACCTGCCCACTCAATCTTTGGGTCAGGAAGATCCCCTGGAGAAGGAAATGGCAACCTACTCCAGTAATTCTTGCCTGGAGAATCCCATGGACAAAGGAACTTGGGGGTCTATGGTCCACAGGGTCACAAAGAGTCGGACATGGCTGAAGCCACTTGGCATGCAGAGATGGTCCCAGAAAAATATCGGGAGAAAGGAGAACAAATGCTATTCAAAGAAATAATGGCTGAAAACTTGCCTAATCTAGGAAAAAAAGACACATCCAGATTCAGGAATCCCAGAAAATAACTTCCACCCCCCAAAACAAAGAAAAAATGTGAATTCAAAGAGATCACACCAAGACAAATAATGAAATTGTCAAATGCTAAATATTAGGTGATAATCTCAAAAGCAGCATGAGAAAACAAGTTATGTACAAGAGAAACCTCATATTGCTATCAGGAAATATTTCAGGAGAAAATCTGAAAGGCAGAAGGGTATAGGGTGATACATTCCAATTGAGAAAAGGAAAAAAACACCAAGAATACTCTATTCAACAAATTACTTCCTAAGAATTAAATGGGAAATAAGGAGTTTTCCAGGGAAACAAAAGCTAAATGAGTTCATCAATACTAAATCAATCTTATAAGAAATGTTAAAGGGTGTTCTTCAAGCTGTAATGAAAGAATGTTAGAAGGAAGACATACGAAAGTATAAACCTCACCAATAAAGATACACATTCAGTTAAAATCAGATCACTCTTTTGTTGCAATGGTAATGGGTAAATCACTTTTAACTTTAGAATAAAGGTTAAAGAACAGAACATTAAAGTAGCTATAAAAAATTTGTTATTGGATTCACAATGTACAAAGATGTAAACTGTGACATCAAAAACATAACACAAAGGGGTAGGCATTTGAAGATATTATCAACTTAAAGTAAACTGTTGTACATAAAAGATATTTTATATAAACTTCATGGTTACCACAAAACAAAAGACTATACTAAATACACAAAAGATAAAGAGAAAGGAATCAAAGAATATTATACCACAAAAATTATCAGATCACAAAGAAACAGACCAAGACAGGGGGAAAGGAACAAAGGAACTACCAACAGCCAGAAAACAATTAACAAAATGAACACATAAATGTGTGAGTACATGCTCCAGTCGCTCAGTTGTGTCCAACTCTTTGCAACCCCATGAACTATACCCATCAGGATCCTCTGTCCATGGATTTTCCAGGCAAAAATACTGGAGTGGGTTCCCATCTCTGGTGTCTCTTGCACTATAGGTGGGTTTTATTACCACTAGTACCACCTGGAAGGCATGTAAATACATAAAGCTAATACTAACAAATCTGAAGGGAAAATTACACAGCAATACAATAATAGCAATGAACTTCAATATCCCACTCTCAACAATGGATAGATCATCCAGATGGAAATAATCACTAAAAAAGAACATTAGACTTATACTAGACCTTACATATTGGCCTTACACAAAATTGGAAAAGCAAGTTTCATTCCAGCTTCAAAGAAAGGCAATACCAAAGAATGTTCAGACTACTGCACAATTGTGCTCGTTTACATGTTAGCAAGATAATGCTCAAAAATCCTTCAAGCTAGGTTTCAACAGTATGTGAAACAAGAACTTTCAGGTGTACAAGCTGAATTTAGAAAAGGCAGAGGAACCAGAGATCCAATTGCCAACATCCACTGGATAATAGACAAAGCAAGCAGATTCTAAAAACATATCTACTTATGCTTCATTGACTATGCTGAAACCTTTGACTACGTGGATCACAACAAATAGGAATACCACATCATCTTACCTATATGCAGGTCAAGAAGCACACTGAGAATCAAATATGAAACAATGGGACTGGTTCAAAATTGGGAAAGGAGTATGTGAAGACTGTACACCGTCACCCTGCTTATTTAACTTATATGCAGAGAATTTAATGCAAAATGCCACACTGGATGAACCACAAGCTGGAATCAAGATGACAGGGAGCAATATCAACAACCTCAGATAGGCAGATGATACCACTCTAATGGTAGAAAGTGAAGAGGAACTGCAGAGCCTCTTGATGAAGGTCAAAGAGGGGAATGAAAAAGTTGGCTTAAAATTCAACATTGAAAATGCTAAGAGAATGGCATCTGGTCCCATCACTTCCTGCCAAATAGATGGAGGGAAAAGTGGAAACAGTGACAGACTTATTTTCTTGGTCTCCAAAATCACCGCAGATGGTGACTGCAGCCATAAATTTAAAAGACATTTGCTCCTCAGAAGAAAAGATATGACAAACCTAGACAGCATATTAAAAAGCAGAGACATCTCTTTACTGACAAAGGTTTACATAGTCAAAGCTATAGTTTTTACAGAACTCATGTATGGATATGAGAGTTGGACCATAAGAAGGCTGAGCACTGAGGAATTGATGTTTTTGAATTATGGTGCTGGAGAAGACTCTTTAAGAGTCCCTTGGACTGCAAGATCAAACCAGTCAATTCTAAGGGAAATCAACCCTAAATATTCCTTGGAAGGACTGATGCTGAAGCTCCAATACTTTGGCCACCTGATGCAAAGAGCCAACCATTGGAAAAGACTCTGATGCTGGGAAAGACTGAGGGCAAGAGGAGAAGGGGGTGACAGAGGATGAGGTGGTTGGATGACATCAGTGACTCAGTGGACATTAATTTGAGCAAACCTGGGAGATAGTGAAGGACAGGGAACCCTGGTGTGCTGCAGTTCATTGGGTCACAAAGAGTCAGACAGGAGTTAAAAACTGAACAACACATTAGATCAGATGAACTTTAGTAGATATTTACAGAACATTCCTTTTAACAGTACTAGAATAAATATTCTTCTCAAGAATCCACAGAAAATTATCTAGGATAAATCACATGCAAGGTCACAAAATAAGTCTTAATAATTAAAAATTAAATCATTTCAAGCACCTTTTCTGACCACAATGATATGAAACTACAAAAATGAAATTGAAAAATTCTTAAAATATATATTAAGTCATGTGCTCCAGAAAAACTGTGAACAATTCAAAAGAGACATCAAAAAAATCATGACACAAACAGAATGGAAACATAATATACCAAAGCTTATGGAATGTAGCCAAAACAGTTCTAAGGACACTTATTGTGATAAACACCTACATGAAGGGAAAAAAAATCTCAAACTAACACTACACCTCAAGGTACAAAGGGAATGTACTTCAATATACTAAATGCCATAAAAGCCAAGTCCACAGCAAACATCATACCTAACAGTGAAATGCTGAAAGCTTTTCTTCTAAGATCAGGAATAAAACACATGGATGCCCACTGTTGAATTTTATTCATAATGAGCCAAGAATACACACCGTGTAAAGGACAGTCATGTCAGTAAATTGGGAATACAGGGCAGTCACAGGGTAATATACAAATATTAATATACAAATATCAACTCTGGATGGATTAAAGACCTGAATATAAGATCTGAAATCATAATTCTCCTAGAAGAAAACAGAAGGTAGACTCCTTGGCAGTAATATTTTTTATTTGATACCCAAAGCAAATACAACAAAAGCAAAACTAAATAAAACAAGTGAGACTACATCTAACTAAAAGTTTCTGCTCAACAATGAAAAAAAATCAACAAAGTCAAAGTCAACCTATAAAATGAGAGAAAATATTTGCAAACCACATATCCAATAAGGGGTTGATATTCCAAATATACATGGAAGACACAGAACTGAAGAGCAAAAATATAATAACAATTTTAAAATGAAGGATGTAAGTAAACATTTCTTTCAAAGAAGACATAATAAAAACAGCCAATGAGTATATAAAAAGGTGTTCCACATCTTTAATCATGAGGAAAATGCACAATCAAAAGCACAATGAGCTATCATCCCACACCTATTAGGACTTATGTCTATTATCAAAAAGCCAAGAAACAACAAAAAGTGGGCAAGGATAAAGAAAAAAGGGAATCCTTATATTGATACTACCGGTAGGCATGTAAACGGGTACAACCAGCACAAAAAATAATACGGAGGTTCCTCAAGAAATTAAAAATGTAACTGTCATCACCTAATAATCCCACTTTTGGGTATATAGCCAAAGGAAAAAAGTTCACATAAAATTTCACAAAATATCATCTCAAAGAGTTATCTATACTATGTTTATAGCATCATTATTCACAATAGCCAAGGTATGCAAACAACCTTAGCTGTTCAATGACATGGATGGATAAAGAAAATACAGGGTGTGTATGTATATATATATGTGTATATATACACACATATTTGATGCAATATTACTGACCCTTATGAAAGAAGAAATTCTTGTCATTTGTTACAACATGTATGAACCTGGAGGATTAAGTGATATAAGTAATATAAGCCAGACAGAAAGCCAAATCAATCATGGTTTCATTTATATATGAAATCTGAAAGATAATAAAGTCAAGCTCATATAAACAGAATACAGTGGTTGTTGGGGACTTAGTGGTGGGAGAAATAGTGAGCACTGGTAAAATGTATAAGCTTCCAATTGGAACAATGAAGTGTGAGAAGTTAATGTATAACATGGTGATTATAGCAGGCAACACCCTATTTATTGTACAATTAAAATTTGTGAAGAGAGTAAAATTTAAATGCTCTCTCACACACAAATACAAAAAATAAGTATGTTAGGTAATGGTGTTCTGATTAACTCAATGGGGGGAATACTTTTATGTTGAATACATATATCAAATCATATTAAATATCACTTACCATTTCAATTGTAAATTACAACTCCATAAAGTTGGGAAAAACTTCAGGAATATAGATTTCTTAAACAGTATCAAACAAAAGTAGTAGCAACTAGCACAAGTACTAATCCCTTATGATTCTACAGGCAACAGAGAGCATTTCCCGGTCCACTGACATCATTTCCCTACACATCAATAAACCTGCAGACAGACTTACACTCCTATCAGTGCTAGTGCTGCTCCTCTGTCCTTTCCTGCTGCTGCTGCTGCTGATGCTAAGTCGCTTCAGTCGTGTCCGACTCTGGGCGACCCCAGAGACGGCAGCCCATCAGGCTCCCCCATCCCTGGGATTATCCAGGTAAGAAACATGGAGTGGGTTGCCATTTCCTTCTCCAACGCATGAAAGTGAAAAGTGAAAGTGAAGTCGCTCAGTCATGTCCGACTCTCAGTGACCCCATGGACTGCAACCCACCAGGCTCCTCCGTCCATGGGAGTTTCCAGGCAAGAGTACTGGAGTGGGGTGCCATTGCCTTCTCCCTGTCCTTTCCTACTCAAATTCAAAAGGGTTAACAAAGTAGAAGTCATGGTTAACTGAAATTTATGCAACATTCACATGGAACCAACATAGGAGGGAGGATCCAGAGAGTGATCCTTTTCTAATTTCCCCAATTTGGCTATTTTTATGGGTTTTGCTATTACTTATTTTAAAATAGACTGAAAGAGTTACTATCTGTATGCCTATATCTCGAAAAAAATCATTAAATTCTATGTTCTTTCCTTTCAACACTGTCAAACACAAGAGATTGCCAAATAACTCAAATAGGATCACATGTCTATCTAAAATAACACTATCACTTCATGTTATATTCTCTCATTTTTGTGACTTCTTTCACTCATTCCTTCATAAATGTGTCTATTTCACAAACCAATGAAACTTTTATTTTCTGACATTGCAAGATAAGACAAGGTGATAGAAAAAAAATCCCTGTCAAGTAGGAGCTCATTATATACATTTCAGGAAAAAGAGACAGCATAAGACATAAATCAGAATTAGTACGTGTAAAGATACAATTACAAATTTATCATATATGAAACAAATAGCCCGTCCAGGTTTGATGCATGATACTGGATGCTTGGGGCTGGTGCACTGAGAAAACCCAGAGGGATGGTACAGGGAGGGAGGAGGGAGGGGGGTTCAGGATGGGGAACATGTGTATACCTGTGGCAGATTCATGTTGATGTGTGGCAAAACCAATATTGTAAAGTAATTAACCTCCAATTAAAATAAATAAATTTATTTTTTTAAAAAAGAGTAAATTGGGGAGCTAAAGCAAATAGGACTCAATACATGCAGCTATTTACATTAAGGCACACTGAACAATCCTGAGATACCTCAGATCTGAAAACAAGTGTTCTCATGCCCAACTTACCATTTTATCATGATCCATTCTCATACTCTCTCCAAATAGCATTTTATCCACTAAGAGAAGGGGATATGGGTAGGAATTATGAATTCACATTATAAATGTCAGTAACTATGCATCAACTAGACAATTTAACAGGACTCTAATTGAAGCTATCACTACTATTGCCATTCCAAAGTGAATCAACAGGAATACTTTTTCTGAAGGTAATAAGGTCAGAAGAATTCTTAAACTTACTCAGAACAGCTGATTAAGTGAAAAGGAAAGTAAGAGGAGGGAAGTCTCCTGTTTCGGTGTCCTTCTAGAAATCAACAGTCTCTGACAACTTGGTCAGATCGCTGCTGACAGGGCATTTTCCCCATCTTCACAATCACCATAAAGGTGAATTTTCTTATTCTTTTGGACTCTGTGAACCTAACAGCAATGTGGCAAAAAGCTCACATACAATCCCCATTTTCTTTATTATCTTTCTTGGTCTCTTATTTTATTTAAAACAAAGATTTTTCTTCCCTGCCTATCAATAGTCTGTATACATTTGTTCAGCACTCTTCAAATTTCAACACTAAACAAATGAACTGGGTCACAAAGATGAATGTAACTATCATACTTGGGAAAAACACCCATACACTTCATGGCATACAGATACAAAAGTCAGGAAGTTCAAAGGCATAAATATTAAAAGTTCTCACTGAAATCAGCCATATAGACTGTACTGTATTGTTCCTTCTCATGATTGACAACCATCAATAACAGACTACATGCTACAATTTACTGTCTTAGTATTGATCTGTTCACAGTCCCTCCTCAAGACCAGCTTCTCACTTTCAAGGAAACTTTAAAACTAGAAAAGTTTATATTACAGAGAAAATGAGTATTTTTAGGGATATTATATACTGCTTAAAAGGGTCAATATTACAAAATATGTTGATCCTATCCAGAGGAAAAAGTCTACCATCTATAAAGCTTCCTCTTTGGAAGATTTGGATTGCTTTTGTTTGAAAGAACATGGTAGGAAAAAAACAGGATACCTCTTGGTACATGCTACAGAAGCAGAAAGGAAAAAAACAAAAGGTTGCATTATATTACTCCACAACAATGAATGGGGATTTATAACTCTACCTGCAATTTTCAACATTAAGTCTAATTCAGCAGATGCTCAATTCCCTAATATTAAATCTGTACTCGTGCATTCCTACTCAGCATAAGATACAATATCTATGATTTCCTCATCCATCACTATCATATTCCCAAAAACATTCTCAAAGAGCTGCCTCATGTGGGGTTCTCTATAAACTCTTACTTTCCTTGCCCTTTAAGTGACTGGCTAAATCATCAAACTTTCATTCATCCAAGCACGAAAGTACTTTAAACACCACAGTTACAATTATACACCTGTTATATGGTAGACTCTATTAGATAATAAATGGGAAGTAAAATATTATTAGGAAAACATCCCTGTCAAAAGGAGCTCAGTATTTCTAGTCTAGTTAAGCAGACACAACAATAAAACAAAATCTAGTAACTGAAATGTTAAGAGACCTATTAAAGCATGCTGTATATTAAATGGTAGCTATTTAGACAGTTTGGGCCAAAAAATTTCAGACTCATTTCCAAACCACTAGTAATACAATAAATTTCTGGAAATATTCCAGATTCAATTGGGAAAGATCATCATCCATAGTCCTGTCTGTTCAATGTTAATGATGTTACTAACACTTACTTACTATCCTCTAGAACAGGAGTCCTCAACCTCTGAACTAGTACTTCCTGTCAGACTGGCATCAACATTAGATTAGAAATAAAGTGTACAATAAATGTAAAGCACTTGAAATCATCCTGAAACCGTCCCTCCAATCCTGGTCCATGGAGAAACTGTCTGCCATGAATAGGTCCCTGGTGCCAAAAAGGTTGGGGACTGCTGCTCTAGAACTATCATCTAAAAGGTGGGTTCAGGACACCTTAACCTTGGCCTTGTAGGTTTTTCCTTCAAAATTCTACCTACTCTACATCCCATCTGACTTTGCTTCCTTGATTCCTAGTACTATCTTTTATTCACTTGGCCCTTACCCATTATTCCTTTTTCCAAGTCTTTTCTCAGTATCTCACAGAAGTCAAAATCTCTCAAACTACTGCACAGTCTTGCCTTGATAAGATATTCTTCCATGGCCAAAGGATACAGGAACAGATAGACACAAGTGGAACTGCAAGCATACAGTTTCACGAAGGTTATTATGGTAATACTGATGGCTTGTAATGAAGACAATCAGTTCTATATGTATATAATGAGGAATTCTGAAGGGATCTCAGCCTGTACAACTGACATACATCCGTACTTTATCATGATTCAAGCAACCAATTCACAAGATATCAGCATGTGTCTGTACCAGACTGACACTGGTACTACAGGGCAAACTGCTGACTCAGGGGGATTCTTTGAATTGGCCTTGACAATATTAAAATACTATTTACCTTTCCCTTTCCATACAGCACTGTTAGTAAAAATCAGTGATCTTCTCTTACTTCATTTCCAAACTTAATTGTGCCTTTCAGTGCCATGTAAAGCTAACTGCTATCCCTGTTATTCCTTTTACAAATTCAATCTTTGTTTCTCTTCTTGGACAATACAATCTTTTGGTCTTCACTGACTCTATCCACTGTTGACAATCTCCTTTATTGGATGGCCCTCATTAACTCAATATCTAAATGCTAGTGCCTACAAGGCAGTCTTCAGGTGAATACATTCCTATTCTTACATATACTTCATGACTAGATCTCCTCCTTCCCTGTGGCCATAAGTAACAATCTTATATCGATTAATCCAAAGTAACATCTCAACCCCCAATTCCCCCCTAAGCCCCAGAGTACTATTTCTACCACAAAAACCAATACCTTAATTTGTGGGATTAATATGAATATAAGGCTGGCAAAATGTATCTCTTTCTTATCATGTATTCAAGAAACCCAATATTCTCTAGAATAGTAAACGGTGTTCACTCAGGTGCTAAGGCACTGATCTTATTTCTCCTATTTGAATTCTCTTCTGATCCCACCCAGAATCATTCAGTGTTTTATCAACACATTTAGGATGTGTTGATAAAATACATCCTAAATCTCAGTACTTCACAACACTTCCATGTCAACAAGCCTAGCACACCACCTTTCATGTGATTATTGAAATAACCATGTAATTTGCTTTATTTCCATTTTTTTACCACAGTGATCTTCATGCTACCTACCATGCTTGAATACATTAAAATACAGAAATCTTAAGTACTGTAGAAGTCAAAATTTCAAACATCTGAAAGACAAAAGCAGTTGGTATTAACTATTAATAAAATACAGCTACTGAACCATGCAATGACTCTTCCTCAAGGACTATGTGAGAACATTCTATCTTGAAAAATGCTAAATGAGGCATTATGGGAAGAAATTTTTAGAGTCTACAATTCTTGAAAATAAATATTAAGACTTAATTATGGAAAAAATTTAAACAAAGACAACAGGATTTGTTTTATAATCCTATATGATGAATTCCCAAGGATATTTTAAATGGCCAAATAAATGTGGAGGCAGTATCTTCAACCAATTATACAGTCTGCCTTGAAATTAACTTAGTGTCCTATGTTTGTTAAACCAAATACCCCAAGAATCACAGTCGTGGAATTCTACATAAATGATTTATCAGAGAGTAGTAAAAGTCAAGAGATATGGAGAGTTGAAGGCTACGATCTTCTCCTTGAACTTTTCCCAGGACTAACTCATTCTGCTCCGTATGGGAGGAAGAGGCTCCACTGTGACTGGAGACTCCAAGTAACTACTGGGCCTCTTTTTAATGAGGAGTCCCTGTGTGCTATGGTCACCCATGTGTTTACTCTTCTTTTGTATCTTCATTCCATGTTTTCAAGCAGCTACCTTGAAAAGTACCTTTCCTCATGAAAAAGATCCAGCCATGTTGCATCACTGCCCTCTTCTCCAACGTAAGGACATCGCATTTACTTTTAAATCAGAGAGACTGAATTCTCTTTGGGACTACTCTTCATTTCTTCATGTATTAAAAAGTGTTTGGTAGTAGCACAGCTAACTTCCCGGAGAATAATAGTAAAATGCTTCCTTGTTATCATTTCCTATTTAATTTTTAAAAACTCCCTTCATTCTATGGAAATTTTAAGGTTTTGCTAGATTGAGGCTGAATCTATGAATCTGGTAAAAAAAAAAAAAAAATGGAAGAGGATGCGTTTTAGTCAGGCAGATTTCAAATTTTCCAAGATACTCTTGTTATAGGTTTGAAAGCCCCGTATTTATATTAAAATAATAACAAAATGTCCTTAGTCCCTGGACTGTCTTCAATTGTTTCTCCTTCTTTAGATGATAATTTTATTTAATGGCAATTCATTTGCCTGTTTATTTTGCACATTCTTTTAGCTCATACTTCATTTGTTTACAATCAGTAATTTGGCTTCCCTTCCATATTCCCCTTAAAACACATAAGGACATTTACTGAGCCTCCGCTACAAGACTGTCATCAGAGACTAAGTACAAAGTTAGAAACAGAGAGCAAGGAATACTCATGTCACCATTTTAACCAATGCCTTAGGTCATGATACCTCTATAAATATACTGCATTGGTCTACAATTTATAAATTGGTATGACATTTCCATTCCTGACTTGTGCCTCAGCACCAAAGAATCAGATTTTGAAACTCATCATATTCAGGATGATTAAGAATATTTCATTAATTCAACCAGGCCATTTTTCAAAACTCAGAATATCTTTATTCTGGCATAAAATTTGGAATTATGACTGGTAGATTGCTTATAGTTCCTTTGTTACTTACAGAGAACATAGAATTTAGCAACATACAGATTTTAGCCAACATAATCACTGTAGCAATCTATACACAGTACCACAGAGGACTGGAGCTTACTTGCCATCAGGCTCAGACACTAGATTAGGTTATGGAAGCCTAACAAAGCAAACAAAAGTAGGGAGGAACACTGGGAATGTACCATCTATATGGAATATTGATCTATAGCGAATCTGAACCTGGACTCCTCAGTCAGTTCAAGAAAACAGGTGAACATCTTGAATGTAACAGAGGATCCTTTCCTAGGTCCTCAAAGGTGGACAAATTACAGGAAGAAACATTTTAGAAATGGTGAAATCTGAATATAGACTGTGTCTTAATATATTTGTACTAGTGATCAATTTCATGATTTTGAGAAACGTACCAAGGTTAATTTAAAAGGATGCCCTGGATCTTACTAAGTGAATGCTGAAGTATTTGGGGTTATTTAGACATCGTGGACAGGGAGGCCTGGTGTGCTGTGATTCATGGGGTCACAAAGAGTTGGACATGACTGAGCGACTGAACTGAACTGAACTGAGACACATCTGGAACTTACTCATAATAACTGGGCAGGTAGAAAGTTAAAGAAACATGGAAGGAGAGGTGGGGGTGAAGGGAGGAAAAACTAGAAAAAGAACAAAACAATGTAGAAAAAATCTGGGTGAAGTGTATATGGAGGTTCTTTAGAGATCTCTGCAATTCTAAATGTAAAATTATTTCAAAAATAAATTCAGAAAAAATAAACACTGGTATAAGATATACTTAGGAAGTTTGTGAACCCCCATGAAGCACTACATTTAGAAGAGGTCAATGGTTTCTACCTCTGACAACTCTTGTGAATAGAGCTGTCATTATTTGTTTTTTTTATTCATGGCTACTTACTATTTACATTTAAGTTAAAAATACTATTTTCACCTATTAGATTGGCTAAAATGTTAAAGGACTAATAATATCCACCATGTACAGTTTTTATGGAAATTAGCACTACCATTTCTCCATTTGTTTGTTGTCCTAGAAAACATTTCAGGAGCAAATTTACAATATCTACTAAAACTAAAATATGCAGAATTGATGGTCTAACAATTCCACATCTAAAAACCTATCACAGAATTAGATCAATTTTTATATATAAAATTATATACATGACAATTATATGCAACAATAAAAACAAAGTTAACCTGCAATTCCAAGTAAAGAAATGAAAAATTAATTATAATATGTACTTATATAGCCAGTGGAAACTCTGCAGATAAGTTCTATTTATTGTTTGGAAAATTTCTGCAAAATATTAAAGAAAAAATAAAGTTGTAAAACAACAAATATCATAATGATGGCATACTTGTAAAATAAACTCAATATAAACTTAAATAAATTTAGACAAATTACTGGCCTCTATACCACGAACAGTCAACTCTTACCACTCCTAGAAAGTAGGAATGTAGGATGAAGGATAAATGACTACAGTCTAAGTTGTTTAATAACCCTTCATTCTTGGATGCCCAGTTTCAACACACTAGGTATCAGGCTTGTACAGTGAGAGAGGTTGGGCAATGCAGTTACTAGTTCCCTGATAAGACAGTGGATCTGATGTTCCAGAAGTAGACAAAACTTTCTGTAAACACAACTATCTGTATTAAGCCCACTTAGGTGCACAACAGAGTGATGTGGACTTAAAGGAAAACCTCATGTGTTTTTTTCTAGTCCAGTCCCAAAGAAGAAAATGCCAGTATAGCCAAGATAATTATGGAACTATTTTTCTACAAGATTGCATATTCAAGATTGCATTATCATGGCTCAAAATGTCAACACAAGGATCTGGCTCTCCTTACACAACTAGAGTTGTGATGGGATCAAGATCTTAAATTCATGTATGGGAAAGATGACAACTATAATCAAGAATCAGATCCTGTTCTAGATGAGACCTAGTAGACTCAATAAAGAGGAAAACTGGAGAGGTCTATTGCAGATAATACAAATATTTTAAGATGATTTTGTTTGGGACCCCTCTAAAAACTGTGAGCTTCTGATTCCAATAAGAAACAAAAGTATCATTTATAAGATCATTTATAAGATATCATTGGTATCATTTATAAGATACAAAACTGGCACATGGGAGGCGCTGGGCTCGTGAGAAAGCCTGGCTATCACCTGGGACAAGACTAAGGTGTCCATAGGGTTGCATTAATTACATTTATCAGACACAAATCTCACATTTGTAAAGTAAAACATGGATAAAAAAATCCAACGATGTAAATACAACAATAAAGAAAAACACAAGATAAATTCAGAGCACAGAGAAGTACAAACAACATTTCAGGCAATTACTTCTCAAAAGCATGCCAATTCTATTCCTGAGTATACATATATAAAAGTTGTGCCCTTTGGGATACAAAGATGCAATAATGTCCAAAAGGGGGAAATAATGACAACATTTGAGTGCTGTGGATGGAACCACTGCAGAAGATATCTATGATCCTCTTGTCCACATGTTCACCACCTGGGAGAGTACAGAGGGAGAGATTGCAAATGAAAATAAACATCAGGTTATCACACAGCCAGGCCTCATGACAGATGGGTATCATCTTTATGTCAAGATTTAGCTGGTACTCCCATCATCCTAACGACAAAAATCTATCTCCTGGCTACAAACACCAGGTATAAGTACAAAAATGATGAAACTGTAATTTTCTTTCCTCAGCTCATTTACTGAGACCCTGGTACCCATCTTGTATTCTAAATTATTTCCATGCCATTCAACCACACATGTATTCTTTGAAATATCATTTCCAATGCAACTTCTTACTGCTAATTTATAGACCAGTTCAGAGTTAAAAATAAAATAAAAAGACAATGGCACAAACAAAAGGTAATAATGTGCTCTATGAATTCCTTAGTATTTCATGGAAATCTCTCCAAAATCAAAACCCATTATCACAATATCCACATTCTCCCTGCTGGTGCAACTTCTGCTGGTCGTAATAGCAAGAAAACTCTTTGTATTTTAACTAGTGACTTCTTTAAGTGTTTTTCACTAACAGGAGACAACTCAAAAATCTGACGTTAAACTCAAAAAAATCACAAAGATCACTCACCTAGAGCCAGACATCCTGGAATGTGAAGTCAAGTGGGCCTTAGAAAGCATCACTACAAACAAAGCTAGTGGAGGTGATGGAATTCCAGTTGAGCTATTTCAAATCCTGAAAGATGATGCTGTGAAAGTGCTGCACTCAATATGCCCGCCAATTTGGAAAACTCAGCAGTTCCCACGGACTAGAAAAGGTCAGTTTTCATTCCAATTGCAAAGAAAGGCAATGCCAAAGAATGCTCTAACTACTGCAAAACTGCACTCACTTAACACACTAGTAAAGTAATGCTTAAAATTCTCCAAGCCAGGTTTCAGCAATATGTGAACCGTGAACTCCCTGATGTTCAAGTTGGTTTTAGAAAAGGCACAGGAACCAGAGATCAAATTGCCAACATATGCTGGATCGTGGAAAAAGCAAGAGAGTTCCAGAAAAACATCTATTTCTGCATTATTGACTATGCCAAAGCCTTTGACTGTGTGGATCACAATAAACTGTGGAAAATTCTGAAAGAGATGGGAATACCAGACCACCTGACCTGCCTCTTGAGAAACCTATATGCAGGTCAGGAAGCAACAGTTAGAACTGGACATCAACAACAAACAGCTTCCAAATAGGAAAAGGAGTATTTCAAGGCTGTATATTGTCACCCTGCTTATTTAACTTCTATGTAGAGTACATCATGAGAAACGCTGGGCTGGAAGAAGCACAAGCTGGAATCAAGATTGCCAGGAGAAATATCAAGAACCTCAGATATGCAGATGACACCACCCTTACGGCAGAAAATGAAGAGGAACTAAAAAGCCTCTTGAGGAAAGTGAAAGAGGAGAGTGAAAAAGTTGGCTTAAAGCTCAACATTCAGAAAATGAAGATCATGACATCTGGTCCCATCACTTCATGGGAAATAGATGGGGAAACAGTGGAAACAGTGTCAGACTTTATTTTTCTGGGTTCCAAAATCACTGCAGATGGTGACTGCAGCCAGGAAATTAAGACACTTATTCCTTGGACGGAAAGTTACAACCAACCTAGATGGCATATTAAAAAGCAGAGACGTTACTGTGCCAACAAACGTCCATCTAGACAAGGCTATGGTGTTTCCAGTGATCATATATAGATGTGAGAGTTGGACTGTGAAAAGTTGAGTGCTAAATAATTGATGTTTTTGAACTGTGGTCTTGGAGAAGACTCTTGAGAGTCCCTAGGACTGCTAGGAGATCCAACCAGTCCATTCTAAAGGAGATCTGTCCTGGGTGTTCATTGGAAGGACTGATGCTAAAGCTGAAACTCCAGTACTTTGGCCACCTCATGTGAAGAGTTGACTCAATGGAAAAGACTCTGATGCTCAGAGGGTTTGGTGGCATGAGAAGGGGACAATATAGGATGAGATGGCTGGATGGCATCACCGACTCGATGGACATGAGTTTGAGTGAACTCCAGGAGTTGGTGATGGACAGGGAAGCCTGGTGTGCTGTGATTCATTGGGCTCGCAAAGAGTCAGACACGAGTGAGCGACTGAACTTAACTGAAATAAATTAATAAATTTGCCAAACTAAGCTAAAAGTAGCCTAGATAAAAACGCATTCCCAGTTTGGATTCAGATTTCCTCCAACTATCATAGTTATCTTTGGAACAACTAATAAATTTACATGGGGATTTATTTTAAAATATATTAAAGGATTCTAGTTAATACTAGGGATATGAAATTGTAATTATTTTAAAATGTGTTCTGTACACATACATAGGCCAAAAGTATCGCTGTATTTCTAATTTTCAGAATTTGGCAATGTTCTGATAACTATTAGTTCTAGTTGCTAAGTATGTCAAAGTTTATTACACTCTCTTCTGTCTTTGAAATTTTTATAACAAAAACTGGATAGTTCTCAAAAAGCTACCCAGGGAATTACCATGACTCCTAGCAGTTTTAGTTCTAAGTATCTACCCAAAAGATATGAAAACAGAGACTCAGACATTTCTATACCAGTGTTCATAGAATCATTGTTCAATGTGGATAGTGACTAGCCCTATTATTCAAAGTAAAAGAGTGGAAAACACCCAAGTTCATCAACAGAAAAAATGTGGTTTACAAATGGAAAGCCATAAAAAGAAAAATGAAATTCTGATACATATCTTGCTCTCAAATCTTATTTCCCTTAAGGAACCAGGGATCCTAGTAGAAATGGTGGGTTTCACACCGGGGTTAAGATAAGAACAAAATGAACCTAGATACTGTCACTAGAGAAAGGATAGGGACATGTTGAAAAAACAGAGGCCAAATGTGGGATAATTCAGGAAAAAAAAAAAAAACTAGTGTAGTGGAGATCCATCTTTATCTATAGGGTAAAGAAAATATCCATGAGTCTACACTGAAATGAGTAACTGAAAAACTGAATGGGGGAGAATGGACAACTCCCAATCGGACAGCTTCACATAATAAAATGTAGGCACAGAGGAAACCAGTATTGAACGACACGTGTACCCCAATGTTCATAACAGCACTGTTCACAACAGCCAAGACATGGAAGCAAGCTAGATGTCTACAGCAGACAAATGGATAAGACTGTTGTGGTATGTATACACAATGAAATATTACTCAGCTATTAAAAAGAACACATTTGAATCAGTTCTAATGAGGTGGATGAAACTGAAACCTATTATACAGAGTGAAGTAAGTCAGAAAGAAAAATACCAATACAGTATACTAACATATATATATGGAATTTAGAAAGATGGTAACAATGACCATATATGTGAGACAGCAAGAGACACATAGATGTAAACAATGGTCTTTTTGGATTCTGTAGGAGAAGGCGAGGGTGAGATGATTTGAGAGGGTAGCATTGAAATGTGTATATTATCATATGTGAAGTGGATCGCTGGTCCAGGGTTGAAGCATGAGACAGGGTGCTCAGGGCTGGTGCACTGGGATGACCCAGAGGGATGGGATGGGGACGGAGGTGGGAAAGGGGGCTTAGGAAGGGGACACATGTACACCCATGGCTGATTCATGTCAATGTATTGTAAGAACCACTACAATACTGTAAAGTAATTAGCCTCCAATTAAAATAAATAAACTAAAAAAATTAAAATGTAGACTTGACAGATTTTCTTAAAATTATGATTTGACAAGAAACTTCAATACACACTAAAATTAGCATATCAAAGTATAAGAGTACTGGCATTATCTTTCACAAAAAATACTTATTAATTACAATACTAAGTAAGCAAAGCTACATCACTAGTCATAAGGCACTATCAACATTTGCTGTTGGTTAGAACATCTGACTCTCTTGTGACTCCATGGACTGTAGCCCACCAAGCTCCTGTCCATTGGATTTCTTCAGCAAGAGTACTGGAATC
The DNA here is from genome assembly GCA_006410635.1 of Cephalophus harveyi. Lineage (NCBI taxonomy): Eukaryota > Metazoa > Chordata > Mammalia > Artiodactyla > Bovidae > Cephalophus > Cephalophus harveyi. The sequence continues at coordinate 63,482 of SJYT01015715.1, read as the reverse complement.
GGGTGCCATGCCCTCCTCCAGGGGGTCTTTCAGGAATTCAACCCAAGTCTCCTACTTGGCAGGCGGATTCTTTACCACTGAGCCACTGGGGAAGCCCACTGTCAACATTATGAGATTCCTAGTGATTTCCTTGGAGAAGGAAATGGCAACCCACTCCAGTGTTCTTGCCTGGAGAATCCCAGGGATGGGGGAGCCTGGTGGGAGGCCGTGGGGTTGCACAGAGTTGGACATGACTGAAGCAACTTAGCAGCTAGCTGCAGCAGCAGTGATGAACTGAGAACTACATCACTTCCATAGTATTTTTGCCAAGTGTGTAATTTCAAACTCAAAGGAAAGAAAAAAACCCACACAAACCCAGATGCATGTGGTTCAGGTATTTTGTAGTTTCTCCAAGTGTTAAAAATCAAGAAAATCAAAGCAAACTCAACGGCCGTCCCAAATGAGAGATTAAGCAGACTTTGACAACTACATGCAATGCCGGATACCACTTTAGATGTATAAAATGATCAGTTGATAATAGCATATCAACAGACATTTACTGTTTTTTATAACTATATACTGCAATGAAAGATGTTTAGATAAGTAGTTGGAAAATATTAAAAACACAAATGAACAACAACAAAAACCTATGTAGTACCAAAGCAACATTCGTGGAGGTATTAAGTCATATATCAATATAGAATTAGAAACTTAATAAGGCTAGTATTTCCTGTTTCCAGTCTACATGAAAAAACACTCAGAACACTTTTGACAGAGCTAGTAAAGCAAACACAAAATAAAGTTCTGTGTGTAGGACTATCTTCTCAGAAAGTGTCAATAAAATAATGATGGCTATAATAGGGGAGAGATAATATAAACAAATTATTTGCACTACACTAAGACATTGATATACCAAGGAAAATGAAAGGAAAAAAAAAAGAACAGAGCAAAATGAAATAATGCAAAAGACTGGTAAGGACTAAGCATATATGAAAATGATAGACTGAACAGTAACAGAAGAAAAGGCAATTTCTTTATAACATCATATGTCCAAAGAATAAAAAAGTAACATTTATACAGTTTTAGGAAATATATCCATATAAACACTTATAGATAAAAGATTGATGAAATCCTGTCTATATAATAGAGGAAAATCTATTTTACTTTGGACTTGAAACTATAAATTTTGGGTATCCTTAGTCTTCACAGTTTCATTGGAATTATTTCAACAAATTAGTTGGATAAATTCACAATTCATATATAAACAATGCTTACTGCATAAAAATCTGTGGCTAGTATATACAGATCCCCCAAAATGCCGTGAGTGTTAACTGATCAATAAACCCATAAGATGTGCACAAAATTTCATCAATAAGTAGATAACATAGACAGAGGTGGCAGAATCAGAGGATGAAAAACAGCATTTAAGAAGCAAAATGTTACACTTAAAATTTTCCATATCCTTTGAAATCTTGAAAATTGTGATTTTTTTAATGATTCAATTTTGAATTTCCCTGTGATAAATGAAAATTTTAAATATATGCACTAATACTTTTGGGAGCAATGAAATGAAGCTTTGACATTACAAGGTCCTGAGCGTAACAATGTCTCCATCATTCAAGTTCCTGAGGTTCAGTCCAATAGCAACAATGAAAACAGTCCACATGCCTGGTTACAATTCTCTCCAATATCACCCTTTAAATTTGAGCCTTCTCAGCCTGTTTTTCTGATCTACAGGGAGTGTCTGTTGCAATACAATAATGAGGAATTGCCATACTTTATGAAGACTATTTTTTCGTTTTATGGAAGACGGTGGCAGAATCAACGGTATCAGTTTTCCTATGTAGTCATCACTTGAGAGGACACACTGGGGAAAAAAAATGGGTAAAGGTTAGTAGCATACTTCATTACATAAAATGAAATGCAATAAATAGCTATTCTAATATGAAAAAACAACAAGTGAATCAAAATTTGCCTTGGAATTCTTTTAACAATGAAAAAACCAGGTATTGGTATTCTTATATCTTGCTTATTATATCTTATGAACTGATCCTTTGAACTTTCTCCTCACGTTATCTATGTCTCTTTTTTATTACTCTTTCATCTCCAGATCACTCACTCATGATATCACGCAATCTACATGGCTTTCTGTGTAAGAAACATACCAATACCTAAATATTGCAATGAAAATAACCAAGAAACTTAGTCCATCTGATAAGAAAAATAGTAACTATATTAAAGATATAGAGGCTACAAAGGAACTTAGGAAAACATTTAGTTCCTAATGCATTATAGGCCCCATCAAAATTGCTGAGCAGGTACCTCTCAAAAAACCATTAATCTTCTCTTTGAAAAACTGAAAGAAAGTGAAAGGACAATGGCTCTGTCATGTCAGACTCTGTGACCCCATGGAGAATTCTCCAGGCCAGAATACTGGAGGGGGTAGCATCTCTCTCTACAGAGGATCCTCCCAACCCAGGTATTGAACCCAGGTCTCCTGCAATACAGGCGGATTTTTTACCAGCTGAGCCACAAGGGAAGGCCAAGAATACTTTAGGGGATAACCTATCCCTTCTCCAGTGGATCTTCTTTACCAACTGAGCTATGAGGGAAGCCTGTAATCTTAAGTTATGATTTATCCCTGAGGAAAAAGGAAACATTTTCTGAATAAAACCTTTACTTTCAAGGTTATCCCATGGACAGCAGGTGGGTAATAAGGCTCTCTGAGAAAGAATGTTTAAGGAATTTGTCAGCATTCAGTTCTTACCAGCACATCCCATGAAGTAATCCTACAGCAAGGTAGAATGGGAAATGAAGGAAAAGCTCCTCCAGTGTAAAGGGCAGGAATTCAGCATCTGTTACATTACTGACTTCATCAACAGCTGTCTCCTCTCATTTATCCTATAGTTACACAGCTTCAGGAGTTCCACATTTCGGGATCTACACACTGGACCTGAATCTTTTCTATTTTGCATTTCCCAAGTGACTTAATCCAAAAATCATGTATTTTTTTTTCTAATTTTTGATCTTTTGCCTAATTAACTCCCCAAATCACAAAACAATTCAGTATGACTTTACGTCAGGTAATGAGTAATGTATTTGCCAAAAATTATCTAAAAAGAGATTCTGAGTGTGAGAAAAGTGGAATTCTGAAAATCAAGGACCCCTTCAAAACAATACAAAAAACTACTGAAGCTCCACATCTGTAGCTCTTAACCTATTGTACTGTCTTCAATCTGGTCTTACAAGCTATCTGTGCCTGCTGTCACCTTGGCACTATCCCACCACGCTATGAAATTCTGGTTGGCCATATGACAAGGTTGCTGCTGCTGCTGCTGCTTCTAAGTCGCTTCAGTAGTGTCCAACTCTGTGCAACCCCAGACGGCAGCTCACCAGGCTCCCCTGTCCCTGGGATTCTCCAGGCAAAAACACTGGACTGGGTTGCCATTTCCTTCTCCAATGGAGGAAAGTGAAAAGTGAAAGTGAAGTCGCTCAGTCGTGTCCAACTCTTAGGGACCCCATGGACTGCAGCCTTCCAGGCTCCCTGTCCATGAGATTTTACAGGCAAGAGTATTGGAGTGGGTTGCCATTGCCTTCTCCATGACAAGGTTAGCCAACAGAATATGGCAGAAATGATGTTACATGACCTCTGAAACTAAATCAAAAAAGGCCATGCCACTTCAAATACTTAATTTTATGATTCAAGTGAAAACCTGACTATGTGATGGTTAAAAGCCTTTTAGCTAAGCCCAACCTTCCAAGTCATCTAAAACCAGTGCCAGATGTGAGTGAAAAAGTATCCAGAAGACTCTAGTTTGAATCACTCTCAACCATTGAACTGGGTCTTCCCAGTTGATTCCACATACATTCTGGCACTCTCAGAAATCTTCACCCACATAATCTGTAGAAATAGCACAATAATGTATTATATATTATCCAAGTTTAGGATAATTTGTTACCTATATGTTATCTGAACAATAAACACTAGCTGCCACCAAAATTCCATCAAACTTAAGAAAAGTAGAGTATCAGTTCCTGTCTAACCAAAGTGCCCTGCCCTCAATCACATGAGCACTCAGACTGCCCTTACAATCACGATCACCAAGGGGTTTTCCTGAGCCCAGAGATGGGAGTGAAGAAAACCTGGAATGAGCAATAATGCAACTGGTCTGGTGACAACAATTATTGAGATTAAAACAAAGATGGCAAAGTATCTTTTCTTGAACTACTACCTCCCTACAGGGAAAAAAAAGAAACATAATATACGTAAAGCACACAGCATTCTGACCAAACACTGAAGCAGCAGGTTAAGTGGAGGCTAATGTTGAACTAACACTTAGAAACAGTTCTTTATTAATCAATCCTGTAGCTGATTCAACTCTCCAACTTCAACATGACTTTAGTACTACTATTAATCTATATTAGCACCTTTCTTAGGCTGCCATGAACCTCTACCATTATCTTACCACCAAACTACACATGCAAAAATAGCTTATCTATTCCCTAATTTATAATTAGTAAAATATTGATCATCACTTGTTTTGCAATATTAGTTATGTTATCGTGTTTGGTGTTACGTAAATTAATTAAAGGCAGGCCATCGCCAACATTACTCATGGACTCATCTTTAACACAACTATATTTTTAAGTTAACTGGCTTACTTACTGATTCTCAGGAATATCTGCTAATTCCAAGCTGCTCAAGAACAAAGTCTGCACCAGTGTTATTTTCCTGAGCCTAGCCAAAATCTGGTCCTAATACAGCATTTCTTGGTCCAGAACCGTCTTACTTGTGGTTTACAGTTGAGATTTATAAATTAAGGAACTCCATTGGAAAAATGTTCCTGATGATCTCAGATATCCTCAGATTATCTGCATGTTTTTCTTTCACCATATTTACCTGAAAAGCAAGTATACAATAAAGCCAAGGCCAGATACAAATAAAACTCCAGGAGACACTGATTATGATACCTTTAGAAGTGACAGGAATAGTGAATGCAAATCAAAAAACTAACAGATATGACTAGCCCAAACAGAATTTTTTTTTTACTTATACCTTTTCAGAGTACTTTCAGCATTAATGTTGAGACTACTGAAATTTTTCATACCAATTCTGAATAATCTAAAAAGCCATAAAAACCTATGATCAATCCATTCAACAGACTCAAACTACTGTAAAAGAAAATAATCCATTCTCCAATTAGGCCCATTAATTAAGAGTAATTCCCAAGCTATTCCAAGAGACTTTCCTTCAACAATTAGCCACGAATATGGCACTTATAAAATTACCCTTTATAGAAACTTTCAATGACTACTTTTATCATTCATGTGTTTGTCAACCCAAATATAAATGTATAGCACCTACCTGAAATCCCATCTTCTCCATTCTTTCCGAGGGTAATCAAATACTCTTTAATTCACTGTTTAAAACTCTCAGCAGCACCAGTATCTAAGTCATACGCTCTTCATGATCACTCAAAAACTATGCGTAACAGTCACTGGGAATACAAAGCTGGATACAACAGCCCAACACTCCCAAAACGTCAACAGGTAACAATGAAGACAAGCACAAATTGGCTGTATCTTTTAAGTTCCTTCAGTTGTTAGATGTTGCTTTCGAAATACATTTAAAAACTTAAAGGCAGTAAATAGCAGCTGTCCCTTTTTTCCCGGTATGTTTATAAAGTAATGTTAAATTTTCGCTATGATTTTCCAGACAACTTTCTATTCCATAATTCACATCTGCACTTTTACATTGTCATGTAGCAACATATGTTTTAGTATTGAACTTACACATGTGCAACAGTTTCAAAAAGAATGCTAAAATATCACCAATATAGTTAACACTACTGAGTAAGCATTATTTAACTCTATTATGTCAGAATAAACCCACTCCTTAGGAATCGTAACCATTAATATTTCAAATAGAAAAAACAGAGGCATATGGACATATCTAGCATACACATTTAGTTATCTGTTCAAAAATGACATTTAAAAGAATCAACTTAAAACATTCAATATCGGAATACTTTTTCAGTGTTTGAATGACAGTCATACAAATAAGCTATCATTACAATTCTTTTAATGATGTACATTTCAGACATTCAAATTGTTACAATCTCTAACATTTTCTTCTTTATGAATTTGAGAACAGTAACAGGCCAAACCCATCAGCAAGTTTTAGCATTTCAAAAGTTTTACATATTCAAATTTTGATTGTCATTGCCAAACTGCTACAAAAAATAAGATATACAAATGATAAATTTTCATTATTTACATTATAGGCAATTGAGAATACTCCTGACATTAGTTACTGATTATAATATACAAATTTAACTACCCACCAGAAAACTTTCAAAAGCTCTCAGAAAAAAACCTCAAAATCACAGAAATTCTGTTCTCACAGAAGTATATATGGAAACATTAACATTCATTTAGATATAAATGAAGCAGGTTTCTACACATTTAAGCTTATAACTGAAATTCCATTTCCGTTTTTTCCCTGAAAAGAAAAAAAGCAATGAATAGATATTTAAAATTATCCTATCTATATCCCTAAAACTAATTTTGCATATGTATATACATTTACAGTATGTTTGTATATGGATATAAATTCTCAACCAGTATGTTTATATAGTATAGCAAAATAACCATTACTTTATGTTAGCTATGAAAATAGTTATGACTTACATCCCAATTTCCTTTTAATGTCTTCCTTTCTTCCTAAAGATAAAAATAAAATCCTTTGGTCATTTTTCTGTGTTAGAAGTATACAGTCTAACCTTTTCCTATGAGAATTTAACAATCTGAAGACATGGAGACAATCTAGGTATCCCTATGCCCAAAAACTCACTGCATAAACAAACACTAACTGTAATGACAGACCCAAGATGGAAGAGCAGATGGTCAGGTGCTCATCTTCTCCTCTGAACTCCAAAATTACAACTCGCTACTGGACAACCATTGACAAGAGAATGAAGGATCCCACCAAAAAAGGAAACTCCACATCCAAGGGCAAAGGAGAAGCTCCAGCAAGATGGCTGGAGGGGGAAAACTGCATTTAGAATCAAACTCCATACCTGCCAGAGATGCTCAAATGGCTCAAACAAAACCTTGGGCTCACCAGGGATGCCACAGAGTCTGAGCCAGACCTGCCTTTGAGTTTGAGTGTCTCCTGTGGAGGCATGGATGAGCAGGGGCCTACTGCTGGGGCAGGGGCTCTGGATTCAGCAGACCTAGGTATAGCATAAGCACTCGTGGAGGAGGTCACTATTAACCCCACAACAGAGCTGCCAGAACTTACACAGGACTGGAAAAACAGACTCTTGGAGGGCACAAAGAAAACCTTGTGTGCACCAGGACCCAAGAGAAAGGAGCAGTGGCCCCAGAAGAGACTGACTCAGACTTGCTGGTGAGCATCCACGAGTCTCCGGTGGATGCCTGGGTCGGCAGTGGCCTGCTACAGGGTTGGGGCACTGAGTAAAGCAGTGTGTGCACAGGAACTTTTGAAGGTCGCCATTATCTTCATTGCTTCCACCATAGTTTGGCCTCAGCTTAAACAACAGAGAGGTAACACAGCCCCACCCATCAACAGAAAATGATATTAAAGATGGACTGGGTATGGCCCAGCCCATCAGAACAAGACCCAGTTTCCCCCTCAGTCAGTCTCTCCCATCAGGAAGCTTCCATAAGCCTCTTATCCTTCTCCATCAGAGGGCAAACAGAATGAAAACCACAATCACAGAAAACTAATCACATGGACCACAGCTTTGTCTAACTCAATGAAACCACTAGCCATGCTGTGTAGGGCCACCCAAGATGGACAGGTCATGGTGGAGAGTTATGGAAAAACGAGCTCTACTGGAGAAGTAATAGTTAGAACTGGACATGAAACAACAGACTGGTTCCAAATAGGAAAAGGAGTACGTCAAGGCTGTATATTGTTACCCTGCTTATTTAACTTATATGCAGACTACATTATGAGAAACGCTGGGCTGGCAGAAGCACAAGCTGGAATCAAGATTGCCGGGAGAAATATCAAGAACCTCAGGTATGCAGATGACACCACCCTTACGGCAGAAAGCAAAGAACTAAAGAGCCTCTTGATGAAAGTGAAAGAGAAGAGTGAAAAAGCTGGCTTCAAACTGAACATTCAGGAACTATGATCATGGCATCTGGTCCCATCACTTCATGGCAGATAGATGGGGAAACAGTGGAAACTGTGGCTGACTATTTTTCTGGGCTCCAAATTCACTGCAGATGGCAACTGCAGCCATGAAGTTAAAAGATGCTTGCTCTTTGGAAGAAAAGTCATGACCAACCAAGACAGCATATTGAAAAGCAGAGACATTACTCTGCCAACAAAAGTCCTTTCTAATCAAAGCTATGGTTTTTCCAGTAGTCATGTATGGATGTGAGAGTTGGACTACAAAGAAAGCTGAGCACCAAAGAATTGATGCTTTAGAACAGCGGTGTTGGAGGAGACTCTTAGAGTCCCTTGGACTCCAAGGAGATCCAACCAGTCCATCCTAAAGGAAATCAGTCCTGAATATGCATTCGAAGGACTGATGCTAAAGCCAAAACTCCAATACTTTGGCCTCCTGATGCGAAGAACTGACTCATCTGAAAAGACCCTGATGCTGGGAAAGACTGAAGGTGGGAAAAGGGGATTAAAGAGGATGAGATGATTGGATGGCATCACCGACTCAATGGACAAGAGTTTGAGTAAATTCCAGGAGTTGATATTGGACAGGGAAGCCTGGCATGCTGCAGTCCATGGGGTCGCAAAGAGTCGGACATGACTGACTGAACACCAAAATATTACACAGTCCTAAAAGCCAATTATGAGTTCTATTACACTAATACATTCATAGAAGCCACCTCGTGATATTTTATGAGATATTTACAAATTTATACTTAGTGAAATCCCATGCATCTAGAAAACCTAGATTTTTAATGATTCTTTTACTGCTATTTACAATGTTGTCTTGTATGTTGTCATGCATTCCAATTAAATACAACACTGTATAATTCAAAGACAATAAAATCTTAATTTTGACACATTTCCTTTGATTAAAATATATAATACCCTACCAGCAGTACAACTACAAGTTACGACTTAACTTTTTTAATGTACAAAAATCTAAGCACTAAAAATATAAAAGTTTCTTTTAGATGAGAATCCAAAAATGAAAAAGTACCATTTAACTCTTACTTTTCCATAACTCAGAAAGCAGATCCCTAAACAGGTATATAGCTCAAGAAACCCACAACAGCATCAATTTCACTGCTGAGATTTCTAAAGAAAACAATGGAACTTTACATGAATTATTTACAAAATTATACTTTATGAGACTCTATACATCTAGAAAGTCTAGATGTTAAAAATTAAAACCTTGTATCTGCCTATTTACAAAGCTGTCTTGAATATTGTCATGCAACCAAGGGAACACATACAGAACTGTGTATTGTTCCAAGAGGTAGTATAAAATTTCTTTGACAAAGTCATATTTTAATTTGAATGTTAAGAGGAAAAAATAAAGATAAAAAATATAAGAAGGGTGAGTAGAGCACAGAGACTTTTTAGGGCCATTACAATATGATGATGATAATACATGTCATCATACATTTTTCCAAACCCACAGAATGTGCAAGAGCAAGAGTTAACCATAATGTGTATAAACTACTGACATTGGGTGATTGTGTCAATGTGGGCTCATCAATTTTAACAAATGTACAACTCTCATAGAGGACTTGATAATGGAGGTGGATTTTCACACATGTACTAGGTTGATAATGGTGTACATGGGAAATCTTTTGTGCCTTCAAGCTTTCTGTGAACCTGAAACTGCTCTTAATAAAAATATAAATGAAATATATCAGCAATCTTGGTTTGAATTAGATATACCAAAAGAATTTACATGGTGTAAGTTTTAAATATACGTACTTGATACAATGGCCAATTCTCCTTCTATATGAGAACAGGGTAAATGTGTGGTCTTGTCAGTGTTTCCACTTAACAAACAAACTAATATATGATAACTTTTTCATAGCTCCAAGGGCCTGTTTGTCAACTTCATTGCTATGTTGATTTTAAAAGACAACAGTACTAACACATTTACAATGAAATAGTTATAAACTTTTTAGATTCTCGTACATTTAGAAATATTACATGTTTAAAACTATTACTTTTGCTCCTTTTTACAAAATTGTTTTGGCTATTGTCATGTTAGCAAGTGAACACAAACATTTCTATAAAACTTTCTTTAGGAAAATGAATTGCATCAGGAACCTTAGCACATGTGGGAAAATAAGTTACACATACCTGTCCCACAATTAGAGGTAAAATTATATAAGAAATGCTTGTATCTAGAAAGAACACGTTTTTAACTGCATACACAGCATTCTAAAAATCACTCAAGAACAGTGAGACTTAACGTACCATTCCATATCAACAAGCATAAAGCTTATGTGCTTTGAATCTTACGTAAATTATGTATTCAAAACTATGACAAAAATTTGTGAACATCTAGTGTTGTATGGATAAGAAACAAAAATCTGATCACAGGCACACAACCACCTAATAATACTGTCCCCCTGTACAGACTATATATAAACACACAATGGTCATGCAACACTTCTCTTCATAATATATATTTTTCACCATTAGTTTAACATTAATATATTGATTTCGTGTGTGTGTGTGTGTGTGCGCGTGCACGCGGTTTCAGAACACCTAGGAACTTGTTAAAGAAGAGCTTGCTTGTTAGACAAGTACGCAATGTGTCCTTACTGTGTTCCAATATTTAAAACTCAAAATTTAGATGGAAAGAAAAAATATACAAGTCTATATATTTAAAAATATGAATGATAATTTCTACTCTAACAAATAATGTCTAATGAAAAACGCTTCAAGAACACAATCATAAAAAAACATCAAAATTCAAGCCTAATTCATGAAGATGCTCACTCTACTATATCTAAGATCAAACAATGACCGTAACTTCAATATTTCAACAAAAAGGTATTCCAAAATTATTGACAGAAATTAAAAATATTTTATGAAAAGTAATCCCTAGCAACCAAATATATCCCAAATACAAGTAGTTTAGCAATTCAATTTGTAAAAATAGTGTTTTCACTTTTGTCTATCAGTTTGGTACTCACAAAATACATGCCTACCAGGCAAATCCTATGTAGATGTCATTTTAAAAAACCAACATTTGCTTCCCACATATCTAACAGCCTCACTATATTCTCCAGCAATAAATAAAGTTCATAAACTAAAGCTTCCTATATAATCCACCCTCAAACAACCCAAAGAACCTAACACTAAAGCCAAATGATAACTGGCCCCCCCAAAACATTTTCATTCTATGACTTTTAGTATCACTAGTTTTATACACACATATGTGCATGTATTCATGTGTGTTTGTATGTATACATGCATATGTATGTAAAAACATCCCTACAAAACGTGAAAGAAATGTTTAGAGCAAACGACTACATATTCTATTTTATTGACCACCATCTAAAAAAATCTCTTAATTGCCCAATTATTTACTCAGATGGTCTGAATATAGGCAAAATTTTCACTCTCTGCAGTTAATATTTTATAAAACATGCATAAATTATAGCTCATATGCCTAAAAACATATAATAATACTATTAAATACACATAATATAAAAACATTCCTTTGATCAGCCAACCATTTAATGAACTCAGGTCTGATATACTATCACTAACATCACCCATAAAAACTTACATATTGTCTATACAACTATAAATAAGTACTTTAAAACAATAATTCACTATTTTCATTAAAATTCAAATGCCACTGGCAAATGAAAACATTTGTAAACTATGGTGTTTTACCATGTGTGAAGATTTCTCTAAGTTACATAAAGAGTTGTGTTCTTTCTGTATACAAATATATCTGAAAAACGTAAAAGCAGTCCAGTGATGGTTCCATCATGATGAATCCTGTCATAAAATGATATATTTACATTAGATACTTCACACTATGTATTTCTCACAACCTAAAAATTTTGTGCAATGATCCAATGAACATACTGAGAGGCTAGAAGGAACATTTCTTTTGGCAAACAAAAATATTTCTATCCTATTAGGTTGATACGAATTTACAATGATATAGACAGTTACAAGCTAAACAAAAAATTTAACATTGCTTACAACAAACTGTTTAACAACTTCTACCAGAAACGAATTAATATTGATTGGCAATTAGAATATTGATTAAATATATTTAGATTCCCAACATCTGATCATGGAGCAAAGTCTGGATGCTGTTTTGAGAATGCTCTTTATGCATATGCATTTACATATACAATCTTCCAAAACTCCCTATTCTCTGTCTCCTAACTTCAGCTTTTATTTGCCTAACACAAAATGGTCTAGAAATTCCTCAGTAACCAACATTATATTCTAGTAATTGAAATGCCCAAAATGTCAACCATCTCTATGCATGATAGTATGATAAAGCACAGTACTTTTTCTATTATGTACAAAGCAATAAAAAAAAACCCAATCAACCCTGATTATGGAAGCGTTGAGAGGCTCTTCTCTGGTGCAAAAATTCCATCATGATAAGGCAATCTCATACCATAAAAAACTGTAACATAAATGCCATTTACAGGATAACATCTACATCCTGATAGAACACCCTTAATAGAATTTCTTAGGTGACAGTTGAATACAGAACAATCTCTCTCATCCCAAAAAGCCACTGCAACAATCCAATCAAATGATTTCAAATGTATACATCATTCAGAAGTATTCTAACAATCCTTATTTCTATAATCATGTATTAAACAACAAACTCTGTTAATATTTGCAACACACTGAGAATTGTCACGAAGCAATTATATTTGATTATGTCACACACAGTATTTTTAAAATGCATATAAACAATAGCAGTACCTTCTTTTGCTTTTATGATATATTAGTATTAGACATTTCCATGTCCTTCTCTTTTTGCCAACCATAAACAATAACAGAATTCTGTACAGCTTACAAAATGTCCTCAGAATCCCTTTCCAAAAGTCTTTTCCAGAAGACAATTTTACCAAACATATTTTTAGAAACTCTTAGGAAACAAGCTGTATTATCTTATATAAAAATAATATATTGATGATTATACATGTAGACCTATCTACTGGAATATTAGATTCCAAAAGATAAAGAATACAATTAAGCTCTTACATGCTGAATTTCATTCTCTTCCTCTCCTAACATTCAATGAACAATTCATCATTCAGAGTATTTTATATCTCAGTATCATTACCCAAACACAATTTTCCTAAGTATTCAAAAACATTCATAAGCTACAAATGTCAAAGAAATTAATGGGATTAGATTTGTTTTAAAATGCAATTAAGATCTGTTTATCATAAATGTACACAAATGCCATATATATAGGGCTTTCACTGGTAACTGTGATAATCCACAGCAAGGAAATTACTCTTCCTCACCAATCCAAAGACTGCTAATGAAATATCAATATTTCAGAACCAAGACGAAGTTCGGGCCAGTATTAAACTCTTATTTTGTCTATAATTGTGTAGATGGTGAAGCTTCTAACTGAAATCAAGAAGCACTATCCTTCCCTTCCTAGCCTCATATTCCTATAGGGCTTAGCTTGTGTACTTGATATTGTCAAGACTAGCCAACACTTGAAGTTTCACCGAGTTGAAATAATTTTCAATTCAGAAGACACCCTTCACATACTTGAATACTGGAGAGAATCTGGAATGAGTTGCTGTCCTGATGCTGTTGGATCAGGCAAATCAATAGAGTTAAAGATCTAGAAAGTATCTATACAGAAGCGCCCTGGCCAAAGACGCTTTATATTGGCAAGAGGTGTAGAATTCCTTATCAGTCCATAAGTAAAATTGCTCAGGATACTCCAGAAAAATCTGCTCATCTATGTTAATAGAAAAAAAAGTTTGCACAACTACCCTAAAACCATCCTGAGTTGCACATTATATCTTGCTGTACAAAGTTATCTTGATACTCTTGTGGACCAAAGGGTAAGAGGAAAGGAGTTTGAAATTTATGAATCCAAATGTTCAGTAACTAGAACTGGAAAATTTTCAATTTTCACAGTGGCAAAAAATACTCAAAATATCAGTTTATATAAACCTTTTTCCTCTTCTCCGATTATTGCTTATTTCTAACACTTCTGAAACATGTCAACTGCAGATTTATGAAGAACACGATGTGGTTTCATCATCTTTCTCAAAGATTGTTCTGGCCAACAGATAAATTACAGAATCTGAAGCTGGAAGTAAGGGGACCAGTTAGAAGTTTCAGTATGAAAAGCAGCTCCAAAACAGCCATCTATATAACACAGTAGCTATTGTGCAAAAACGATTCTAAGTTTCTTGATGAAATCCTTGTCCATCTTTCTTAGGCCCCATTCATGTCCATGAATGACAGCCAATCACCTTCAAGTTGACATCATGCTTCAAATCTCTGTAAAATTGATAGTTAAATATATATTACACAATGATTCTAAAAGGATGTCTACGAATTATTTCCTGCTTATTTGCCACTATCTTCTTTAAATTATCTGTACACACAAGTAAGTTTTCAATTTTAAAAGCAACTATTCAAAGTCTTTTCTTTTACAATGAGTTGTAGGATGATGTTTATGGCACATTATAAAAACCAAGAGAATAATCAATGTATTCTGCTAACCTAAATATAACATATGCATTTTCACATATCTTTATGTGTTCAAGTTACTGTTAGCCACTAATAAGTAAACTCTGTTGTATATGCCTCTAAAACTACGCTCTCTTGATTTTTAAGATTTGCTCTAAGAATAAATTAAATAAAGACATGTCTTTGGGGGCTTCCCTGTTGACTCAGTAGTAAAGAATCCACCAGCCAATGGAGGAGACACAGGTTCAATCCCTGGTCCAGGAAGATCCAACATGCTGAGGGACAACTAAGCCTGTGTACCACAGCTACTGAGACAGTGCTCCAGAGCTCATGAGCTGTAATTACAGCCTCCACACACCTAGAGCCTGTGCTCTGCAACAAGGGAAACCACTGCAGTGAGAAGCCCAACCACCACAAGGAGAGCAGTCCCCTCTCACAACTGGAGAAAGCCCACACACAGCACCAAAGACCCAGTGCAGCCATAAATAACAGATCTTTTTAAAAAAATGCCTTTTTAAAAATTTATTTATTCTAATTGAAGGCTAATTACTTTATAATAAAAAACACCTTTTTTTTTTAACACAGAAGTTTTATTCCCCAGTGAGCCAGACTGAAACAGGTAAAGGCATTCAGTAAGAGATACGCATTTCTCTCTTCACCAAAGCCCCTAATCAAAATTTGGAACTCCCACATAAGTAAGTTTAAGACAGTATAGTATTACCCAGGGAATTCCCTGGCAGTCCAGCGATTGGGAGTCCACACTCTGACTACTGAGGGCCTGGTTCAATCTCTGGTTTGGGAACTAAGATCCCTTAAGCTACAAGATACAGCCAGGGGCAGGGGGAACTGTACTACACAATTCCCTGATCTTAGATTCTGGCTGGCACAATAAATTTTCTTACTTCTCTTGACTCAATCCTTACAAAAAAATAATCAGAAAATAAACATTAAATTGAAAGCCAAATTTTGCCTATCAGTTCAGTTCAGTTGCTCAGTCGTGTCTGACTCTTTGCGACCCCATGGCCAACTTTTTGTACTTACCAATAATTAAGACAATAGTGTAACAAAAACTCCTATCAAAAACCTATTAGATCCCAATTTTTATTACAGGCTTTGGTGAAAGAAGTCATAATGATACCAAGGCCTCCAGTGAACCATTAATGTTTCATTCTAATAAAGGAAGAATATTAGAAAAATCTATCTTTCCAGTATTAGAAATATTTCTAATATTAGAAAAACCATCTTTCCAAAACCTGCCATGTTATATAATCTCAGACAACAAAAATATTATTCTGTAACAAGACTTTCATAAGTTTCTTCTTTGTGACTTCAGCAATTTGGGGGGATGGAATATTTGTATTGTTACTTTGACATCACTTAGGGCCACAATTCACTGTCTTAGTCAAAAAAACTGCTCAGTCTATTTAAAATTCAAAGCCAGTGTTCCGGCCAAGTTCACCAGACAGGGTAAAGTGAAAGTGAAGTCACTCAGTTGTGTCCAACTCTTTGCAACCCATGGACTGTAGCCTACCAGGCTCCTCCCTCCATGGGATTCTCCAGGCAAGAGTACTGGAGTGGGTTGCCACTGTAGGTAGAAATTACCATGTCTAAGAAAACATATTCGCTGAGATTGTTTCTATTCTTAGAAATATTTCTTAAAACACCTACTATTTCTTTGAATTTTTTATTAGTCATTTTTATGACTGAAGGGTAGAAGTCACAGAAAGAAGACTTCTTCATCTACCATTTAAAAAGCTGAATTAAGTATCCTGTAGCAATAAAGGAGCAGCTCCCCTGTACTAAGTGCCCCTATGCACTGTTTGCAAAGATATACTGGCTGTGTGAAAATCTGATGCTACTTATCAACATTCAAATCTAGAACAAGCAAAAGTAGATTTCAAATACTGCTCTTCTAGTAGAACTTCATCATCTCACTAAGCAACAAAGATATGCTCACTCCTATAAAGTCAAATTGCACGTATTTCCACTTTTGACAAAAATGACCAAAACATATTCCTATGAATACCCTGTAAACTTCATGACAAAGTATTTAGCTTCTCTACAATAAATTCTGCTATTTACTAAACAGCTATTTCCAGAGAGGAGCCAAACTTACTGACTACTGAGTATTAAGAGTATCACATTAGATATCAGATAGCCCTAGATTCTAATCTGACACTAACAGAAGTTAATATTCACTAATATAAGTATCTAATACAATTTTAAAAAATCAGTAATGGCATCTCTCTTAAGCATTTACTCTGTGATAGGCTCTGATCCCATTGATCAACTGCAGACAACTGAAGAGAAATAAACTGTCCTTAAACACCAACATCCACGTGACAGCACTTACCACACGCACTGCATTTCATAAAATATGTTCCATAAACATTCTTTCTGGACATCACTTAGACACCTAGAATTGGTTTCCAATGTTTGATCCAAGATGTGGTAGCTTCCTTTATTTCTTGTTATTTCCTTTATATCTTGTTTCTGTCTTTGTTTCCACCTTATCACATATGTGCCTTCTGAGATCCAAAGATGAGCTTCCATTTTTGCTTTCAACAGTGTGTGTGGTATACACACACACACATATACATACATACATACATATATATATATGTGCACATATAAAAAAGGAAGAAAAAAAAGAAAATAATTACAAAAATCTACAAAAAGAAAACAAGGGATGTCTGAAGAACTGGCACAAAGTGTACTACTACACCCGCCAATTCTAGCTATTCAGCTTTCACATGTCAAGACAACATTTTCTGCCAAGAATAATGTCTGAAAAGTCTATTGAGGCACATTGACTAGGTTTCAGAGTGTCCTTTTAAGCTCAAATTTTGAAATCATCATGTTCAGACAAGGTCCTATGTCATCATAAACCTAGCCAAGGCCTCTGCAATATGATCTTTTAAAAAAAAAAAAACAAGATTATTTTACCTGGTCTGGTTTGTTCTGTCCTAAACGTAGTTAAGTAAGATTTTTAGCCTTGTTGCAACATTACTGGGTAGGATCCACATTGATACATCAGAAAATTCAGTAACCAAATTCTCTCTTCCTTTCAGAGGCATCAATTATGTGGGCAAAAAGGTACTGCATATGACTGAAAAAGTTTCAAGAAAAAAAAAAAATCCATGATAAGATAATTTGCTTTATCTAAGAAAATTCAAATTCTGAACATTTTTATATTTATGGCACATCCCAAAGGAGTTAGAATGCAAAGATGAATAAAACAGAATCTGGCAATGTATTATAAACTCAATACCATGTATCTGAACATTTCATAATACAATAGAGGTTTGTAACTGACTACTTGTTGAAATGAGTAATAAGTCTTATTTGAAATTAACACAATAAAGTTTTTGTGATATTTGCAGGATTTTGAAAATTCTACCATTTTCACATAATCCCATAAATTACTCCTATAAGCAAAGACCTATAAAAAACAAAACATGAGTTTTGTTTACAAAAGTTAAAAATTTTCTATCTCACTTAAATGTGGAATCTAAAAAATCTGAAGACTAGAATGGTGATTGCTGCCAGGGGCTTAGGGGGTAGAAGAAATGGGGAGATGCTGATCAAAGGTAATAAACTTTTAATTATATGATGAATAAATTCTAAGGATCTGATGTAGAGCATGATGACAACAGTTAATATATGGTACACTTAAAATCTGCTATGACAAATTTTACATATAGATCTTAAATTTTCTTACTACCAAAAAATAACTCCATAAGGCAATAGATGTGCTAATTCATCTTACTGTGGTAATCTTCTCATAATATATACCTATTACAAGATATCATGCTGTGTACTTTAAAATTATACAATGCTATTTATGAATTTAAATTTATGAATTTATTTAAATTTATACAATGCTATCAATGAAGTTGGAAGAAATTACAAGACTTCTAAAATTAGACATGATTACACAAGTGAGTACTAATGAGTCTATGGAAGCAGGGAACTATGTCACATCTGACATGCTTCTATACCAAGTCCAGTTTGCCTATCACATAAGCACAGAATACCACAAACAACTCAAAAAAAACCAGAAAAGTAGTATAATTATTAAATACCAACTTCTTACTTCAATTTTTAAAAGTCCCAGAATTCTACTGACAATTGTAAACCACAATAAAAATATACATTGCTATACACTATGTATATCTTTATGGAGCCACAGTGAATGTAATGTGAACAATACAGTAAATTACATTACAGTAAATGTGAACAGGAAACCAGGAAGTTGTTGTCCAACTATGTTTTAGGTGAAACATGCACTCATTCAAATGCAGGTATGTAGGAGAAACTCTTAGGGACACCAAGTATTTACTTCCATGAGTGTCTAAAAACTGACTGTGTTGGTATTAGCATGTGACCAAAAAAAGAACTCTGTAGAAGCAGATCTAGCAATCCACAACAAAATAATCATACTTCTTTTACACCTAAGTTTTCTATGTATGTGTTCTACAATGAAGAGTTCTCAAAAAAAAAATTCAAGTTCTAAGCAGAGAAAAATACTATTATCACCAAGCAAAAATAATGGAAGTAAGCTTTTTGCATAATCTAGGGTTCTTGCCATTCACCCCTAACTTGCAAAAGAGGCCATCTTTAATTAATATTAGAGAACAAGTAGTCTTTAAATATGCACATCTAAAGGCTTTGCCAGAGAAGGCAATGGCACCCCACTCCAGTACTCTTGCCTGGAAAATCCCACAGATGGAGGAGCCTGGTGGGCTGCAGTCCATGGGGTCGCCAAGAGTCAGACACGACTGAGCGACTTCACTTTCACTTTTCACTTTCATGCACTGGAGAAGGAAATGGCAACCCACTCCAGTATTCTTGCCTGGAGAATCCCAGGGACGGGGGAGCCAGGCTGCCGTCTCTGGCGTCACACAGAGTCGGACACAACTGAAAGCGACTTAGCAGTAGTAGCAAAGGCTATGCACACCAGCAGATCTATACAAGGATGAGTATTTTCTTTCCAAAAACATAAAAATGTACCACAAATTATTTAAAGCTGATCCAGAGAGCAAGCTTCTTAGAAAATAAAACTCTTTACATACTTTTTCTCTAAAAAATGAGGGTCGTATATCTGTCGTATATATCAGGGTCAATTTTCTCCTAAGAAAATGGTTTTGCCTACAGAGATCCAAATGCCTGGGGCTCAGTTATCACAAAGTTTCTTTGTAACATTCACAAACTCTAAAAAAAGTATCTCATGTATTACAAAATCTCCTAAATCAAGGAAGGCTTGGCTGCTTTTGTTCCTTACCTGAATGTGGCCATTAATCTTAAAAATTACTTTGAGATAGATCATATTAAGTTGGGGCCAGCACCTGTAGTCATTTTGAATGTCCCTCTTCTTCCAGAGACTGTTACTTGAAAGGCCATGATTTAAAAGCTGGAAAAGGCGACAGATATAATCTCTGCTGATAAAATCGAAGCAGAAGACAAATTAGTCTACAAGTCTTAAATTACTAAGGAGTTATTACTAGTCTTGAACTGTGGTGTTTTACAAGCTAATTGCTACAATCAATAAGGACTCATTTATTATCTAGTTTAAACTTTAGCCATAAAATCTAAAACCTCCAACCTCTTCCTTTTAAAAGATTTCACTGTTCCATATCAACTCTTAACTCCTCCTCCTAAGTCACTTCAGTCGTGTCCAACTCTGTGAGACCCCATAGACAGCAGCCCACCAGGCTCCCAGTCCCTGGGATTCTCCAGGCAAGAATACTGGAGTGGGTTGCCATTTCCTTCTCCAACGCATGAAAGTGAAAAGTGAAAGTGAAGTCGCTCAGTTGTGTCCAACTGTTTGCGACCACATGGACTGCAGCCTACCAGGCTCCTCCGTCCATGGGATTTTCCAGGCAAGAGTACTGGAGTGGGGTGCCATTGCCTTCTCTGTCAACTCTAACTAGATCTAGATATTTGGGCATTTGTTAATTATTTATTTGGAAGATATTGTCTACTTCTCTGAACTTCCCATACATCACTAAATGATGCAGCTGGATATGACTGTAACTGGTACTTAACAGTCAACTAGGTTCTTTCCTGGCAGTCCAGTGGTTAAGACACCATGCTTCCAACGTAGGGGGTGTGCATCTGATCCTTGGTCAGGGAACTAAGATCCTACATGGTGCACAGTGCAGCCTAAAAGTAAAATTTAAAGGAACTGTCCCAGGACCCATACTCTACCACTCATTTTAAAATTTGTAAATACTTACTCACTGGTAGGGAATGATGATTACTTCAGGATCATGTTCTCTCTGACCAGAAAGGCACAAGACACTATGTCCAAAAAGTCATCAACTGAAGTAAGCTTGCAAGGAAGGTAGAACCTTCCCATTTCAAATACTTTGGTTGAAGAAACAAAATCTAATTCAGTATCAGTTTCCTTCTACACATGGCCTTACAAGGCATCACATCCCTACTTTCCTTCAAGTATATATGGCATGGTAGAAGGGTCAGTATAAAGTTTATTATATGATACCAGCCAGTGCACAAAGTCAAAGTTGTGAAGCTAAAACAAGTATCACAACAGTTTTACCATAAGACATAAAGACAAAATTATTTAAATGAGTTGGTTAACAGGATTTACCTCATCCATAATAACTTCAAGACCAGAAAAATCCCAATCTTAACTCTGACCTCTAAAAAACATCAAAAGGCAAAAAATGTACAACAGTACCTCACAGTTTAATTGCTCTATGCATTTATTAGCTAATATTAATGGAGCAGAGGGGACAAAAGCTCACAAACATTTCACACATTTCACAAGCTGCATTGCAGGACAAAAAGTGACTAAGAAGGATCAACAGTATCCTAGGGTCTTGGTGGACGCATTCCTGGGGGAGGTGGACCTTGAAAAGAAAAAGCGAAATTCCATGAGATCATAAAAAAATAGACAAACATAAATATTCAGGGGCCTGGCTAGCACCACTAAGAAAATTATTAATACTCACTTACCTCTTATCCCTGGTGGAGGGGGTCTCATTCCTGGAGGGGGCATGCCTATTGGCGTCCCACGAGTAGGAGGAAGCCCAATTGGTGGGCCCATGGGTGGTCTCATACCAGGTGGAGGAGCCATAATTCCTAGAAAGAAAAATGGAAGGAAAAAAAGGGCACATAAATCAGCTAAGATGGTAGCATAAAGCACAAGATAATAGTTAAAAAAATAAGCCAGGTAGTAAGTAAAGAGTTGAATAAATTTCTCCTTGACCATTGCTACGGCAGATCATCCCAATTCAAGAGTCCATAGCTTTTCATTAAAAATCAATGGCCAAAAGTGAAAACATATTCCAAGTTCCTAGTTAGGGAGTTAGGCTGGGCCTTAATTCAGTATCTTCTTAAAGAGTGATTTTGGTCATCATGATTTTATTTCACAGATCCACACTGGTATCTATCAACCAAATTCTTTTAGCATTCTTTTTAGAACCAAATTCTCCATCGATTCCTTACCTGGAGGTGGGGTTGCTCGACCAACAGGTGTAGGTGCAGTCCCCCGTCCTGGTGGATACTGAGTTGGAGCTCCAGCAATGCTGGCAGTAGCAGCAACTGCAGCAGCTGCTACAGTGCCTCTTCCCTGTGGGGTCATTACCTGAGAAAGAATGCACAGACAGACAGTAAATATAAACACTTCTTCACACCATTCATATACAGAAAATAAAAGGCTGATCATACACTATTTATTAAACACAAAGTAATTAGAGTAATTCTGCACCTCTCCCATTTTTCTCATTTAAAGCACACTATCACCACTATCACTCCCCTTTAAAATGAACATGTCCGCTTTTAACCTCATCAGCCCTTTGCATTCTCAACTCTGGTTTATCCATCCATATTCCTCTTCGCTCATCAGTGCTGAGTTACTGCTATCATGGTAGCTTCATAATGTATATTTTTACCTCTCATCCCTCTACAACATATACTGCTTTACACAGTACAGGATGTTCACTCAGTTTTTTCAATCTCCTCAATATCAGATTCCAGGTATTTTCTCTCAGTAACACTCCTGGTTCCTCACCTGTTGAGATGGCCCCCCAACCCCTCGGACAGGGCCTGCTAATCCAGCAGGAGCCTGGGGAATTGGAACACCAGCTGGAACGCCTCTGCCGGCTGCCCTGCCAACCCCAGGGCCCCCTGCAGCTCCAGCAAGTGGTACCCGAGCAATGCCAGTCTGAAACAAAAAAACAACATATATAGCTTGAAATCAAATTTATGAAAGCTATCTATCAGTAATCATTCCTAAATAGTTACCTCTTTCCAACATTTCCCCATATAACCTATCTCATATGAGGTTCTATACTGAAAATAGCATCAAGAGAAGCATCCTACAGACTAGATGTACACTATTCAAATTGGGATCCCATATATTTTCACAATCCTATCAACAGAAAATAAATCAGCACTCCTACCCTTAACTAGACTGTAGTCAGCATAACTCATTAGAATATGCTTAATCTCCCATTACAGACAAACAAGAATTTATATCAAGTGCCAGGCACATTTTGACAAAGGTATAGTGTACTTTGTCTCTGTTGTACACTCATTTAGCACATAATTCAAACAATGCATTCATGTTCTGTCCTGTCCTACATCTTTCTTACATCTTTGGGGGGTGGTCCCTCCACAGTCATGGAAACCAAGTTCTCCCCACGCAACAACACCAGACCCAAAACTCGCTTTTCTTCACGCTCTGGCTGCTTAGCATTCTTTGGCCTATAAACGGGAAGAAAATTTTAGTATGATAAGTTATGGATCGACTCACTAACATTTTTATAGATAATTACCTATCAAGACAGTAATCCACGCCCAGATAGTCATGCTCAGTTACTGAGTTGTGACAAAAACAAAGAAAACTAGACTCGATATATAAAGGTGAGCTCTTTTCCTACCATACATCATACTTTCAGAATATTCCCTCAATGTTGTACTATAGCAAAACTAATTTCTTCTTTGTGAAACATAGATACAAATAACATTGCTAAAATTCTTTTAATAGTTGTTGCTATTGTTTAACTGGTAAGTCATGCCGACTCTGCGACCCCAGGAACTGCAGCACAATATACTTTCCTATCTTTCACTGTCTCCCAGAGTTTGTTCAAACTCACGCCCATTGAGTCAGTGATACCAATCATCTCATCCTCTGTCACCCTCTTCTCCTCCTGCCCTCAATCTTTTCCAGCATAAGGGTCTTTACTGATGTCAAATCTTGGAATTTTATCTTTTTCCTTCCAGTTTTACTGACATACAATTGACAAACCATACTGTGTTAACTTTAAGATATACAGCATAATGACTTACTTATTTCATGAAATGACTATCACAATAATTTTAGTGGACCTCCAACATGTCTTACAGATACAAAAGAAAAAAATGTTTTTCCTTGTGATGAAAACTCTTTTAATAACATTCATAGATAACAGACAGCACTGTTAACCTCATTTCTCATGCTCTGCATTACATCCCTTGTACCTAATTATCTTAAAAATCGAAGTTCATACCACTTTTATCCAATTCACCCCACCATCCTCTGCCTCTGGCAGCCACAAATTTGATCTCGTTTTCTGAGTTTGTTTTTGAAGTATAATTGACCTACAATACTACATTATTTTCTAATACACTACACAGTAATTCAGTTATTTCTATTATAAGGAGATCATTATAAAGTGATCAACACTGGCTAAGACTTTGAAGACAGGAAACACTGACACCAAGTTTTTATGTTAAAATGGGATTTAAATCATTTTTAACTAAATAAGTAAATACTAATGACAGACTACTGAAATAAAGGATGAGAACAGCAACAGGCAATAACAGCCTAATAGCAGACACCTGCTTATTCCTAGACTTACCACATACTATATAACCATGGGAAGTGGCTTCACAGGTGCTGCTAATGGTAAAGAACCCGTCTGTCAATGCAGGAGACATAAGAGACGTGGGTCTGAGTCCTGGAAGATGGCAACCCACTCCAGTGTTCTTGTCAGGAGAATCTCATGGACAGAGCAGCCTGGCAGGCTACAGTCCATGAGGTGGCAAAGAGTCAGACACAACCCAAGTGACTGGAGTACGCATGGATATAATCAGGGGAAATCTTTCTGAAAACTTTTTGAAACTGTTAGTCTAATTTCCTCATGTGTCAGCAGCAAAAATCATATATGCATACAACTTCTACCATATAATATAGATAGTGCCTTATTTAGGTGAAATTACCCCTAACACTACTGAAGAATGAGACATAAATTAAGGATAAAGCACTCTCAATTGTCTTTAGTATTTATCAAAGTTGTAATTTTTAAAAAATCGTTTTCAGTAAAAATGTAGATTATTTAAACAAAACCTTAACGTTGATCATTAACTTAGCATTCATCATCTAGAATTTCTGAAATGATCCAACTTCATATGCAGAAGAAAATTAAGAATAAATAAAAACAAAAAGACAAGGAACATGTTATAGGTTCTAGTAATATTTGAGAACAGACGTGTATAGCAGGCAGGCAAAGCATCATCACCTTTCTCTTCATACAGAAAATTCTAAGTGAATTGGTCAAATTAAATTTTTGGACAATGTATCATCAACTGTGGGAACAGAAGAAATCAAGCCAATGGTCAATATAAATTCTGCCCCTAGATAAGAGCCTGATACAAAACCATTTTGAACATCTAGAGATATTACAAGCACTGACCCAAATACTCTGAATGAAAAGTCAATTGAGTATAACAGCTCTGGGATCTACCAAGTGCCACGCCATTATTGTTAAAGGAAGTTCCTCAAACACAGGTGCAAAGAGGATTGCATCGTAGGTAAGGCACAAACATGCTGCTGCTGCTAAGTCACTTCAGTCGTGTCCGACTCTGTGTGACCCCATAGACGGCAGCCCACCAGGCTCCCCCGCCCCCGGGATTCTCCAGGTAAGAACACTGGAATGGGCTGCCATTTCCTTCTCCAATGCATGAAAGTGAAAAGTGAAAGGGAAGTCGCTCAGTCGTGTCCGACTCTCACGACCCCATGGACCGCAGCCTACCAGGCTCCTCCATTCATGGGATTTTCCAGGCAAGAGTACTGGAGTGCGATGCCATCGCCTTCTCCAAGGCACAAACATATTGAAGTTATTTCTGGAGAAGGAGCATGGACAAACTCCCAAAACAAATAAGCAAGAGAGGTTAGAGGCTGACACCAAATCAACACTGACCACGTGAGTTCAGACAAAACAACGGGCAGGCAAAGAGGCTGACTGAACAACTGCTAGACCAGGCCTGAACTATTCTATTCTCATTTCAACTCCTCAACCATGAAGAGTAATTGTGACTCTTACAATTCCTTCGATCTCAATTTTCTAAATAAACATAAATTGTTATTCTGAGAGTAGCATACAGCTTTTTTCCTCAGTTTTAGTTCATAATTGTACTTTTGAAATGAAAATTTAAAAAATAATAAAATAGTAGTGTGGATATGGTGACTCTAATACTGGAAGATTCATCCAATTCAGAGATGAGACCAGGACAGGACTGCCATTTTTCCTGTCTCCTTCAGCAGGTACCCTAACTACTTACTTTACCCTCCTTTACCCTTAACTTAAACTGTTCTGCCTCTCCCTCAGGACCCCACTACCCAAACCCAAAGTGGTCTTACTTGATCTTCCTGAACTCATCACAATCACAGAGGATCAAGTTCATATGCTTGTCAAAAGCCTTAAAGGTGCCAATGAAGATACGACCATCTTGCAGGATACATCTCATCCTATAGTCAATGTGCTGCAGCATCTTGCTACTCTTTCCCACAGTCTGGAAGGAGTAAGATAAGTTAGTCATCACTTTGTCTGCAGCTACTTTATAACCCTTTCCTGTTTCTTCCCCACTCCTATACCAATCCAAATTCAACTGCTTTCTTAACAAAAACATCATGCAGTCAATTTTTTCTTACCTTACCTTTAGGATACTAAATTTGGACCCAGGACCACTTATACTCTATGGAATGGTCTGCTTTTCAGAATCCCTGTGTAGTTTTCCACTGCCCTCAATATGACATCCCCAATAGATTCCCAAATCCAGTTCTCCCTTTTAGCATACCTGTCCCTTCCCAATCTGAATCCCAAATCTCTCTCCTGCAGAGTACTTGATCCTGAGGACTATTTCTTTTCCTACTAGACACCTAGACAATTGGTGGCAAATTCCTATCTCCATCAAAAACTTTGCAGTTTCCGTCAACCCAATGTAAACACAATGTATTATTTTTCAGTTCTCTTTTAAAGGCCTCTATCCTAGCTTACACCCCACCTCTTATACCATTCAGAACTTTCATCAGTGTTCCTCAAACTTTTAATTTTTTTTAAAGGTGCCACTAAGGCACCTTTAAAATTTTAATATGCATAAATACTATTTACATATTGTGGACCTCTGGAAGACCCCAAACCACTGTAAAAATCTAAGATTCTTCTTATTCCTCAAAAACTAATTTTCAGTTCCTTTGGATATCCTTCCCATCAAGAATTTATGTTCTTGGTTACCTAAACTCTTTGGGGTCGCAAAGAGTCGGACACGACTGAGTGACTGAACTGAACCTTAAACAGAACCACAAAACAGATCAGGATGCTGTATCTCTCTAGACTGCTTTCCTTTGTACCAATCAAGCCTCAAAGACCTCCATTTTTCTTCCCCACGGATTCCAAGCCTGTTCCTCGACTGTGGTTTTGCTGGACCATCTATTTTCAAAGTAGACTTTTCAATCTATTGAAATCTGACCTCGAGTCTCCCATCTGCAGGTGATCCCTCACCACTGTAAATATGACCAAAAATTCTGTTCTGTTTTTCTTCACAATGCAAGGTCTCTATAACAGGACAACATATCGAGGTTTTCTCCAGTTTTTATTCAATGCAATGAGGTATCATCTCTATAGATTAATTTCCTATTAAGAACCCCAAAACACCCCACACTCTGGAAATCCAATATATTGAGAGAGTAGCTGCTCTTCCCTCTACCCTAATAAACATCTTACCATGATTGCTGTTCCACCAAATTCAATCTCCACAGGAAAGTTTCAGGATCCTTAAGACCTAAGGGAAGGCTACAGATAAAGGTATGACGCAGGTTCTCTTACAAACAATGCAAGCTGAGGCAGAAGCTTCAAATAGTAGATGGAGCCTGCAGAGGAAAGCATGATCAAGCTGCACCACATCTACCATGGTTTAAAACAGGCAGAAAATCTTAAATCACTCCATTTCATTCTTATACCCACCAATTAAACACCAAATTTCACTATTTGATCACCTTATCTCCCATTTTTTGCACACCTGTAAGTTACCAGTTTGTTGAATGTAATTTTACACAGAAATTCTTAAAAGTTTCAAAAATAAGTTTAATTTTCTATTAATATTCCCAAAATGTAGTATTCTCTTTTTCCATCCTTATTCTAAGGTGTTTAATTCTCCAGTCACAAATTAATACCAAGTAATCTCAACTTCAACATTTTGGTATTCCTAAGTTTTTCCATTTGAATTCCTCCTGAGTTAGCCCAGATTTTGCTCCTTGGCTAAACCACCTAAATGCTTTCAACCTCAGTGTTACCTCCCCGCACCAAGCCAAAGTCCCTTCAGAATAATGCTAGGAAATATCTCTTCACTAAGAATGTAATATATTATCACGTACCTGCTTAAGATGTCCTTTGTCAAAAGGCGACATACCACTACTGAATGCTTACATGTATGTACAGTCAACTTTCTTAGTAATCAAAGAAACAAGCATTAGAATACTATCATTTCCCCAGATATACTTAAGAAAATGCTTCTAATAAGTATCAACCAAATCTAGCCAAAACTAGTAAATGGTCTCAAACTGCCAATTATATTTAAAAAGCAAACATACACATTATGTTCTTTATGAATGGGAATTTGGTTTTATATAAAAGTAACTCGGTATCATAAACAAATCTAGTATAATTGTACTTTCGGCAATGCAAACATTTCAAGTAAGATTGCTGTCTCCATTGTTTTCAATAGAGAAGATTTACAAACAATAAGCTGGTTAAGTAATTTACAATCATCTATTTTCTTATGTGAAAATAAAATCATTTAAATAGTGGCTAAGATCTATGGCAGCATCAAAAAAGAATGGTGTGTAAAAACTATAATAGATTAGAAGAGAGTTTAACAAAGTTATGCAAATAATTCAGTAAGGATGGTAAAATGTAGAAGCAGTATTTCCCTACAATTAGAAAAAATTTGTGTCAGTTCATTACATTTTAAAGAGAACTTGGAGGGTATTAGGTTTTCTAAAAAAGATAAAATGACCATTACTCAGACTCTCTCTCCCAAGCTTTGTTCTTCACATGCAAACTGCCATGCATCCTTTGTGCAGCTTTTTCTGTAAGTCAATCTTACCCTCAATAAATGTAGTTTCTCCTTTTCCAATCTGGATTCCTTTTATATCTTTTTCTTCTCCGGCTGCTAAGGCTAGGACTTTCAAAACTATGTTGAATGATAGTGATAAGAGTGATGAGAGTGGACTCGTCTTATTCCTGAATGTAAAGGAAATGCTTTCAGTTTTTCACCACTGAGGATAATGTTTGCTGAGTTGGTCATATATGGCCTTTATTATGTTGAGGTATGTTCCTTCTATGCCTACTCTCTGGTGAGTTTTTATCATAAATGGGTGTTTAATTTTGTAAAAGGCTTTCTCTGCATCTACTGAGATGATCATGTGATTTTTATATTTCAATTTGTTAATATGGTGAATCATATTGACTGATTTGTGTATACTGAAGAATCCTTGAATCCCTGGATAAAGCCCATCATTGGATTCTGTTTGTTAGCATTTAGTTGAGGATTTGTTCATCTATGTTCATCAGTAATTGGCCTGTAATTTCCTTTTTTGCAGCATCTTTGTCTGATTTTGGTAACTGGGTGACACAATAGGGCACTTAAAATATCCCACTCACACCAATGGACAGATGATCCAGACAGAAAATCAATAAGAAAACCCAAGTTTTAACTGATACAATGGATCAGTTAGACCTAATTGATATCTACAGGGTATTTCATCCACAAAAAAATAGACTTCACTTTTTTCTCAAGTGCACATGGAACATTCTCCAGGATAGATCACATCCTGGGCTAGAAATCAAACCCTTGGTTAAATTTTTAAAAGTTGAAATCATTTCAAGCATCTTTCGAGGCTGTAAGATTAGGTATCAACTACATGAAAAGTACTATAAAAAACACAAACACATGGAGGTTAAACAGGCTTCTGAATAACCAACAGATCACTAAAGAAATCAAAAAGGAAATCAAAATACGTCTAGAAACAAATGACAATGAAAGCACAACTCAAAATCTATTGGACGCAATAAAAGCAGTGCTAAGAGGGAAATTTATAGATATACAAGCCTACCTCAAGAAAAAAGAGACATCAAATAAACACCTAATGTTACACCTAAAGTCAACTAGAAAAAGAACAACAAAAAACCCCCAAAGCTAGTAGAAGGAAAGAAATCACAATGATCAGAAGAAACAAATGAAAAAGAAATGTAGACTACAGCAAAATTCATTGCAAAGCTGGTTCTGTAAGAAGATAAAACTGATGATCCCATCAAAACAAAAGGGGGAAGACTCAAATGAACAAAATGAAAAAGGAGA
Source organism: Cephalophus harveyi (assembly GCA_006410635.1). Taxonomy (NCBI): domain Eukaryota; kingdom Metazoa; phylum Chordata; class Mammalia; order Artiodactyla; family Bovidae; genus Cephalophus; species Cephalophus harveyi. Next base: position 33,169 of record SJYT01015715.1, on the reverse strand, counting down.
AGTTACAACAGACAACACAGAAATATGAAAGGTCATAAGAGAATAGTATGAGCAATTACATGCCAATAAAATGGACATGGTGGAAGAAATGGAACCAATTCTTGGAAAAGTATAACCTTCCAAACCTGAACCAAGAAGAAACAGAAAATATGAACAGACCGATCACAAGCATGCAAATTGAAACTGTAATAAAAAATCTTCCAACAAACAAAAGCCCAAGGCCAGATGGCTTCACAGGCAAATTCTATCAAAAGTTTAGAGAACACCTATCCTGCTCATACTCTTCCAGAAAATTGCAGAGGAAGAATGTAATTTTAATCCAAATCCACATGAAAAGTTTCAGGCCTATAATTTAAATGTTCTGAATTCTGACAGGATTCTCTATAAAAGAGCAGTATGTAAATTCAGGAAACCTTGGTATGTTTGAACCACTAGCAATTTGCACTTTTATGATAGTATATCTAAGATTTAAAATCTTCAGCAATCCATGGAGACAGAAAGTTAAGTGGTTATCTGAAATAGGGGATGGAGCTGGAAATAAATGGCACAAAGGGATCTTACTCAGGCAACAGAAAACCCTACTAAAAGGACGCATGGCAATGGCTGTAACAGCAATCTGCTTATAACTGGGCAAATTCTATGGTATATACAATATATACCAATAAAGCTGTTCTCATACAGTAAATTGTCTGAACCATCAAATTATCTTCAAGGTTGCTAGGATTACACTTAATATTGCCACTAGTGCCTCCAAAGAACAAAAGCATCTGAATGTTCAGTAAGACGGTATTCCTGGCCCTTATTCCCAAATGGAGACATGCTACTAGACAATGAGCCACAGACAGTGATTACCAGGTGAAAAAAACAGGGCTGGACATGGCTTTTCAAAATTTCACTTAAAAGGAAAGAAGTGTAATCACAGAAAGGTTTCCGAAATAAAGATTAATATAATAGGCTTCCCTGGTGGCTCAGACAGTAAAGAATCTGCCTGCAATGCAGGAGGCCTGAGTTCAATCCCTGCATCAGGAAGATCCCCTGTAGAAGGGAACTGCTACCCATTCCAGTGTTCTTGCCTGAAGAATTCCATGGATATAGCAGCCCAGTGGGCAACAGTCCATGAGGTTGCAGAGTCAGACATAACTGAGCGACTAACACTTTCACTTTTCAGTGGGAACCAGTATCAAATGGGCATTTAAGGTGGAAATTTGTGGTCATCACCCCTCAAATGAAATTTTATAATTCAGAGTCAGGGATTTTACCTTCAAGTGCCAAAAGATTTAAGAGTCCAGATTTCCCAATCAGACCCATTCCAAATGTTTTATCCTGCTTGGTATTTCAGTGAACACATACCAAACCAGGTTCATACAGCTTAGCTATTAAGAGATCAACAAATGCAAACAAAGATTTCCTGGTATAGTGGATCAGAACACAAATGGAAGCCAGTCAGGCCTGTATCTGTCCCTCTAACCTGTTTGAGGTTCCAAACTCCTCCCACAACCACTATGTTATTACCAAGTATAAAAATGCACCTGGGGATTTGAGTCACAGACTAAGAACTGGAGACCTATAGAATGGGGACATAAATATGTAATATGTATAAAATAATCCATATAAATAGGAGGTAACATTTCACTCAGAATAGGGGTTGACTAATTGGAGAGGTTAAGAATGGGCTTCTCTTAATGAGATGCATTTGAAATTTAGAAAGCTATATCTCATTCCTAAATTCAGCATACTCTAATCATGAATCCTTGTGAGGGAAAGGAGATATATTACTTTGTAGAGTGATCAAATGTTATCTCCACAGCAAAGAACAAAATGCTTTAAGGGGAAAAAAAAACAAGAGCAGCAATATTACACTGCACTAAGGAATTAGCAGTTATAATAAATTTCCTGATGAAAGTGGACATAAACAAATAAATGGTCCAGGGAGCCTCACTACATCCTGGGACTCCTCCGAAAGAAGAGTTCTCAAACTTTTGAAAAGGGTGGACTTTGAAATGATTAAACTACGTAGATATGTAAAGCTTCCTTAAATCAAAAGATCTGATGGTCAGACTTGGCCAAATAACATACAAAAAATGAGAAGTCACAGAACAATGCTATAGTATTAGTTCCCGTTCACCTGGTAAAACAGACCCTTCACAGAAAAAAAAAAAAATGCACAAAAGTCTAACGAGAGAAACACAAGTAAGTGGAAACTATTAATACACAAAGCAATGCCACTTAAACCAGAGGAAAACAATTTTTCCATTTTGGAAAGTGTTTATCAAAGGGGAAAAAAGAGACATTTCAAAGGTGGTACTAAGAAATTATCACTGTAGTAATTATTCTTGAACTTTTGAACTGTGGTGTTGGAGAAGACTTGAGGGTCCCTTGGACTGCAAGGAGATCCACCAGTCAATCCTAAAGGAAATCAGTCCTGAATATTCATTGGAAGGACTGACACTGAAGCTGAAACTCCAATACTTTGGCCACCTGATGTGAAGAACTGACTTATTAGAAAAGGCCCTGATGCTGGGAAAGATTGAAGGTAGGAGAAGGGGAAGACAGAGGATGAGATGGTTGGATGGCATTACTGACTCAATAGTCAGGAGTTTGAGTGGACTCCAGGAGTTAGTGATGGACAGGTAAGCCTGGTGTGCTGCAATCCATGGGGTCACAAAGTATCAAGACATTACTGAGCGACTGAACTGAATTATTCTTGATGGTAATCAATACTGCTTATGTTATTAGAAAGCAACACAACAAAACATTTCAGAAATTACTAATTTTTATACCCTGCATACCCAAACTGAATCCTCATCCTAATAAATTTAAAATACCTAATATACAATATCTTAAAAATGCAGAATATTCATAATAGCAGAGCAAACTAGGGGAAAAAAAAACACAAGTACAAAGAAAAAGTAAATCATGAAGGGACCATCATTTATTCATTACAAATGATATTGAGGATTATGTAATAAAATGAAGGAACATTAATGATATACATAAGTAGAATAGTTTAAAAACATGATTACAACTATGTTTTCAAAAGAAAAGCAAATGGGTAAAATGAAAGAAAAAAAAAATGCCACTATGGTTGAAACATGGCTATTTAAAATCTGTGGTTTACTTTCCCATTTTTCTTGGCTATCACTCATATGCTTTACATTTTTATAATGAAAAAGAAAACATATCAATTGTTTAAATGTCTTTACCCATTTACATGTATAGCAGATTTTAACAAGACCCTTATCACCAAAATCATCTGCTTCTCTACTCTGTAATGTTTACTTCATCTACTCTCCTTATAATACCTTTCCCTTTACCACATTCTATGGTACCAACACTCCCCTACTGGCTCCACCTTATGTTTTCATCTTTGAAAGTGGTTCTCTAAGAGACTAGTAGACTTTTTGTTTTAAAGGGAAAGATAATAAATATTGTAGGCCTTGCCTGCCACTCAATCTGTCATGAATACTCCCATCTGCCACTGTACTGTCAACAATATCCACAGGCCATATGTAAATAAATGGATATGGCTCTGTGCTAATGAAATTTTATTTATAAAAACAGGCAATAAATGAGTCAGATACTTTATCAACTCTTGCTGTAAAATAATTCTAGTAACTAGTACTATTTAGATGAAACTAGCACTTAAAACTTAGAAAATTAGAGTACTCTACTTGCAGATCATAATTATGATTTAAATAATACTATACAGGAACTTGCAAGAGTATCTATACTAAATGGCCAAAAAATTCTTGGTTAAAAAATCAATTATGCATGTAAAAATGCTCTTTCTCTGGGGGACAGCTGAGGACAATTACCAGATTCCACTGCCTGAAATCAATTCTACTGTCTTGCAATCAAGTCCAGGTAATTACTGGAGAATGCTGGGTAAAGAATTCAGTAGGGAAGGATTTTTCCTTTTGAAATGATGGCCATAAACAAGACTAATTAATTTGAGTTGCAGGGTTATACTCTGAAATGGAAATGAAGAAAATCTAGAAGAAAACTCATCTATAAACTTCTTTCCTCTCTTAGTTTCTGAAAAGTACATATTAAACCTTTTGAACTTAGGTCATTCAAATCTTAAACTTAAGAAAGGAAAAATAAAGTATTTAATAAAAATTAATTGCAATTTTCTAAAAATCTAAGCAACTAACACAAAAATAAATCTACATAACACTGACAAATCATGAGTTAATAGTTTTGTTACATTGTCAGATGATTCAAACAAATGGGCAACAAAATATGAGGAAAGAAAACAAAAAATAACTAATAAATAAGCCTGGGAAAATATTTAGCTTCTCATCTGCTAATGGATGTGATGTGTATTTCTAATTTAATAGAAATAAATTATATGTAATTGACATAATTAATGCAGATGAAAGTGTACCTGGCACTATACTTTCTCATGGCAATGAAGACTAATAATTCATAACATAATTTAGAACATGAACCTTAATTTCAAATTCCTTGATTTATTTTCACATCTGCATATCCAAGGAAATGGTCCTATCTGATATTTTACAAAAAGCAAATCACTGAAACTTCATTATCAGCAGAAAAGATAAAAGTTCTCACAGAAAGGAATTCTAAAACATATCAGCAGGACATTCAGCAACTATTTATAATGAAATACTTTTCTTATGTTAAGGTGAAAAGCAGTACAAGTTAAATATGAATAAAACTACCTAAAAAGCAAAGACTACATTGTCTAGAAAGTAACTCATGACAAAAGTCTTTCAGGGTGAGAGCATTAAGGTACTGCTTTTACTTTAATTAAATGACCTCCAAACATCCTACCCTTTAATTAGTTGTTTAATCCTGATCATGATTTCATCAGCTATAACCTGTTTTTATTTTTCTCTTGAAATCAGCTACCTTGGTGTTCCAATACTGCTTTAACCACCTCTTGGTGTCTCAGCTAAGAATGCCTGTCTCAGTTCTGCCTGGAAATCCACCACAGGTACTTGCTGCTGCTGAGATCGCCTCAGGTACACGTGACACCTAAGACAAGAGCACAAAACACATAAATGAAAAGACATTTCCCTATATAGTTAACAATGCGAGCATGAAAAGTCCCTTACATTTAATCCTCAAGGTTCAGAGCATACCATTACATTATGAACAAATTATAAAAGAGGAGACTCTCTGCACATAGGAATGTACAAGAACTGATGGATACTTACCCTCTTTGGTGATATTACCAAGGAACTTAAAGGAAAAAAAAAAAAGAGCTCTTTTGGTTTAAAATGCCCTATGAAAGAACCAAGAGTATAATAATCATTTCTCATCTGGAAACAACTCTTTAACCCCTAGGGAGGTAGGGTACTGGTTAAGGCATTTCCAATGAGACATTTTAAGATAGTTATTTATGCTGACAAGAAGTTACTAACTGAAACAAAGAACTTCCAAGCTACTTAGGCTCTCAGACTACGTAAATCTACCATCCTTTAGTTATCAGGGAATTCTAGAAAAATACTCAACATATTCCTACCTATGAGTAGGACTCTATCTGGCTGTGAATCTGATCCTGAGGATAAGAGGTACAGGAAATTACACAGGTTGCTGGCTAACAAGACAAGCATAAATAAATCACCAGCCAACAAACTGCCCTCATTATAAGTATGTGCTTGCATGCTAAGTCACTTTAGTTGTATCCAATTTTTTGTGACCCTGTGGACCTTAGCCCACCAGGCTCCTCTGTTCATGGGATTCTCCAGGCAAGAATACTACAGTGGGTCGCTGTGTCCTCCTCCTCCAAGGGATCTTCCCAGGGATGGAAACCATTTCTCTTACTTCCTGTACTAGCAAGCAGTTGATAAGTACATATGTATGAAAATATTCAGTAACAGCTAGAATTGAAAATGGGACTGTGATAAATGGTTTTCCACTACTTCTATACTTTTAAAGTAAGATTTTTAACTGCAGTTCATGGGGTCACAAAGAGTGGGACATGACTAAGCAAACTGAACAACAACATAAAGAATTAGGCTGGACTTTGTCCATGGTTCCTAGGAGGTAATCTCTAATCCTTTGTGTTTAACCAGTGATAGGAGTGTCTTTCTTATTCATGGTGGGCCTCTGGGATCACACCAGAGTTAAAGCTAACTAGATGGCTCAGGTTAAAACCTGGGCTTAGAGAACAGAATATTTATGCTGCTTACCTGTTTCTATAATCCACCTATTATCAAAGTGGACAAACGTGGTTGGGGAAATTATACTGTTTTTCCAACTCAAAATTACCCTCAGATCCTGGTTCAGCACCTCCTAGTGTTTATATATAACATATACAACAGACATCAGGAAAACGAAGTTGTCTCTTCTTCAAAAGCAATGAAGTATTTCCACAGATATGGACAAATGAATGAAACCTAAAGCAAGCTTTTAGAAGAGTAGCATATGACCACCTGTTATACTGATGATTCACACTGATGTTACACTGGATAAAGGCTAAAACAATATAACAAATGTAATAGAACTTTCACTCACTAACAAAGATCCTCTCCCAAGAAATCTCTTTCCACAAAGCTCTAATAAAATATAACAAATGTAACAGAACCTTCACTCACTAACAAAGATCCTCTCCCAAGGAATCTCCTCCACCCATACCTCTGCCACAATCTCTAATCTACCTCAAGTTATTTCTAGAGATTCTGGGGAGGAAAAAAAAATGACATTACCATGTAAAAGAAAACAGGCAAATGCCTATCATAAATTATATAAAATATTCACTCAAAGTGAATATTTAGTAAACTGAACATTAAAGTGAATTTAATAAAGGAAAATAATGAACTCTGAAGAATAAGTAAAGTAAAACAGACATGGGAAAATAGAGAAATCTTTTGCCTTGCCAATAATCTTAAATATGCAAAATACTGAAATTTTCCCACATATTATATGAGCAAATAACAAAAATAAAATACAAAATGCTACCCATGTAAAAACTTCGTATTTGTAAAAACGTCATATTTGAAGAAGTAAAATAAAATACAAATAAATATTAATAACAGCTGACCCTTAAATAAGAGTTTGAATTGTGTGGGTCTACTTATATATGTTTTTTCCCCCAATAAATATATTGGGGATTTTTTTTTGGGGGGGGGGGAATTTTTGACAATTTGAAAAACTTGCAGACAAACCAGAGCCTAGAAACATCAAAAAAAGAAAGTCAGGTATGTCATGAACATGTAAAATATATGTAGACATACATTTAACATAAAAATGTTGTTCAGTCAACTGTCTATATTATCAGTAACGCTTCTAGTCAACAAGAGGCTATTTATAGTTCAATTTGGGGGGGACTCAAAAGATACATGGGGATTTTTGCCTATGTGGGGGACTGCAACCCAACTCCCTCGTTATTCAAGAGACAACTGCAATATTAATTTTCAGACTGACTGCTCCTTTCTTCACTGCAATAACTAAGAAATGCAAACAATGTAAATATCCATTAGTAAGATAATGATAAAGGTTATTATAGAATGCCTGACATGGAAAGACTCCCAAGACATACTGTTACACAATACATCTTCAGTATATAAACAAACATGCCTACACACACACACACACACACACACACACACTCACTCCCTCCCTCCCTCCATATGTGTATACATGAATGCATATTAAAAGGTCTGAAATGATAAGAGATCAAACTACCTGAGGATTCATCTCTGGGGAGACACAGGGAGGGGAATGGACTGGTGATACTTGATACTCACTGTGTATCTCAAAATTACATGTTTTATGAGAAAATTATATTCATGTATTAGTAATAGCAATACAATTTGAAAAATAACAGCTTTAGGAAAGAATAACAATTTTACCACTGATAACTATCAAGATTTGTGGTAATAACAAAATGCACAAGACCCAATGTAGATTCAGTATGTATCATGTCATTGTTATTGTTTTAGCTGCTAAGTTGTGACTCTTTAGAAATGTTAATATAGTTTTAATTGAAATGCTCCTTCTAGAAACACATTCATATCCTAAATTAAGAGAAAAATGCATACATTTCAAATATACTAACTAAAATAATTCTAAAGACTGCAGAGCAAACATGGATACATAAATTTACATCTCTTCAAAGCACAGAACATATGGCAAGCACAACAAAAGTGTAACAAATAATAAAGCAGAAACAACTTTAATATGTTGAAGGAGGCAGAACTTTATGAACATACCATGTTACCTACACAGGTATAGATAAAAGGAAATACATGTTACTAAAATTTTAGCAAAAGTTAGGACAACATAGTTATGGATAATTTAATTGCTTTTTTACTATATCAATATAACATGCACAAGCTTCTTTCATTAATTAAATTCATTCAAATTCCCTGTGGCAGCATACTTTGTTCCAATTTGAAAATGCCCTAAATTGGTTCTCAGGGCCTGATTGTACTCACTCCTGGTTGCTCAGTGAGGCTGTCCTTCTACGTTTGACTTGGACTTCCACCTCTGGTACGTGCTGTTCTGTAGTCCGTCTCAAGTGTAAACGGTCCCTGAGGTAGAAAGGGGATTTGTTTTACAGAATTCATCAACTTCTGAAATAACCACTTATTTAAAGATTATACATATATCTAGTAAAATGGAATTTTTAAACTCCATCTAATTAAAGCAAGATATGATGATATATGCCAATTACAAATCAATAAAACTGACAAAGGTAGAATTAAATATTATAAGATCTTTATCCATCAATGGTCAGAATCTAGCCCAAAATTACTTTCTCCCTTTAGATTCCCCTTGACAGTGGAAAACTTCAAAGGAAAAATATCAAAAAATTAAGCAAAACTGTATATTTCTACATATACAGATATAACACTATATTTTTACAGATATATTTACATACAAATAAATGTACATACCCCTGAAAAATGGCAACAATGATTCAAAAAATGATTTGAAAAATATTTTATTATGATAGATCCTTCTGTATAGCAGAATAAAGTATAAAATTTAAAATACAAAGTGTCTATTTAAGCAATCTCTTGTGTGAATGCTCCCTTCTTAGGATTTGAGAAACAAATTTTAAAAATGCTTAAAAAAAAAAAAAAAAAAACATAGCCACTGACAGTATAATCTGCAGAATAGCTCACAAAATGGCTGCTCAAAGGATCTGAACAGGAAATCTGTTCAGCACTTGGGTCAGACTACAAACTACAGGAACTGAAATTTTAAAATGTCAACTCAAAACAGAAATAAGGAAAGGCATTTTACACCAGTAGTATTTCCCAGGCAGATTTCAAAGGACACATTCCAAAAGATATTTCCTGAACCCATGCTATTTTAGGTTTTATATTAGATTATGCAAAATAAACAAAAGAGTTACCAAAACCCCGGATTTGCTTCAAAAACTTTAATGTTCTAATCAAGCAGTAGAAAAGATCATTTAAAAAAAAAAATACCTTTGCTAATCTCCTTGACCTTTGGACCTTTGATTAGGTAATGCTTTCTTAGATTATGACACCTAAAGTACCTAATGGAGACAGAAATCCATAGGATTTCACCAAAAGTGAAAAATCTTTGCTTCAAAAGAAAAACAATTAGAAGCTTGGGAGAAAATGTATGCAAATTATATATGCGATGAAAGTCTTTTATCCAGGATATATATAGTATTAACATTAGTCGCTCAGTCGTGTCCGACTTTTTTCGACCCCATGGACTACATGTAGCCCGCCAGGCTCCTCTGCCCATGGGATTCTCTAGGCAAAAATACTGGAGTGGGCCGCCATTTCCTCCTCCAGATATAAAGAACTCTAATTTAGAGAGATATAAAGAACTCTTACAACTCAATAATATAGTAACAAAGCAATTTTAAAATGAGTAAAGGGCGCTTCCCTGATGGCTCAGTGGTAAAGAATCCACCTGCCAAAGCAGAAAACACAAGTTCCATATTTGGTATGGGAAGATCCCACATATAGACCATGAAGCTGCTAAAGCCCTACACCACAACTTTTGAGCCTGTGCTTTAGAGCTCAGGAACAGAAAAAACCAAAGCCCACATGCCCTAGAGCCAGCCTGCACAAGAGAAGCCACAGCAAAGAGAAGACCTTGCACTACAACTTAAGAGAACAGCCCCAGCTCACCACAACTAGAGAAAAGCCTGTGCAACAATGAAGACCCAGCACAGCTATGAAACAAATAAATTACAAAAAATAAAATGAGTAAAAGTTTCAAACAGATCGCTTTCCAAATGCATAAAAATTTCCCTTAACAGAAGAAAAGATGCTCAATATGAGGGTCATTAGGAAAACACAAATCAAAACCACAAACACCACTTCATACCACAGGAGTAGGATGTGGAGAAACTGGAGAAATGAAAAATGACACAACTCTGGTACTTCTTACAAATGCTGAGCATATTAACATGTGACCCATTATTTCCACTCCAAGCTTGGAGTGAAATAAAAACTCAAACTTGAACATGAAAGTTCCTAGCAGTGTTAGGTGTAATAGCCAAAAATAGAAATAACCCAAAGTATAAATGATGAACGCATAAACAAAATACGGTGTGGTATGGTATATCCATACAATGGAATGTCAGTCATAAAAAAGGATGAAATACTGATACACAAGATGGTAGTTTCAAACATATTTACTAATACATTAATACAGTAAAAGGAATTATAAACCTCTGCTTTGCCATAGACCTCTGCTTTGTCACAGACCACCCATTATGATTAATTGAAGCTTAACTGAGAATACCCCATTATCCATCCCACCCCTCAGAAAAAATCTTCAGTTCCTTTATGTAACCTGAAGGTCTGTGTTCAACTGAGAAAATAATCAGTATATAAAGGTATCTTTTTCAATTTTCAAAGATTTTTAAAGCTACTTGCAAAATCAGTGATGAGCAGCTTTATTTTGAACTTTGTTCTAAATACACATATGTACATTTGTAATGTCCCTAACTGCATTTCTAACCCAGAAGCCAACATTTCAGAAAATTCAGTATTTAAATTAAGAGAGAAAAAAAGTTACATGTACACAATGATAATTTTTCATTCCAAAATCCCTTTCATTAAAAAATTAATACTAATCTGGAAATATGGGCTTCTCAGATGGCTCCATGGTAAAGAAGCCACCTGCCAAGCAGGAGACTCCAGTTTAATCCCTGAGAAGATCCCCAGAAGAAAATGGCAACCCACTCCAGTATTCTTGCCTAATAAATCCCATGGACAGAGGAGCCTGGCTATCATCCATGGAGTTCCAAAAAAGTCAAGACACGAGTTAGCAACTAAAACAAAAACAAATTTGAAAATATAATGAAAAAGCAAAAGATAATGAGATATGATAGGGTTTTTTCCTGTCTAATATTCTATCAAATATTCAGGATTCCTTACACGCCCCTGCCCCCCCAAAAAAGTAATAACTCAATGGTTAAGACCTCAAGAATGAGAAATAAAAATTAAAAAACACAAAGATAATGTGAGGTAATTCCAGGGTGTGATCTCCCCACTAACATGAAAATCAGTGCCTCTAAAAACAAAACCTTTAGAATCAAAGAGAATTCTGAGCCAGCCAGCACCCAGGAACCAGAAAATAGAACTTTTTTGCCCACTCTTATTAGTGAAGGATGATGCCTTAACCATCAACAACTCATGTTCAAAGTACCTTGCCTTAGAAAGCAACACACAGTCCTTGCTCTAAACTTCAGACAGGGCTCATATTCCTTTCCCATTCTCAAAAAGCTGTGGTACTATGCCAAATAGTCACAAGGCAGGACAGAGACCTTCAAACTTCAGGTCTTTCCACAGAGTCCGCCATATTGAGGTCCTAAGTCAGAGGGCAAGACTACAAAATGGCGGACCAGGATGATGCACTCTCATCTCGCAAAGGGCCAAAAGATCAGATGTTCATATTTGAAGCAGTATCTTCCTACAAGCAGAAAAAAAAAAAGATGCAAATCATAAGTATCACAAAATACCAGAGTCCTATTTTTCGATCTACTTGAAAATAATTCCAGAACAAAGCTTCCAAATCTTAACTTACATTTCCCTTAATTACATCCTAACTGGGCATACAAGCAGGCGTACTGTTTGTGATAAATGAGTAAAAAAGGCAAGCACATCAAAATTCTGCAAGGAAAATCCTTAAAAAAGTCCCCCAAAATCAAAGTATGGGAATAGTAATACAATAATCATGGTACTTTGTTAATTACCCCTTCTCCGTGAATATTCATAGCAGCTCCAACTTCAAAAATAATGGAACAAAAATAATAATTAAAAAATCAAGAGGAAGGGGATATGTACACACATAGCTGAGCACATTAACAACTGTGAAGTTGCTGTACAGCAGAAACTAACACAATATTGTAAAGCAAATATATTCCAAATTTTTTTTAAAGTCCAATTAAGGGCAAGAATTCACTAATCCCAAATACACCTAGACTCACATTCTACATTTTTCTCTGCTTTTCTCCTTGAACAAACAACTCATAGACCTCAGTTCCTAAGAGTCCTAGAGGAGCCTTGATTCCCTGATTTAAGGAAATTATAAAGGTAACATCACCAACGGATTATCTAGCAATCAAGAAATAGGACAGACAGGTAAGGGAAATGTAGCTATGGAATTATGTAATCTGGAAAACTGAAATCAGAGATTAAAAGGATGAGAGATGTCTAAAAGGCTAACTGAATCCACTTAATACAGCGAACAATTAACACTGCTCACAGTACCACCTAAGGCAAATGAACAAAACTGAAAAAGCTCCTGCACCAGTGATGGAGGCTGTCTTTTAAGTAGCGTAGTAAATCCCGGAATGCACTCACCTCTCTTGGCCTCCAAGCCCGCACCTCTCCCTTAGGCAGGCAGGCACAGGATGGAAAAATTGTGCAACTCTCTGGCCTACCTGCTCCACTCCACCATGGCACTGCAGGGAAGGGGTGACTTACAATGCAGAGGCTGAACAAACCTGTGTCCTTCCTCCCCCAAGCTCACTCCAGCAGAGCAGGGAAGGGAGAGGGCACGTAGATGTAGGGGGTGGCGGGCCACCCCGCACAGCGGAAGCTGCACAAATCCCCTCCCCCAGTGCACAGCAGAGGTGGTGTCATCATTGATGCGCCTGAGCACCCCGAGCGTATACCTTCCCTACCGCAGCACCAGGGTGCGGCAGCCGCCCCGCCAACTCCCTGGTCCGCCTCTCCCCCTTTGTGCACGGCTCTCCGGAGGGCGCGGCAGACTTCCCGCCTGGAGGCCGCAGGGCCGCCCCTCCCCCACTGCGGCAACACGGGGAGGGCCGCGCCCCTACTCCACGCCTGCGCAGAGCCGCACAGCTGCAGTGGCCGCCATCTTCGCAGAGCCGCACAAAGGTTGTGACGCCACACCGACCCCCACGCTCCTGAGCTGGCCTTCGAAACTCTCATTCCAAACGCAGGAAAAATGCATGTGAATGAGAAACGCCTCTGGCTGTCACATTCCAGAACCTGGCAGGTCCCCCACAAGATGCATTAGATGGGCTGTGAATACCACATCCCTCCTCTTAAACCAAGCTCACAAATGTGAGATATTTAAAGGAATCAAGTATATAAGGACCGGACATTTTTGCAGCCACCCCTTCAATTTAGGGACAAAGTAGTTTTGCTGCACTATTCAAACTCTAAGAGCACTGCTGGTCACGAGAACACTGAACAGTTCTCCTTTTCAAACAGATGGCCACCCCCACCCGCGTGCCCCCGCCTGCTCACCTATTGCAGCCATGCCTCAAGACTGCTCTGTCGTGCCCCCACCGCCACTCCGTGGCCCCATCGTCGTCGGCACCCCACCACCTCCACATACCGAGGCCACAGAGGGACCCCACCACGCTCCCGCGGCCCCCTGCACCCCCCACAGGCAGCGCGGTCTCTCGGCCGCTCCCTAAATAGCCGCCACCGCGGTCACCCCGTTGCCCCCTCCTCCTCACTGCCGCGGGGACCACCACAACCACTCCCTCCTGCTGCTGCCACACATCCGCGCCTCCGTGGACACGGCACCTGCTGCCGCCTCACGGCCGCTGTGCACAACGCTGACCCCGCCCTCCCCCGACTGTCGCATCGTGGCCACCCGCGGTCGCAGCCTCAACCACAGGAACAAAGAATCAGAGAATCTGAGGGGGCGCAACATGACGGTGCAGATACCCCCAAGACCTGACAAGACACGGTCAGGAGAGTCACTCCAGCCTCAAGCCTCCAGAAGTTGTCCCATCCGGTCACCGAACAAAGAACTTGAGAGCCCAGATCCCCAGTAAATACCGAAATACTTCTAGCTCTGAAAGCTCAGGATAATTAAAAAAAAAAAAAATGTTGCCCACCACACGGCTGACCTGGCCCGCTCCATCGCGCCGCTGGCCGCTCCTCACAACACGTCACGCATCTCCGGCTGGCAGACCGCGCTGCACTCCTCCGCCTCCACGGCACCACTCCGCAGACTCCGCCTGCACATGCGCGGCAAGCCGCCCCGCTCCTAGCGACCGGACTCTGCCGCGCCTGCGCAGTCTGCTTGCCGCAGTGGCGAGGCGCTGCGGCACTGCAGGGGATGCGCGCCCTCCCAGGCAGGGAAACCGGGGAAACCGGGGATGCTGTCTACCCCACCCCGGTGGTCAAAGTCCCACGGCCTTTGGGGTGGGGGAGCTCTAGGGACCACCACGAGCCGGCAGTTAATGGCTCTTAGAATCACACCAAATGTTAACAGTTGTACTTAGACCCAGAGTGGTACCTCCCAGTGGAGTGGGAATTGGGTATTTCCTTTTTGTGAACATTCAAAAGTCCGTACCTTATTCAGGTTTCCTCAGGTTTTCCACTGGTGACCTTATCCTGTTGCAAGGTAACACAGATATCATGTTACATTTATATGTTTTATATACACATATAAAGCAAGTCATGATTTCGTTAAACTCTTTACTGTGACATTTTAATCTTTTTACCATATTTGTATTTTTACAGTGATGATTACTTTCAGAATTAAAGTATTATTAAGATTAAATTTAATTCTAAGCTCTAATGTACTTGCTGTCAATTTCCTTGACCTATCTAGCCTGTTCTTTCTACCAGGCTGCCCAGACTCCTAATTTCGTGGCTGCTCAAAATTACCTGGTGGCTAAGACGGTAAAGAATCTGCCTGCAATGCTGGAGACCTGGGTTTGATCCCTGGGTTGGGAGGTTCCCCTGGAGGAGGGCATACAATCCACTCCAGTATTCTTGCCTGGAGAATCCCTTGAACAGAGAGCCTAGCGGGATACAGTCCATGGGAGTCACAAAGAGTCAGATATGACTGAGCAACTAAGTACTATAGTTAAGAACCTGGCTTTGGATGGCGGGAAAGGCATGACAGGATCCCGACATTACAAGTGACAGAGAGATAGTGGCCATTTTGGATCACTCATTTATTGAAAGAGAATTTTTAAAATCAGTTTGTAAGGGTGAGCATATTCTGCAATTAGCAAGTGAATATACAGAAAAGGAGACTTCCCAGCAAAATGATGTTGCCCAACCATTCCTTTTTTTTTTTAATGTAGGCGTCACAATTCACACACTCAGAGATAGGAGTTTACAGCACATCAAAGCTAGACTATAATTATTCTCTATGCAACTGAAACTGGAGTCTGCAGAAAGTGATCAGAGCTCCTACATCACACAATATACAAAAATTAACTCAAAATGGATATGGATGAAAGTTCGTTTCTAAGAGTAAAATGCAAATCTCTTAGGAGGAAACGAAGACGTAAATCTGTGTGATTCAGACTGAAGGAATGGTTTATTAGGTACACCAATGCACAAGCAACCAAAATAAATAAATAAATTGGACTTCATCACAAGTACGTTAAGTTTTTTCTTGAAAGATCACTGTTAAAAAAATGAAAAGACAGCCAGCATAATAGTAAAAAAATTTGCAAATCATAATGCTATCTGATAAAGGAAGACTTACAATTCAAAACTAAAAAACAAAAAATTTAATGGGCAAAGGATTTGAATTTGATAATTTACCCAAAACTGGCAAACAAATGGCAAATCACCACATGAAAGGATGCTCAGCATCATTAATCCTTCGAGAAATGCAAATGAATGGCCCCATGAAATACGAATTCACACTCACTAGGAGGGCTATAATCAGAAAGACAATAACAAGTGTTAAGGAGGATGTGGAGAAATTGGAACCTTTCAACACAGCACATAGGAATGTAAAATAGTGTAGTCTTTTAGGGAGAGTTTGCTGCTGCTGCAAAGTTGCTTCAGTCGTGTCCGACTTAACCGTAAAGTTACCGTATTTTCCCTACTAGAGTTCTATTCCTAAGTATGTAACCCAAAATAAATGAAAACTCACATCTGCAAAAAGTTATACATGAATTTTCATAGCAATCCTGCTATAATAGCCAGAAGTGGAAATAAATGTCTATCAACTGGTGAATGGTTAAGCAAAATATATGGTATGGTATAACTGTACAATAGAATAGCATTTGGCCATTAAAAGGAATAAAGTATTGATTCATGCTACAAAATGGATGAACCCTGAATATGTTAAGTGAAAGGCTGTATTCTTTTATGTGTCCATTAAATGAATTGTTCAAAATAGGCAAATCCATAGAGTTGGAAAACTGATTAGTGATTGTCAGGAAATGAAAGAAAGAAAAAAAACGGAGATGGACTGCTAATTGTTAAGTGTTTCTTTACAGAATGATGAAATGTTCTGGATTTGGATAGTTGGGAGGGTTGTAAAACATTGTGAATACATTAAAAAGCACTAAATTTAATCTTTTTTAAAAGATTTTCTTGTATATGCAATATAAGTTAATTTCTTTTTAACCTCAATTGAGGGACATTCTACAAAATACCTGACTAGTAATTGCCAAAACTGTCAAGAGCATCAAAAACAAAGGCTGAGAAACTTTCTGAGTCGTATCATAACCAAGAAGAGCCTTGAGACAGGAGTACTAAATGTAATATATCATCCTGAAAGAGATCTTGGACATTATGGAGAAACTGAGGACATCTGAATAAACCATAAACTTCTGTTAATAATAATGTACCAATATTGGTTCATTATTGTAATGAATGTACCATACAAATGTAACATATTGATAATAGGGGAATATATGTATGAGATATAGGGGAACTCTCTGTACTACCTTCAAATATGTAAATATAAAAGTATTCTGTAGTTAAATTTGGTTAAGGGAATAAACCTGATCAGAATATGATATGCAAAAATATTCTAACATGGTCACCTATAAAGGAGAAGAAGGCTCACATACAAGGGAAGAAGGGAGACTTCCTACTGAAAAAAAATCTAATTTGAAAGTTTTTCTGTAACTTGAATTTATGAACTATAAGTAAAAAGTAAAGGGAACATAAAAAGTTGTTCAAGGAAACTTGTCTGGCAAAAGACAATAAAGTTAAAATGGAAAACACAAGAGAACTCATTTGCTATATACTTAAATAATGAATTATCATTAATTCTGTATCATTAATGAATCATTAATTGTCATTAATTATCACTACAGCCAGAACATATAGAAATCAGTAAGGAAAAGGGAACCTCAAAGAAAAAGTGCAAGGATGCCCAATCATTATGAAGTATTTTCCAGGTACTTTAACACTAGTTCAAATAACAACCATATAACTTATTTCGAATCTCCATCTCTTTTACAGGTTAGGAAATTGAAACACAGAGCAGTGAAAATCGACACTCAGAGTCACACAGCTCATAGGTGGTTGAGCTCAGATTCAAGCCCAGCACCCTGGCTCCAATACCTGTGCTCTTAACCATCTGTAATGGCCTAACCATCTTGTAGGGGTAATGACTCTGTTCATTATAATTTTAATTCCACAACCGATTTGCACAAATCCACATATGAGGACCCAAGCAGAAAGCTGGGTGAAAAGAGAAAACAACACAAAAACCTAAAACTGCCCTCTTATTCTCCTTACTTAAGGCACTGGGAGGGAGGCCTGGCACCTAAAACTGCCCTCTTATTCTCCTTACTTAAGGCACTGGGAGGGAGGCCTGGCGAGCTGCAGTCCATGGGGTCGCAAAGAGTCGGACACGACTGAGCAACTGAACTGAACTGAAGGGGACAACAGAGGATGAAATGGTTGGATGGATGGCATCACTGACACAATGGACATGAGTTTGAATAGGCTCCAGGAGTTGATGATGGACAGGGAACCCTGGCATGCTGCAGTCCATGGGGTCACAAAGTATCGGACATGACTGAGCGACTGAACTGAACTGAAGGCGCTGGGTGGCAGTCTTTCACTACAGGCACAATTGGTTCACAAGCTCAACAGGAGAGAGAAATCTTTGCTGCAGGGCCCCTCCCCCACCTTGGGAACAGCAGGAGGGAGATTCTCCTATTAGCAGCCTTCTTGGAAAGTCCCAGGACCAACTCAGGAAGAGGCTATCAGGGGAAGAACGTACCTACTTGTTTAGAAACAAAACACACGTAATAAAAAGATACTCTTCAACCCACAAATTCTATATACATTCTCACTATGTCTCCAGATTTGGGGGCAAGAATTCTCTAGACGGTCAAACGACCACATCACATTCCACCTACAACTTATGTATTTTTTAATGGTTGGGAAGGAATCAAAGAATATTTTGTGATACAAAAGACGGTCAAACGACCACATCACATCCCACCTACAACTTATGTATTTTTTAATGGTTGGGAAGGAATCGAAAGAATATTTTGTGATACAAAAACTATATGAAGTTCAAATTTCAGTATCCAGGAATAAAATGCATGTAGAACATAGCTGAATAGAAAAACCCAGACTTTTCCCAAGTAAGGAAAGATCCAGGTCCCAAACTGCTGTGTGTTTCCCCTTTAGCCTTACACATCTATCACACGCACATAGAATATTTCACTTCTGACATTTCCATCACCAAATATGTGTTAGGTTTTCTCTAAACCAAGTAATTATCCGTACACCAGCTGGATGTCTTACAATTTAACTCAATTCTAATATTATCTACCTGGATACAGTGTCAGATAACACAGGTCAGAGCCCACAGCTCAGTTCTACAAGACTACTCCTATCCCGCATCAAATGCCAAGTGCAAGGAATACTCCCCAGGTTACCTATAACTTCTGCAGACAAAGAATGTACCCTGCCATAGCAGTAAACAAAGGATGTTGCCACCATCAAGCCATCACGCTCTGCAGCCACCCCCAGCTATGCACCCTGAGGGGATTCAGGATGGAGAAAAACAGGATGTTGACCCTATATGGTTAAGGTGCACATCAAAGGAATGATTTCAATGAGCCCAGACTCCTGCATCTTGCCAAACATAGAAAAAATGTTAAGTTCATTAACTGGAGATATCTGGCTTTTCTCTAATTAACAGCAGACTTTCAATGTTCCCACCACCTGGCTGTGGGGTGGGGGGTTGGTTGGTTGTTTTTTGCAAAAGCTCCTAAATATCTTGGCTCCTTCTTTACCTCTGGGAAACAGTCCCTCAGGACTGAGGGATTATTTTATGGGCTTCAGTCCTCAGAAAATCTGCCAAATAAAACTGAATTAGGTTTTATTTTACCTAAACTTTTAGGTTGTGCTTTTTTTCCCCCAGTCAACACTTCTGTGGTTTGGAGGCTCCTATGATCTCCTCAATTTATTTGCTAGAGCAACTCACAGAATTTAGGGAAAACTTTACCTACATTTCCTAGTTTATTAAAGGATATGATAAATGATACAGCTGAACAGCCTGAAGAGATACTTAGGGTGAGGTCTGGGAGGATTGACTGGGGTGCAGCAATGTCCTCCCAGTACACAGATAGTTCACCAATCTACAACTTTGCCAAACGTCATACTTTGGCAATTTTTGTGGAGCCTTCCTCATATAGGCATGTTCAATTATTAACTCCATTTACAGCCCCTCTCTCCTCTCTAGAGAAGTGAGGGGTGGGACTGAAAAATTCCAGGCTTCTAAGCATGGCTTGGTCTTTCTGATGTTCAAGAGTCACTCAGTAGCCCACCCAGTCACCTCATTAGAACAGAAGATGCTCCAAATATTCTCACATAGCAATTTACAAAAGATTTAGGAGCCCTGTTTCAAGGATGAGGTCAAAGAAATATTAGAACCAGAGATACCCCTAGTGTTCTTACTGTTCAGTCACTCAGTTGTGTTCAACTCTTTGAGACCCCATGGACTGCAGCACACCAGGCTACCCTGTCCGTCACCATCTCCTGGAACTTGCCCAAACTCCTGTTCATCGAGTTGGTGACGCCATCCCACCATCTTATCCTCTGTCGTCCCCCTGCTCTTCCTGCCTTCAATCTTTCCCAGGATCAGGGTCTTTTCCAATGAGTGAGTTCTTCACATAAGGTGGCCAAAGTGTTCGAGCTTCAGCATCAGTCCTTCCAGTGAATATTCAGGGTTTATTTCCTTTAGGATTGACTGGTTTGATCTCCTTGCAGTCCAAGGGACTCTCAAGAGTCTTCTCCAACACCATAGTTCAAAAGCGTCAATTCCTCGGCACTCAGCCTTATTTATAGTCCAGTTCTCACATTCATACATGACTACTGGAAAAACCATAGCTTTGACTAGATGGACCTCTGTTGGCAAAGTAATGTCTCTGCTTTTTAATATGCTGTCTAGGTTGGTCAAAGCTTTTCTTCCAAGGAGGAAGCATGTTTTAATTTCATGGCTGCAGTCACCATCTGCAGTGATTTTGGATCCCCCCAAAAATAAAGTCTGTCACTGTTTCCACTGTTTCCCCATCTATTTGCCATAAAGTGATGGGACTGGATGCCATGATCTTAGTTTTTTGAATGCTGAGTTTTAAGACAAGTGTTCTTATTACTTAGGAATATATAAGGTTTTAGGAGCTCTGTGGCAGGAACTGGGAGCAGAGACTGGCATTTAATTTTTTTTCCCGTTATCTCACAATAGCTTTGTACATTTGCTTACATATTATCTGTGGTTACAACTGCAGAGCTGAGTAGTTACAACTAATGGGGTTAAAGGCATTCTGTCTCTGGTGGCTCAGATGGTAAAGAATCTTCCTGCAAGGTGGGAGGCCTAGGTTGGGATCATCCCTTGGAGAAGGGAATGATGACTCATTCTAGTATTCTTGCCTGGAAATCCCAGGGACAGAGGTGCCTGGTGGGCTACAGTCCATCAGGTCGAAAACAGTCACACACTACTGAGGGACTAAAACACATATCCCCAACATAGGGGCTTCCCCAGTGATTCAGGTGGTGAAGAAATCCCCTACAAATGTAGGAGACTCAAGAGACATGGGTTCCTTCCCTAACTCAGGAAGATCCCCTGGAGAAGAAAATGGCAAACTGCTTCAGTATTTTTGCCTGAGAATTTCATGGACACAGGAGCCTGGCAAGCTATAGTCCATGAGGTCACAAAGGAGTTGAACAGGACTGAGCACACCCGCACGCATGCACCCCAACACATGCTTCGTTGAATACTTTAAGCTGAAGTTTTGGAGAAAATAGAAGAGGCAGGAAGGTCACTGTGATCTTCTCTCAACCTTCCTCTGAGATGAGTCATAAAAGTCTCCTGTGAGAAGTGCCCGTCCTATACCCAGGGGGAAGGATCATTTTTATTTTGAAAGACAAAAGGATGCCAAAAGGAATAAGAAAAATAAGTTTTAATAAATTTCATCCAGTTTTATTCACTAACCTCATCCCCTCTGACATTTTTGTACAAACTTGGCATCGAAATAATCAAGGTCTGTTTCTATAGGAATTTAGAATTCTATAGAATTGAGAATTTTCCTTAGGAATGAAGGCTCCTATGTCACATACAACTCACATTAAATAAATTTGTATGGGAAATTCCTCAGTGGTTCAGTGGTTAGGACTCCATGTGTTCACTGCTGAGGATCTGGGGTGTGATCCTTGGTTGGGGAACTAGGAACCCACCAGCCACCCAGAGCTGGCAAAAGAAAAAAGTCATAAATAAATTTGTTTGTCTTTGTAAGTTCAATTTTCAAACCCTGCCAGGACAGGGTTGAGGAGAGCTTTTGCCTTCACTAAACAGCAGAAACTATTTGGGCCACAAAGCCAGAAATATTTACTATCTGACTGTGATGGTAATTTTATGTGTCAAATTGACTAGGACATGCTGCTGCTGCTGCTAAATCGCTTCAGTTGTGTCTAACTCTGTGTGACCCCAGAGACAGCAGCCCACCAGGCTCCCCCATCCCTGGGATTCTACAGGCAAGAACACTGGAGTGGGTTGCCATTTCATTCTCCAGTGCATGAAAGTGAAAAGTGAAAGTGAAGTCATTCAAGTGTGTCTGACTCTTAGTGACCCCATGGCCTGCAGCCTACCAGGCTCCTCCATCCATGGGATTTTCCAGGCTAGAGTACTTGAGTGGGTTGCCATTGCCTTCTCCTGACTAGGATATAGTACTCAGATATTTGGTCAAACATCATCTGTTTGTTGCTGTGGAGATATTCTTCAGATGGGATTAACATTTAAATCAGTAGACTTAGAGCAAAGCAGATTATTCCCATAATGTAGGTAAGTCTCATTCAATCAGTTGAAGGTCTTAAGCAAAAGCAGACTGAGATCCCCAAAGAAAGATAGAATTCTGCCAGCAGATGGCCTTTGGACTCTTGCTGTACATTCAACACTTCCTTGGGTTCCCAACCTGCTGGCTTACCCTGCAGATTTTGGATTTGCCATTGACTCACATAGTCAATTCCTAAAAATAAATTTTCATTTGTCCAACAAATTGGCCCTTTAGGAAAAAGTTTGCTGATCTTTATCTTAGTCACTTTTTATCACAAAAGTTGTCAGGAATTCCTAGTCAGAATGGTGTGATTAATAATCTTCCTTTTATAACATATGTAAATGAAACCATCAGGCTGACATATAGCAACAACATGGATGAAATTTCAGGGCATTATGCGAATGAACTATGGCAGACAGCAAAGGACAAATATTATATGATTCTACTTACATGAGATACCTGGAGTAGTCAGATTCATAGAGACATAAAGTAGAATGTTCATTGGTAGGGGCTGGAATAGGGAGAAATGGGGAACTGTTGTTTAGTGGGTACTGTTTCAGTTATTCAAAATGAAATGAGTTCTGGAGATGTATCGTGGATGGTTGCAGAACAGTGTGACACACAGTGCCACTGAGCTGTACATTTAAAATGGTAAGTTTTATTTAACATGAATTTTATCACAGTAAAAAAAAAATAGTACAAAGCACTATGATGAGTAAGCAAATTATTAGATTCATGAAAAGAAAGCCCAGATGCAAATTAAAAAAAAAATACCCAAAATGTCTATATATTATAGTTTTCCAGGGAAATTGTTTGATTCTGTTAATTGCTTTATAAGTTATTTGAAAAATATATTTAAATAATTTTTACATCAACAATAAATTCTGTTGATAATTTAAAATAAGTAAAATATTTCTTTGGTCTCTACTGCTGTGGCACCAACCATCATTACTCCATTGGTCCAAACTTGTACTATCAGCAAATTCATCTCCCCTCCATTGAGACACTGATTCCCAACACCTTCACATTTTCAGCACCACATTCTTACCAGATATCAAGAATCAGATTTCCTGAAAGTTTGTGCTGGGCTGTGCTAAGTAACTTCAGTCATGTCTGACTCTTTGCAACCCTGTGTACCATAGCCTGCCAGGTTCCTCTGTCCATGGGATTCTTCAGGAAAGAATACTGGTGTGGGCTTCCATCCCTTCCTCCAGGGGTCTAGTTTATAAGGCACCAAACTTAGCTTCCCAGATCTGGATGCCAAAAGGCATATTAAGCTGTACCTAATTCTGAGAGATGTTTTACACAAAATCATAGAATATAAGTAAATGTTTCTTTCAGCAAGTGGTTCATTAATGACACAACTTAGAGTCCACTGATGAGAATCTTGAATGGAAAGAACAGGAGGAGTGCAAAAGGGAAAAAGAATACAAGCCACAAAATTTATACTATATCTTTGCCTTAGTCCCAAAGAGTGAATACCTATAGTATACTTTTCTCAAAAGCAAAATGAGCTTTCTAACATCTAACTTTATTTGGGGGCAAATTTTCAGATACCATTGCACTGAACCAGAGATCAAATTGCCAACATCTGTTGTATCATAGAAAAACAAAGAGAGTTCCAGAAAAACATCTACTTCTGTTTTATTGACTATGCTAAAGCCTTTGACTATGTGGATCACAACAAATTCTGGAAAATACTGAAAGAGATGGAAATACCAGACCACCTGACCTGCCTCTTGAGAAATCTGTATGCAGATCAAGAAGCAACAGTTAGAACTAGACATGGAAAAACAGACTTGTTCCAAATTGGGAAAGGAGTACGTCAAGGCAATATACTGTCACCCTGTTTATTTAACTTATATGCAGAGTACATCATGAGCAATGCCAGGTTGGATGAAGTGCAAGCTGGAATCAAGATTGCCAGGAGAAATATCAATAACATCACATATACAGATGACACCACCCTTATGGCAGAAAGTGAAGAAGAACTAAAGAATCTCTTGATGAAAGTGAAAGAGGAGAGTGAAAAAGTTGGTTTAAAACTCAAGATTCAGAAAACTAAGATCATGGCATCTGGTCCCATCTCTTCACGACAAATAGATGGAGAAACAATGGAAACAGTGACAGATTTTATATTTTTTGGCTCCAAAATCTTTGCAGGTGGTGACTGCAGCTGTGAAATCAAAAGATGCTTGCTCCTTAGAAGTAAAGCTATGACCAACCTAGACAGAATACTAAAAAGCAGAGACATCACTCTGCCAACAAAGTTTCATCTAGTCAAAGCTTTGGTTTTCCAGTAGTCACGTATGGATGTGAGAGTTGAACTGTAAAGAAAGCTGAGCACGGAAGAATTGACGCTTCTGAACTGTGGTGTTGGAGAAGACTCCTGAGAGTCCCTTGAACTGCAAGGAGATCCAACCAGTCCATCCTAAAGAAGATCAGTTCTGAATATTCATTGGCAGGACTGATGCTGAAGCTGAAACTTCAATAATTTGGCCACCTGATGCAAAGACATGACTCACTGGAAAAGCCCCTGATGATAGAAAACATGAAAGGCAGGAGCAGAAGGGGATGACAGAGGATAAGATGGTTGAGTGGCATCACTGACTCAATGAACATGACTTTGAGCAAGCTCCGGGAGTTGGTGATGGACAGGGAAACCTGGCATGCTGCAGTCCATGGAGTCACAAAGAGTCAGATACAACTGCACAGCTGAACTGACTGATATCTAGAAAAGCACTAATTCTCTTCATGATAACATCAGATCCTCGTGACTAGTAGAAAAACTTTTGTCAAATAAGGCCTTAATTGTGTAGAACTCCACCTTCACCAAAACCTTATATACTGACTTTCTTTCCACTGCCTCTTTGGAGCAGTCTCTCAGAGCTATCTGAGGTGTTGCCTCCTAGGCTGCAGTCCTCATTTCGGCCCAAACGAAACTTAACACAATTTTCTGATAGTATCTGTGGGGTTTTCTAAGTAAAATATCATATCATCTGCAAATAGTGAGAGTTGTACTTCTTCCTTTTCAATCTGGATTCCTCTTATTTCTTTCTCTTCTCTGATTGCCACAGCTAGCACTTGCAAAACTATATTGAATAATAGTGGTGAGAGTGGGTACCCTTGTCTTATTCCTGATTTTAGAGGGAATGTTTTCAGTTTTTCACAATTTAGAGTAATGTTTTCTCTGGGCTTGTTGTATATGGCTTTTATTATGGTAAAGTAGGTTCCTTCTATGCCAATTTTTTTTTGAAGAGCTTTTATCATAAATGGGTGCTGAATTCTTTCAAAAGCTTTTTTTGCATCTATTGAAATTATCGTATGGTTTTTATCTTTTGGAGAACGCAATGGCACCCCACTCCAGTACTCTTGTCTGGAAAATCCCATGGATGGAGGAGCCTGGTGGGCTGCAGTCCATGGGGCTGCTAAGAGTCGGACACAACTGAGCGACTTCACTTTTTTATCTTTCAAGTTGTTAATATGGTGTATCACACTGATTGATCTGCATATATTAAAGAATCCTTGCACCAGACAGAATGACCATAACCAAAAAATCCACAAACAACAAGTGCTGGAGAGGGTATAGCGAAAAGGGAACTCTCCTACTCTGCTGGTGGGAATACACTTACTATTGAAGACAGTATGGAGATTCCTTAAAAAACTATAAATAAAACCATATGACCCAGCAATTAAACTTCTAGGCATATACCCTGAAGAAACCAAACTGAAAAAGATACACTGGGGTATCTTTGCAACACTATTTAGAATAGCCAAGGCCTGGAAGATGAATGGATAAAGAAGATGTGGTACATACACACAATGAAATAGTATTCAGCCATAAAAATGAACACATTTGAGTCAGTTCTAATGAGGTGGATGAACCTACAGTCTATTATACAGAATGAAGTAAGTCAGAAAGAGAAAAGAAGTATCATATATTAATGCATGTATTTGGAATCCAGATGGATGTTACTGACAAAACTTTTCAGAGAGCAGCAATGGAGACACAGACATAGAGAACAGACTTATGGACAAGGGTGGGGGAAATGAGGGAGAGGGTGAAACAAATGAAGAGAATAGCATGGATGCATATACACTAACATATGTAAATAGATAGCCAGTGGGAATTTGCTATATGACTCAGAGAACCCAAACTGGGACTCTATAGTAACCTAGAGGGGTGGGAATGGGCGCGAGGTGGGAGGGATATTCAAGAGGAAGGGCACATGTATACACCTATGATTCATTCATATTGATGTATGACAGAAATCAAAGCAATATTGTGAAGCAATCATCAATCAATTAAAAATAAACATTAAAACAAAACTTGCAACTCTCACATTGTGCATCTTTTTTAGTCAACACTATAAAAGGCCAAAAAGTGGATAGCGGCCCAATTTCTAGAAACCCCCATCCCTTCCCCCAGATAGGATAATCCTCTTACTCATTAGCCTACAAAATTACCCAACCCTATAAAAACTAATAGCTCCATAATGCCATACCCTGGTGACTCTTGCCTTCGAAGATGGTCCACACTCTGTCTATGGAGTGTTTATCTCCCTGAATAAATCTTCTTTTCCCCTACTGTGGCTCACTCTTGAATTCTTTCCTGTAAGAAGCTCAGAACCCACATTTGGCGGCTGTCCCAAGGACTCAGACACAACCTGGGATGTGATCACGCTCTCCAGGCCTACTCTCTTTCCTGCAACACTAGGGAACTGGATACTTGTGATATTGCAACTTAGAATAAGATACATATATCTCCCTTTTTCTGGCGTAGAGCTCATCAAACCCTTGCAATTTCTTGTGCTGAGAGTAAAAATGGTATTTTTTGTTATGCTAATAAGGTGATTTTAGAAGGTAGGGAAGAATGAGGGCTGGCTTGGTTGCCAAGATAAGCAAGTGATTAGGGAGGTGGCACTTTCAATCCCATCCCCAGATTTAATAAACCTAGGTACCTAGGTAATGAAGATTCCATTAAAAACAAAAAGATGGGGTTTGGAGAACTTCTAGGTTTGTGAACTAGAAATATTTCGTACACCACAGTGCTGGGCCCACTCTCCACAGGGACGGAGTCCCTTTGATCAGGACCTTGCACTCGGTATCTGTTCCTGTAGCTGCTGATTCCTAACTTTTAATGTGCTGTGTAATAAACTGGTAATATAGTGAGTAAAACAGTTTTCTAAGTCCTGTGAGCCATTCTAACAAATTAATTGAATCCAAGTGGTCATAGGAAACTCTGATTTTTAGCCAGTTGTTCAGAGACACAGGAGATAACCTGAACTTGCAATTGATATCTGAAGCAAGAGGGGCAGTTTGTAGGGCTGAGCCCTTAACCTGTGAAATCTGATACTATCTCTGGTTGGATAACGTAGGATTTGAAGTGAATTTCAGTGTCTGGTATCAGACAATTGCTATCTGGTGTCAGATAATTGCTTGGTGGTTGTAGGGGAAATATTCCCACATGTTGGATTTGCATATGAGTGAGTGAGTGAGTGAAGTCGCTCAGTCGTGTCCAACTCTTTGCGACCCCATGGACTGAGCCCACCAGGCTCCTCCGTCCATGGGATTCTCCAGGCATGAATACTGGAGTGGGTTGCCATTTCCTTCTCCAGGGGATCTTCCCGACCCAGGGATCGAACCCAGGTCTCCCGTATTAGAGGCAGACGCTTTAACCTCTGAGCCACCAGGGAAGCCCGGATTTGCATATACAAACCTTAATACTCAAGTCCAGCCAGGCCTCAAGTGCCATTCTTTTTTTTTTTTTTCCAAGTACCATTCTTCTATAGCTCCTGGGTCAGTGAAAGCTCCAGAAACCCACTGGTTGGGAGGGCAAGACAAAGGGGTGAGGAACTGAGGAAATCAATTAACTTGTAGGCTTCCCTTCAAGTACCATTTATTCTCTAGCACATTCTCTGAATAGAGTGATAACAAAACTGATGCTTAGATGCTTGAAGGACTTGCCCAAGATCACAGACCTTTTTAAAATTAAAAGTCCCTGCTTATCTTTTTTTATTTAAATTTATTTTGTCTCTGCTTTTTAATATGCTGTCTAGGTTGGTCATAACTTTCCTTCCAAGGAGTGTCTTTTAATTTCATGGCTGCAGTCACCATCTGCAGTGATTTTGGAGCCCAGGGGGAAAAAAAAATTGAAAAAGAGAAACTGTCCATTCATGCCTCCTTTGTCATATAATTGACCATAAGATTAATTGACCATAAGTGCCTAGGTTTATTTCTGGACTCTCTATTCTGTTCCATTGACCTGTGCACTGGTTTTTGTGCCAGTACCACACTGTTTTGATTACTGTAACTTCATGGTATAGGATGAAGTCAGGGAACTTGATTCCTCCAGCTCTGTTCTTTCTCAATATTGTTTTGGCTACTTGGGGTCTTTTGTGTTTCTATATATATTTTAAAATTATTTGTTCCAGTTTTGTGAAACATGTTCATGGTGTTTTGACAGGGATTTCATTAAATCTGTAGATTTCCTTGGTTAATATTGTTATTTTAAAAATATTGATTCTTCAAGTCCAAGAAGACATACCTTTCCATATATTTGTGTTGTCTTCAATTTCCTTCTTCAGTGTCTCATAGTTTTCCAAGTACAGGATTTTTGACCCCTTAGATAAACTTATTCTTAAACATTTTATTCTTTTTGATGTAATGGTAAAAGGATTATTTCCTTGGTTTCTCTTTCTGAGTAAAATTGGATGGAAAATCCAAATAGATATTTTCCCAAAGAGGACATGAAGATGGCCAACAGGCACATGAAAGATGCACAACATGGCTTACCATTAGGGAAACACAAGTCAAAAGGTACAATGAGGTATCACTTCACATCTGTCAAAACGGCTATCATCAAAAATAATACAACTAAAAAATCTTAGCCAGAATGTTTCTCACTGTCAGTGAGAAAGCAAATTGATGTAGTCACTATGGAAAACAATATGGAGATTGTTAAAAATAAAAACAAAAAACTAAAAATAGTGCTAACACATGCTCTGGCAATTCCACTTCTAAGTGTACATCCATAGAAAACAAAAACATTAATTCTAAAAGATATATGCACCCCAATGTTCATGGCAGGATTACTTATAACAGTCAAGATATGGAAGCAATATAAGTGTCCATCAATAAATGAATGAATAAAGATGTATAGTATATATGTGTGTGAGTGTATACATACACAAACAGACACACAAAATGGAATATTACTCAGTCACAAAAATAATAAAAGTTTGCCATATGCAGCACTATGGATAGGCTTAGAGGACATTATGAAACAATATCAGTGAAACAAATACAGTGAAAGACAAATACTGTATGTTATCACTTATATGTGCAACCAAAAAATACAATGAACTAGTGAATATAGCAACAACAAAAAAACCAGCAAACTGATATCCCACATATCATGGAGCAACTAAGCCCACACACAACTAAAGAGCCCGAAAGCTGCAATGAAAATCCCATGTGTCAAAACTAAGAACAAATACAGTCAAATAAATACTTTTTAAAGCAGCAGACCCACAGATATAGAGAATAAACAGTGGTTATCAGTGGGCAGAGTGAAGGGGAGAGGGGTAATCTAGGGGTATGGGTTTAAGAAGCACAAACTATCACATATAACCTACAAGGATATATTGCATAACATGGGGGACATGGCCAAAGTTGAAAACCATAAATAAAGCATAATCTTTAAAAATTTTGAATCACTATATTGTATATACCTGTAACATATATTATACTGTTGCTGTATTATATGGCAACTATGAAGTAAAATGAAGTGAAAGTCACTCAGTCGTGTCTTACTCTTTGCAACACCATGGACTGTAACCCACCAGGCTCCTCTGTCCATGGAATTCTCCAGGCATGAATACTGGAATAGGTAGCCATACCCTTTTGCAGGGGATCTTCCCAACCCAGGGATACTGCATTGCATGCAGACTCTTTACCATCTGAGCCACCAGGTACTTGAATAAAAAAACAGAGAAAAAAAAATTAAAAATCAATGGCATAATTGATAGCACTAACATGAAATGTTGGCAATTCATATAAAAAGATTATTAGATGTCCCACATGATCCATATGTCAAAATTAGTGATTACCTTTGACCACCTTATAACAAGCTAAGACATCTAGAAGATTCAGTCCAAATAAGATTAGAATTCTTCCATCAGTAAAAAGATGGTCTTTATTCATATAGTACTTAAAGAATCCTGTTATGAAAAAATAATAGAAACACTGAGGACTACTTGAATAAAGAACATGAAATAAAAGCACTTAGTCCATCTTTTATTAATCTTAAAATGATATATGCTGTAACCATATTAATTTTAATATGGTTCTTTCAATTCAGTGCTTTGTTGTTTTAAACTGTATGAACGAGAATGAAAGTAAAAATATTATAGACTTAATCCTGTCTCTTATACACATCTAGATGTGTATAAGAGACAGTGCTAAAGCCTTTGACTATGTGGATCACAACAAATTCTGGAAAATTATTTAAATTTTATGACAGTTTCAAATATTTTTATTCCATTTGATGCCTAGGTCATTTCTATAGAAATTATAATGGACAGACCATTTTATTTGAAGATGGTTCTAAAATTAAAGTAATATCTGATGTTAAAGATAACAAAATTTTAAAATATTTGTCAAATCTTTTTCATGTATACTGCCTTAAGATTTGTTTTAAAAAAATAGAATATAAAACACTAAAGGATAAAGTTAGCATGAAAAGTATGGATAAATTTAGCATGAAAACTATTTTAATGTGTGTTATATACCAAGTGACATTATATATTAAACTATTCTGATTCTGTTGATTATTATCAACGAAAGTGTGTTCATTATTCAGTTCAGTTGCTCAGTTGTGTCTGACTCTTTGCGACCCCATGAATTGCAGCATGCCAGGCCTCCCTGTCCATCACCAACTGCCAGAGTCTACCCAAATCCATGTCCATTGAGTCAGTGATGCCATCCAGCCATCTCATCCTCTGTCGTCCCCTTCTCCTGCCTTCAATCTTTCTCACCATCAGGGTCTTTTCAAATGAATCAGCTCTTCGCATCAGGTGGCCAAAGTATTGGAGCTTCAGCTTCAACATCAGTCCTTCCAATGAACATCCAGGACTGATCTCCTTTAGAATCGACTGGTTGGATCTCCTTGCAGTCCAAGGGACTCTCAAGAGTCTTCTCCAACACCACAGTTCAAAAACATCAATCCTTTGGAGCACAGCTTTCTTTATAGTCCAACTCACATCCATACATGATTACTGGAAAAAGCGTAGCCTTGACTAGACGGACCTTCGTTGACAAAGTAATGTCTCTGCTTTTCAATATGCTGTCTAGGTTGGTCATAATTTTCCTTCCAAGGAGTAAGCGTCTTTTAGTTTCATGTGCTCATAAGCTTGTATTAATCTTCTCTGGCTTTTCTGTAAATAAAACTCTAATTTAAAAAGAAAAACAGAGACTTCCCCAGTGGTCCATTGGTTAAAGCTTCCAGGTCTTAATGCAGGGGGCCAGATGTGATCCCTGGTGGGGGAGCTAGATCCCATATACCACAACTAAGAGCCCACATGCAGCAAGGAAAAGCAACAGGCCACAACTAACACCTGGCACAGCCAAATTAATAAATAAGGAAGAACAAAAACAGGGACTTTCCTGGTGGCACAATGGTTAAGACTCAGTGCTTTTACTGCAGGGGACTGGGTTAGGTCCCCAGTCAGAGAACTAAGATCCTGTAAATCATGCAGCACAGCCAAACAAATAAATGAAAAAATAAGCAAACCAAAAACAAAACTAAGCAACAAAGTGGAAGCAAAACTAATTGTGAAGATCCTGGTAATCATGGCAAGTATGGCAGCTTGATTGGATCTATAGTCCTGAATTAGATCTGTAACAAGAAAAAACAATAACTATAAAGGAAATTATTGAGACCACTGAAGAAATTGGAATATAGACTGTAGATTAAAGAATTGCATAAATTTTAAATTTCCTGAATTAACAACTGTATTATCACTACCTAAATGTACATCCTGTTCTTAAGAAGTATATATGGTATAATGTTTGCAACCTTCTCTCAGAATGGTCAGAAGAAACAAAATCATTTACATATAGTGGAAAAGACCAATACAATACACAAGTGCTCAGTCATGTCTGACTCTTTGCAACCACACAGACTGTGAGCCAAACTCACAAGATGGTGGAGTAGAAGGATATGCACTCATCTTCTCCTGTGAGAACTCCAAAGTTGCAACTCATGGCTGAACAACTATCAACAGGAGAATGTTGGATCCCACCAAAAAATGATACCCCACATCCAAGGGCAAAGGAGAAGCCTCCAAAGATGATAGGAGTGGCAAAATCATGTTTAGAATCAAATCCCATAACTGCCAGAGACTCTGGGGGGTGGGGGGTGGGGAGAGGTTAAACAAAACATTGGGTGCTCCAGGATCCAGAGGCCCCACAGAGACTGAGCCAGACCCACCTTTGAGTGTTTGAGTGTCTCCTGTGGAGGCATGGATCAGCAGTGGCCTGCCACAGGGACAGCGGCTCTTCCTACAGCAGAACTGTGTCACCCAGTGTGACCCACCATAGAGCCGCTGAGCAGATGGCCCACAAACTGCAGAACAATTATATAAAAGAAATTCTCGCACTTTTAAGAAAGTTCTAGGACCCACAACATATTTCCCAATCTGTGGATCT
>SJYT01015711.1:0-23268 GCA_006410635.1 Cephalophus harveyi | reverse complement strand
CTTCTCGTTTAAGAGAAATCTCACTATTCTTGCTCTAGACCTTCTTTCTCATTTTTTTTTTTTTTTTTTTTTTCCTTCCTATTTTGTAAATAACACTTGTCCCTATCTGGCATTTTCTATTAATTGGCCTACTTTTTATGAGAGCAGGGCCTGTATGGAGCCAGCAACTTGAGTGAAAAAGCTAAAGCCTAGCTTTTCCTTCTCAACAAGTTTTCTCTGATCAATTCGAAATAAGATGAATATTTTTCTCTTTTAAAATCAGGGCCCTTCACTGAAGAGCACGGCTTTAGACTAATCTATTCAGACCTCTAACGATAAATAATAAATTTCCATGTCTTACTCGCTGAAAATATTTAATCTTGGCTGCCTGTAAGCTGTGGACATTGGGAACATATTCTAAATAACACGGGGCTTATTGTCTGTCAACACAGGATCTTCATTTGGCTTCCTTTTTGATGATCTTAACAACTTTTATCTTAAACCTCTGCTGCCCACAAAAAGGGGCGCATGCTAACCCATGGAATAAGGTGGGTCTGAGCGCCCTCCACGTCCACGTGAGATTGATGAGAAATACACGGAGGACCGCCTGCACTCCGAGTGCCAAAAACATCATGGCGTTTTCCTGCTTGTGCCAGCAGGGCGCACTGTGTTTCTCTGCAATAATTCCCACATACTCTTAATCTGAATAATTTCTGCAAGGCATTTAGACCATTTCCGCAAATTGAACATAGAGGAAGAATAGCCACACATTCTTTAAAACATTTATTGTTTCTGAAATTGGGGGACATTTTAATAGGGTTGTTTTCTTATTCCTTACCTTAACCTCAGATCAATTTGAAATTCATCAACGTGTCTCATTTGGGATTCGCCACCGAGAGGAACTTCACTGCCAGGCTTCCTGGTTCCTTTCAGAAGATGAGGAACGCTCTGTAGCTTTTAGTTGTATGTGATAGATGAAGGCGACCAGGGCTTGCAACAGATGTGTAGGCAGGAAGGTTGTCTTTGAAAAGCCCCTTGGTGCCACCTTGTGGTAAAGACGTGGTATTTTTCAACTATTTTCAGATACTGGTTTCCTCAATTTGTACACACATTATCTTCCTAAAATCCTTTCATTATCCCTGAAAAGGTAAATTTAAAAATATATATATAAAGTAAATCAAAGCAGTGTCAGAGATTGATTTGGAAAGCATTTAACTTTTCACCCAAAGTATTTTCTCTATGTTTTTATTTTTTCTTTAATGTAAAATGCGGAGTAAGTCTTAACTCACAAGCTTCAGTTAAGCATTTAAACAAAACAAAACAAAAAAAAAAAAAAACATTATCTTTCAACTAAATCAATACGTCTCACTTGGGTTTCCCTGTTGGTGCACAGTATCAAGCAGGGGTATATCTGCGCTCCAATTAAAAGAGCATCAATCCTGTGACTCTTCCTGTTTCCGGAGATGAAAACGGCTTCCTAGAGCCTCGGCTGTTGTAAGCAGTCCGCCAGAACTGACACTCAGCCTTTCGCGGGCCTCTTGCAGTGAGCGCCGCCACCCCAGCCTTCGCTGTCTGACCGCGGTCCCCACGCCTGTGTGGGCCGACGGCCCAGGGCCCCGTCTCCACCGCCCGCGGGGGACCCACTGCTCATCCCCACCAGTCTCCAACCTCCGTGGAGGCTCCCGGCTGCGGGCCGGGCTCCCAGCCTGCAGGCTCGGCCCTGTCCGGTTGCTCAGGGGCGGGGGGTCCGTGTCAGCAGCCGCAGCGGCCTCCCGTGCGTGGGAACCGTTCCTAGGCCTAGACTCTGCTGTGCCGGAGACGAGCCCTGCAGACGCTCAGGCCCCCTGGGGGTCCATCCTGCTTTCTCCCTGCCCTGTGGGTCCAGCCAGCCTGAGCTCCTGCCGCAGTATCCGAACGCATCCCTTACTCCCGAGTGAAGAACACTACCCTGAATTCTGACCTTCTTTGAGTGATGGGGCTGTGATATGAGCCTGGGGCCCGTTGAGGGCGGTCTTCCTATTGAAACGCCATCCCTGCCAGGTCAGACCTACCCGGGACCAGGGGCAAATGACTGTGTCTGCAGGTGAGGTGGTGCTAGAGGTAAAGAATCTGCCCGCCCGGGCAAGAGACAAGACACGCAGATTTCCATCCCGGGGTCCGGAAGATCCCCTGGAGGAGGGCATGGCAACCCACTCCAGTGTTCTTGCCTGGAGACTCCCATGGACAGAGGAGCCTGGTGGGCTTCAGTCCATGGGGTCACAAAGAGTCAAACAACTGAAGTGACTTAGCAGGCACTCATGCTCTTACGCACAAGCTCGTTCAAGCCTGCCTCGCACTGGCGTCCATTCCCGTAGCCCTGACTGCCCCCCAGCTCGCCCCCTGCGTGTTCTGTAATGAGAGCATAGTGAGCGCTGCATTCCACAGGCCCAGTCCTCCACGCTGCTCTCTGACGCCTGACTCCCCAACTTGCTCCTGGCCCGTCCCTATTCGTGGGATGCCCCTGCACCCTCACACACCCAGTAAACACCCTCCTTTTTTAAAAAAACACTGCTGACATCCTTCCTTTTTCATGAAGATTTCTCTAGGAAGTTGACCTGAAGGACGAAATTGAGCAGTTTCTTCAGTCATTGGATAGAATATGTATCACTCTCAGCAAATTGTCTGTCCCTCCATTGTTTGAGCAGGAACACGCCGAAAGCACTCGTGACCTTGCTCTGCATTTAGTGGGGCGGTTGCATTTGTGTCTGAAATCTTGGGACTGAGAAAGACTGAAGGCGTATTTTATGTTATTTTACTTAAAAGTGCAAGAATATAGCTCCAGAGCCTGATGTCATTCTGTGTATACAGAAAATAGCATGGCGTCCTGAATCACTTCATTGCATATTATTTACTTTGATGCTCCTTTAAAGATAGCTGTGTATTTTAAGTGTTTCTATACAGAAGCGGAGGATCTTGCCCCTGCACGCACATAACTCAGATGTGACGAGTATAAGCTTCCAAATGTTTATCCAACCTGACGTTGCTGTTCTAGGGACCTTTATTCATGGCCCTGGGGGTTTTCTTAGTTAATAGATGTTGTCTTGTGATAATGGACTTTGTTTCTTTGCAAGAGGACTATAAAATGTCTAGTCATTAAAGAGTAATATGCTATAACTAAACATGCTTAAGGTCATTATATGGAGCAGAAACCACTGTGGTGTAGACGTGAGACACGGAGTCATAGGAGTGAGTTCTAATTCTGCTCCTGCACTAATGAATTCTCAGCATTCCACTTCAGTGGAAACTCTTAATGTTCACTGAGAAAGTAATACTGTCCTAGAAGTGGCATATTTGTGTGTGTGGTTGGGGGTGTGTGTGTGTGTGCATGTGTTGTGATTCCAGATGATAAATATACGTTGTTGTACAGGTGATTGCTGTACTTTAGTTGTTCCATACTGTTTAATCTTTTTTTAATTTTAATAAAATTAAAACAGCATTTCTATCTCTCGTTTTTGTTCCTTCCCATCCCTTCTTGTTTTCTTCTGCTTGTCTTTCCTTCCCTCTCCTTTCTCCTGAAAAAGCAGTAGAAGGTGAAAAAGAAGCGATATTTGTTAGTTTTTAACTGGTCGCTTGCTTCATTTCCTTTGACCCTCTCCGGCCAGAGTATAGACAGAATTTGCAACCATTCAATACTAAATTTAGGAACATTTATAAAAGTAATCTTGGTTGGAGAGGCATTAAATATGAATTCAGACCCTAAAACGGATTTTAAATTGCAGGAATACATCTCATGTTCCAGGTTAGAGGAAATTAACAAAGTTTGGCTCAGCAATGATCACCCCGCAGTGGAGAAAGGACCCTGGCAGGTTAGCAAGCCTGGGCGTGGTGCTGGGCGGGTCATGGGCTGAGTGGGCCACCCCACACGTTTCTTATGCTTCCAAAACACATAGATGGGGTGTGAGCTTTTCCCTCTGCCTCTCTGATGCAGTTACCGTGAGAGTAAACTGAGACAGACACAGATCTTTAGAAACCATTTAGTGCTCTAACAATATGATTATTTATGGAAGTGTTGAGAAGAGTATGATTTAGAATATATTTATTCTCAATATAATTATCTTCTCAATATATATATTTTCTTTTCTTTCTCCCTAACACATACAATTTTGAAACCTTCATCTGATGCTATTTTATAATTAACATGAAATCTATCCCTGCTCCTAAAATTTCATTCACCAGAGAGTACAAAAAATATGTCTATTTTCAAGGTTTTTTTAATAAAAAACAAAATCCCTTTTACATCAAAAAGAAATAGGCCTCCTAAGACTGTTTAATTCCTATTTAAATACACAGTTTGCTAATGACTATATGACTAAGTAATTACCTCATTAAAAACCATAAAAGTAATTTATGCTGAAAGATTGAAACTTTGGTGATGATAGACCAGTTTTAAGGAAATATAATTTATATATAGGTGGCTCAAATGGTAAAAAATGCGCCTGCAATGCGGGAGACCTGGGTTGGATGCCTGGGTTGAGAAGATCCCCTGGAGGAGGGCATGGCAACCCACTCCAGTATTCTTGCCTGGAGAATCGCATGGACAGAGAAGCCTGGCAGGCTACAGTCCATGGGGTCACAAAGAGTCAGACATAACTGAGCCTCTAATACTTTCACTTTTCAATTTATAAATAAAAATTATATGCATATATACAAATACAAATATAAAATCCACATAAAGGATAAAAAAGTATTTATTAAATAAGTTTGACATCAAAATTGAATTTTAAATTGGCAGATAATTAAAGACGGCATTAAGACTCCAAAATTTGAAAGCAAAAAGAGCCAACATAAGAAATTCAAATTGTTTGAAGTGATGTAGCAGATCTTTTTAAGAGACATAACACTGTACAGATCCTCTACAACTTATAATGGGGTTACATCCAGACCAAAACCATCATTCATTGAAAAGACTGTAAATCAGAAATGCATTTTACACACCTCACCTACTGAACATCATAGTGTAGTCTAGTCAGCTTGAAACATGCTTAGAAAACTTACATTAGCCTTCTAACACAAAGCCTATTCTATAATAAAGTGTTGAATATCCCATACGACGTGTCGAATACTATGCTGACAGGAGCAGCTGTGTGGGTCCAGCTGGTTGTATTAAGAAAGGCATCAGGAGTTTAACCTCGTGACCACATGGCTGATTGGGAGCCACAGCTTGATTTTGATGTCAGTGTCATGAGAGAACCTGGGACCAGATATTATTAGCCTGAAAAAAAGATCAAAATTCACAGTATGGTTCCCACTGGATCTGTATCGTTTCAACACCATCCTACAGCAAGCAGTACTAAGTCAAACTATCAAAAGCAGGGGGCCATCTGTAAATGCTTGCTGTTGTGTAATGCTGAGGCACTTCCTGTATCCAAAAGGGGTGTTGAGGGACATCATATTAAGACTTATAGTTTGAAACTTTTTTTCTCTATTATGGTCATGGATGAGCTTCCCTGGTGGCTCAGATGATAAAGAATTTGCCTGCAATGCAGGAGATCTGGGTTTGATGCTTAGGTCTGGAAGATCCCCTGGAGGAGGGCATGGCAACCCACTCCAGTATTCTTGCCTGGAGAATCCCATGGACAGAGGAGCCTTGTGGGCTACAGTCCATGGGGTCTCAAAGAGTAGGACATGACTGAGTGACTAACACACGTGGTTGTGAATGAAGCCAATTCATTCACACACACTTGACAAATTAATTTTCACTCATTATGTGAAAAAAAAATGTTCTGGTTTACAAAGCCTGCTTCAATAATCAGCTTTTTCACTGAAAATCTGAGATCAGATCAGATATCCACAATTTTCTCAAATTCGTTCCAGCATACCTGAGCTCATAGTCAGACAGAAATCCTAATCAGAGCTCAAGCTCTGCTCTCATCCACTGTGAAACTGTAGAGAGCAGGGTGGTTCGGTCAGATCGAGCAATATTTTGCCCACTGGACCCTGATCTTTAAAAGCTCCACCCTGTCCTCCACCTGTTTTTCTCCACACGTGGTGAGGAATCTGCAGGTCCAAGGGTGTGTGTGCATCTGGACTCGCATCCTTCTCAACGGTGTTTCTCAGACTCTCTTGGGGGAAGGACCCAGTTTTGTCCCTCATTTTGTTTAGGACTGGATTATCCTCCAATAAAAAAATGAAGTAAAATTTAAAAATACATTGATCCTAAACAGTGAGCATGCATGTGTACTGAAGCGACTTAGCATGAACACCAAGATCAATATATTTTAAAATTTATTTTCTGTTTAATTGTGGGGTAATCACGTTGCGATCTTGTGACGGTCTCTGCCGTACATCCACACGAATCGGCCCTGGGTATGCATATGTCCCCTCCCTCGACCTTCTTCCCACGTCCCTCCCCATCCTGCCCCACTGCATCATACACCGAATTCCCACTGGCTATCTATTTTACATATGGCAAGGTAAATGTTTCAATTCTACTCTCTCAAATCGTCCCAAAGAGACAAATATCATATATTAATGCATATATATGAATCTAGAAAGTTGGTGAAGATGGTCCTATTTGTAGGGCAACAAGGAGATGCAACATAGAGAACAGACTTCTGGACCCCGTGGGGGAAGGACAGCATCAATATTTTTGAAAAAAAAAATACAATAAAAATAAATTCCTAGAAGGATAAATTTTATTTTAAGAGATATACAAATTGTAAACCTCCAATTGTTTTTTTTTATTCTTAGTTTCAACAGACATAAAATTACTCCATCAAATTGTTGCTAAGTTCTTAAGCTCTTACTCCCAATTTTTGCAGATACCACCTTGATAAAAAAAAAAAAAATACAATAAAAATAAATTCCTAGAAGGATAAATTTTATTTTAAGAGATATACAAATTGTAAACCTCCAATTGTTTTTTTTTATTCTTAGTTTCAACAGACATAAAATTACTCCATCAAATTGTTGCTAAGTTCTTAAGCTCTTACTCCCAATTTTTGCAGATACCACCTTGAGTTCTAATAGCAGAGGGTTTATAGGCAGCGGCTGTCCACAGACACTCACTGAGTCGTTTGTTCTAAATTGCAACCTCAATACTGGAGACCCTCACGTTTCCTATCCAGAGGCTCCAAGCCAGCTCCAACAGCCTGGAGCCTCCCTTCCAAGTTCGCTCTCCCCGAGCGGGCGAGGAACCCCAAGGCCCGCGGTGGCCCCGGAACCGCTGTTGGCCAAGGCTGTGGACGATGCCGGCCCTCGAGCACGTGCACCCAGGTGTCCTCAAGTGAGGTCTCAGCCCCCCGTGAAGGACCAGGTCTGGGCCGGGAAGAGGGGACCCAGGCCCCGCAGCGCCGTCCGTGCCCTCCTGCCTCGCCGCCCGGCGCCGCTGGAGCGGGGCTGGAGAGCTGCGCGGCCCTGCGGACGCCTCTCTGCCCGGGGGCCCTGGTGCCGCCCGGCGCCGCTGCCCCTGGAGCCCGGCCCCCCGCCCCTGCGGGACCCAGCCTGCGCTCCCGCCGGCCCCCGAGCGGCTCTTCGCGCTGGCTTCCATTTTTTGCGCGGTTGTTTCATGGTCCCATCCAGGGTTCTTCCGGCTCCGCTTTTTGAGAATGATCCTGTTAACAGTTAGCAGGTTCTTACAGGGAAATAACTAATGGAGGAGGGAAAGGCACCCCACGCCAGCACTCTGGCCTGGAGAATCCCGTGGACGCGGGAGCCTGGAGGGCTACAGTCCGTGGGGCCGCAGAGAGTCGGACGCGAAGGAGCACAGCGCACGCGAAGGGAAATACAGTGTGCATACAGTGTGCACGTCCTGAATGCACAGACTCCCAAGATCTTCAGAGCGCCATAGACGTCTGAACTCGGGCGGCTTTAACACCTCTTTGCCAAGCGGCCCCTGAAATCGGTGTTAGGAGCCCGGTCCTGGCCCCGGCTCTACCGTGACTCCCCGCTCGGTTTAATTCCGCAGAGACGCGGCACACGGGCGTGCTGAGTGGGAGCCCGCGCTTCGGAAGCCCGGGCCCATCCGCCCCGCAGCGCACGCCCCGCGCCTTGCTGAACAGACGTGGGATCCGAAGTCCAGAGAGTTTCGGCCGTTACTCAACCCTCAGCCCGGGCGCGGCCTAAGGGAGGACCTCCCCGCAGGCCCCAGGCTGCGTCCAGGGGCCTTTCCGGTTATCCTTCCTCCTCACATATCTGAGGCAAGCCAGTGGAGTTTCTGCATTCTGTCCGTCTTCGCTGCATACGGTATAGGTCCAAGAAACCACGTAAGCAGGACTTTCCACTGCGTCTGTTAAATTCTTCCAGTTTGTAGGAGGCGTGGGATAGTAAGGTGTTGGGGGCTCAAAAGTATTACAGGTTCATACTCTCAGAATCAAACCGAGCATCTTAACTGACGCTGTCCTCCTGATCAGCTTCATCCCCCAACCTCAGTTCCCACCTATGAAACGGGGATTTGCTTACTTCGTTGAGTTCCTATGAGAATTATAGATAATGATATCTTAAAGTACTTGTACCGCGTGCTGTGCCATATTAGGAACTCAGCAAATGAGAATTCCTTTCCCTTTCTAGTCCATTTCTTGAATCCAGACACTTGGGGCTATTAGATATAATTGTACATGTTAACAATATTAAGTAAGAGGTATAAATTCATTATAACTGATGCATGGTTCAATACTGGATGTTTATCAATATACTATTATGGGAGAATAGATTTAGATTTTGGAGAAGGAAATGGCAACCCACTCCGGTGTTCTTGCCTGGAGAATCCCACGGACGGGGGAGCCTCCTGGGCTGCTGTCTGTGGGGTCGCACAGAGTTGGACATGACTTAAGTGACTTAGCAGATATAGATTTGCAGGAAATAACTGAGCAGATACTGAAGAGTACATGGAAATCCCAGCCGCCTCCTATAGCTTACCCTACTGTTAACATCTGATATGTTTGCTCCAGTTAATAAATCAATATTGACACAGAGTTATTAATCAAAACTCCGAGCTTGCTCATATTTCCTTAGTTTTCTCCTAATGTCTTTTTTCTGTTGTTCGGGATAGCAGGTGGTCATGTCTCCTTAGGATTCTCTTAGCTGTGACATTTTCTTAGGCTTTCCTTGTTTTCAATGACCTTGATAGTTTTCAGAAATACTGATCAAGTGTATTGTAAAATGCTCTGCTAATGACTCTGTGTGATGTTTTTGTTGTGATAAACAGGGATTATAGATTTTTGGAGGGGAGACTAGAGAGAGAGCATCAGTTTCATTATATCATATTGCAGGTTCACACTCAATTTATGTACAATGGTGGATGCTGACCTTGGTCACCTGGCTGAAGTGGTGTTGGTTAGGTTTCTACACTGGATTCTTTCCTTCCCTTGCTCTCCGCTTTGGAAGGAAGTCATTGTGCACAAGTCACACTTAGAAGTGGTGAGTTGTGGTTCCCCTCCTTTAGGATAGAGCATTACATGATTTGGGGCTTCCCAGGTGGCACTGATGGAGGAGCACCCACTTGCCAGATGGGGTTCAGTCCCTGGGTCGGGAAGATCCCCCAGAGGAGGGCATGGCAAGCCACTCCAGTCTTCTTGCCTGGAGAATCCCCATGGACAGAGGAGCCTGGCTGGCTACAGTCCAGAGGGTCACAGAGTCAGACACCACTGAAGTGGCTTAGCATAGCCCAGCACATTACATAATTTACTTGGAATTTTTCTCATGTATTTATAAACTTACTCAACTATTTATATCACCATGAAGTCATGGATATGCATATATAAATATATATATGTGTCTATATCTATATACATACATATATCACATATACATGTACACGCAAATATGAGGCTCCCCAGATGGGGCTAGTGGTAAAGAATCCTCCTCCTAATGCCAGCGACATAAAAGACACAAGTTCGATCCTGGGTTGGGAAAATTCCCCTGGAGGAGGGCATGGCAACCCACTCCAGGATTCTTGTCTGGAGAATCCCTTGAACAGAGGAGCCTGGAGGGCTATAGTCCATAGGGTCGCAAAGAGTCAGACATGACTAAAACAACTTAGCACACACACATATAAACATATACATAGCTATGTGTAGTTATAGCTTCAGTTCAATGCTTGTATGGCATCACCGACTCAATGGACATGAGTGTGAGCACACTCCGGGAGTTGGTGATGGGCAGGGAAGCCTGGCATGCTGCAGTCCTTGGGGTCGCACAGAGTCAGGCACGACTGAGCGACTGAACTGAACAGTTGCTCACACTGCTCCGGCTTTGACCATTCGGAGGTCTCTGAGGTGGGCCCTGTGCTTTTCGACATAGCCCCTTCACTGGGTGTGTGTGCGTGTGTGTGTGTGCGCTGCAGAACTTTCTGACTCTCTGGTGGATATTCCAGGATATTCCAGGCTCGTGTGTCTTCCCCCGTCCCAGTCCCAGAATCACCCATTCTCCAGGGAGCTCATGATGTTGCTCAGTGGAGAACGACTCTAGAAACTAAGATCCCAGCACTGGGCGTACTGCTGCTCCTGGGGTGCTCTTTCTCAGGCATTCAGATCTCAACTGCCACATCCACAGTGTTATTTTATCATGGTTTATCTTACCTTGCAAAAATCTAGAAGTGGTGTGCTATGACTAGGCCATTGGGTGCTTTTTGTAAATATCTTATTCAGTTGGGTTTTCCAGTAAGTGACTCATGGGTTAATGCATAGAGGTCATTAACATCCTAGAAGTTATTATATATATCAAAGAGGTAAGGTAATTATTTTTATAAAAATTAGCAGTGATATACTGCTAATATTTTCTATTTTGCTAATACTTTTTCTTCCAAGGGTGAAAACATCCCAGTTTTCCTGAGACTGAAGGAGTTCCCAGAATGCAGTACCTTGATTTTTAAAACCAGGAGAGTTTTAGCGAGCACTGTCTAGATGGCCCCCCATCCAGAGCTCCTATAAACACGGCCAGTGGGTGTTAGGCACAGACTCAGGTAGAGAGGCAGAGGTCTCTGTGTTTATGTGTTCACGTGTGTGTGTGTATGTTCATGAGCACATTTGAAAGCTGGGCTTTTATCTGGGTATTTTCATCACATTATCCCTTGCTTAATGCCTTGCTCACAGTCGTGTTAGCTGTTAAGTCGTGTCCAACTCTTTTGTGACCCCATGGACTGTATCCCGCCAGGCTCCTCTGTCCACGGCATTCCCCAGGCAAGAATACTGGAGTGGGCTGCCTTTTCCTTCTCCAGGGGATCTTCTTGACCCCAGGATCGAATCCGGGTCTCTTGCATTGCAGGCGGATTCTTTACCATCTGAGGCACCAGAGAAGCCCAACTCACAGTAGGCGCTCAATAAATATTTGTAAGTTAAACGAATGATCTGTAGCATGTTTCATTAATGCAATAATTATGTGGCCAAGCCTTCTGTTAGGCATTTGCATATCACATTTCTGTTTTTAGAAATATTTTCCATCAGCTTCTTTTCATCCTAGTTCACTGATCCGTATTTCCGCTATCCTAGAGATATGTGGTGGTCTTGAGAACAGTTTAGGAATTTTACGATCACAGCCACAGCTGTGGTGGATGCACAGCCTCCTAACACAGAGTTACTGTTTTGATGGATAAAATATGGGATTCTCTTTTTCTGAGCTTCAGTTTTTTCCTGTGTTTTTGATTATTTGTCTTTGTTTTCTTATGAATTCACTATTCCTGTTTTTGGTAATGTTTACTTGTATATTTGTCTTGCTAATCAGAC
Source organism: Cephalophus harveyi (assembly GCA_006410635.1). Lineage (NCBI taxonomy): Eukaryota > Metazoa > Chordata > Mammalia > Artiodactyla > Bovidae > Cephalophus > Cephalophus harveyi. The sequence goes on along the minus strand of SJYT01015711.1, from coordinate 11,590 downwards.
CTCTTTCTTAGTAATGCTATTAGCCCCTTTTCTAATACAGGCTGAACTCTTTCTCTTGGATTGTGGTTTGTCTGCTTGCCATATAGAATTTTTCTATCTAGAGAATTTTTGTTTCTCATGGTCAAATATATTTATTTTTAATTAGGATTTCTGGCTCTGGTGTCATCTGTGAAACCTAAAAAAAAAAGTTATTTATTACAAAAACAGTATCAAAAGTGGCTCATGCGGTTTTCAATGTGTAACTCCAGTCATGAATACCTGGTCATATCCATTACCAGAAGGCAGATGTCGCAAAAGCACAGCAGAAAAACGCCGTGCCTGTGACCGAATCTCACATGTGTGTGCTTTGTTAGCAGTACCTACGGTGCTTATCTCTGGGCCAGAACAAGACTTCTAATGCATTTTGTAAAGCCAATAAGCAGCCGCTACCTGCTTTGGGAAGTAACTATAAAAAAGAAAATAGATCCAGCCTATTGCTGTGCCCCAGAACAAGACACAATCAAAATCAATAAGCTTCAATATTCTTTTCGGAGAGCATATGATTCTTTTATTTGAGGTATCACATTTTCTTTGCTTTTTGTTAGAGCAATATGAGAATTTTGAAAAATGTACATCGCTGTGTTACTTTGGGAGGGCTGTTTTGTGTGGTTCGGTGTAAGATGGAAAATTACAAAAATCACTTAAATGTGCTTCACTTAAATGTGCTCTGAGTAAACAAGGGATTAAAAGAATATGACAACTTTGTTCAATGTGCTTAGAACAGCATTGCTAATGTAAGTTTAAAATGAACCCATAGTGACACCGTGCAAAGGAAAAGATTGTCACTGCATGTAAACTGCTTATATTTTCCAGTAAATATAATTTAGTTATGGTAGTAAAATACCCTGTGCAGAATGGATTATGTTCACTCCTTCCTTTGAAGGTGGTTGCAGAGTGTTTACTTATGATCCAGGTTCATGGAGTGCAAAAGCTCTTGAAAAGATTAGGGGTTTATGTATTACTTTGATTAAGTAAATCAAATGCTGGAAAACATAAAATATATAGGTAAACACAGAACTTCAATGTCAAAGATTTTAAATGGAAAGAGTTATGCTTTTCTTATAGAATTACAATTAGAAAACTGAGCCTCTGTTTTCATAAGACCTAAGAATGAATCCTTTAAAGAAAAAAAATACAGTAAGTTTAGTTGCAAAGAGTAGAAACATAAAAGGTTCACTTCTTTAAAAATATACAGCCCTAAAAATGTTTTACCATGTATTCATCCTTTCAAGAAATAATTGATTCTAAATGTAATCATAAAGTTTTGGCAGAAAGCTCACATGACATTTTCCTGACTTTTAATAATAATCCTGAAAACAATAGTTAGAATATACTGAATACTTACTTGCCAAGCGCAAGACACTGACTCTTAAGAGTGTCTCAGTGGTAAAGAATCCGCTTGGCAATGCAGGAGACACAAGAGATATGGCTTTAATTCCTGAGTCGGGAAGATCCTTTGGAGGAGGAAATAGCAACCCACTCCAGTATTCTCGCCTGGAGGATCCCAGGGACAGAGGAGCCTGGCTGGCCCTCAAGCTTTGGTCCATAGGTCGCCAAGAGTTGGACATGACTGAAGTGACTTCACATACAGGAATCCATTAAAATAAAGTAACGCATTTGAGAATGAGTTAGGCAAAGCTTTAAACCCCTGAATATCTTTGCCAATAACTGTGGAAGCAGCAAACCTATTTATATAGCTTTATAAATATATAGTGAGGCCATAATGCAATAACAATGGTGATATGGAGGTAACATTGGCCAACTCTTCCCATGCGCATGTCACCGCGCTAAGTATCATGCTGCGGTATTTAATTTAGTAACTGCTCTTTTCTACATCTTGCAAGTGAAGATTCTGGGACTTAGATATCTGCCCAAACTCACAAAGTAGTCAGCAAAGTGAAGACGCAGACCCAGTCCTGGCCTCAGTGCCTCAGTGCTCATCAAAGCTAGCGTGCACACCTGCCACCCGGGATCCTGTTCATGGCGCAGCTTCTGACCCAGAAGACCTGAGTGCAGCCTGCGAGGCCTTATTTCTAAAAACCTCCCAGATGATGCCAGTGCTTCTGGTCAGAGCTGGCCTCGATGGCTCAGTGGATAAAGAACCCACCTGTCAAGGCAGGGGACACAGGAGGCGCAGGTTCGACTCCTGGGTCGGGAAGATCCCCTGGAGAAGGAAATGGCAAGCCACTCCAGCATTCTTGCCCAGAGAACCCCATGGACAGAGGAGCCTGGCGGGCCACAGTCCGTGGGGTCACAGAGTCAGACACGACTGAGCTACTAAACAGCAACAACAAAGCAAAACGCACGTGGAGCCTCTGGTCAGTCGCTTCTGAAAATGGCCGAGCGTAAGTCAAGTTCAGGTTCTCTTAGGGCCGCTGTGCAGGGCACAGTGTCACAGAATCGGCCAACCACACAGCGGACTGTGGAGTCACCGTGACATACGCTGTCTTGTCCACGGAGAGCTCGTGCTTTGTGTAAATGCTGGGCTGTCGTGGGGTATCAGTAATCTCTCTGATAAATTCTCCTTTAAATTTAACTCTGCATTAGAAAGAACTCGTTCCCATGCTTCTCCTGGCATGAGAATTTCTCAAGTTTAGGTTCGTATTGTGCTTGGCACATAGAAGTCACTCAGTCTAATGTAGATCCTTTTGAGATCTTCAGAAGTTTTTTTTTTTTTAACTTTTCTGAGCACCATTTTGTTCATTTTACACTGTGAAAAATTACTCTGCCTTACTCAATTAAAGGATCGATATTATCATCTCTCAAATATTTTGCAATCTCTCAAATATTTTCCTAATTTACACTGTATTACACTTGATCTTTGAAAGAAAAGTTATGAGCAACCTAGACAGCATATTAAAAAGCAGAGACATTACTTTGCCAACAAAGGTCCGTCTATTCAAAGCTTTAGTTTTTCCAATGGTCATGTATGGATGTGAGAGCTGGACTATAAAGAAAGTTGAGTGCTGAATAATTGATGGTTTTGAACTGTGGTGTTGGAGAAGACTCTTGAGAGTGCCTTGGACTGCAAGGAGGACCAACCAGTCCATTCTGAAGGAGATCGGCCCTGGGTGTTCACTGGAAGGACTGATCCTAAAGCTGAAACTCCGATACTTTGGCCACCTGATGCGAAGAGCTGACTCATTTGAAAAGACCCTGATGCTGGGAAAGATTGAGGGCAGGAGGAGAAGGGGAGGACAGAGGATGAGATGGTTGGATGCCATCACTGACTCAATGGACATGAGTTTGAGTAAACTCCGGGAGTTGGTGATGGACGGGGAGGCCTGGCGCGCTGCGGTCCATGGGGTTGCAGAGAGTCGGACACGACTGAGCAAAGGAACTGGACTGGACTGACAGTGAATCATTTCTTAAAGTTTTCTCTGTAGCTTTTACTCAAAATAATTTACTTCATATAGCTTGAGAAATTCCATATAGAAACTTTTCCACTCCTACATCAAAAGTTACAGAATTTGAGGCCAACAAGCCACCTTCCATCTTTGGGCTTCATCATACAGTATTTTGAGGCAAGGTGTCTGCCCTTTCAAGTTAGAACTCTACAGTTTATAAGCTCTGTGCTCTGCTTAGGCGCTCAGTCGCGTCTGACTCTGCGATCCCATGGACTGTAGCCCACCAGGCTCCTCTGCCCATGGGATTCTCCAGGCAAGGATACTGGAGTGGGTTGCCATTTCCTTCTCCAGGGGATCTTCCCGACCCAGGAATTGATCTGGGATATCCTGCATTGCAGGCAGATTCTTTACCAGCTGAGCCACCCAAGATTAAGTAGGTAAGCCTTCATGTCCTCATCTGGAAATGAGATCCATTAATAGGAACTTCTCCAGTGACATTCTTCTACGTGTAGTTAGACGTGGCATATACTAGCTTTTTACCAATACCCCTGTTTGGGATTCAGTTTGAAACCCTGGTATAATGTTTTTCTTAATATTTTATTAAGTTACATTTTGCAAATAAAAGTAGTAGCTACGTCATAGAATTGATATAAGCATTACTGTTAAGATTAATTTTCAAATATAACAAATGTAAAGCACCATCTCTCTGCCTGCTTAGTCCTTAGTAAGGACTAAGTAAGTTCTGTTGTTCCTGTTATTAGTGGGATTAGTAGTACGTGCAGGGTAGGCTTCAATGTTGGTGTCAGCACTGATCTTTCAGGAACAGGGGAGAAGTTATTCCTTCTGTGCCGGGATTCCATGCTAAAGTTATAAGGGTATAATCAACCTACACCTCCCGTCTCTCCAGTGGACTCTGGGCCTAGCTCTTCGCTCTTCCTCTAGAACAGGTTGCTTAACTTGCCTGTGGGACACTTTGTAGATCCTTCGATGTTTGAGGTTGGAAGGGACCCTGGATGCCGTTGAATTCAACTTTTTTTGTTTCTGCTGAGGTCTGTAAGACGAGTGTGCTAGCTGGTAAAATGCTGGTACCACAGCCAAACGTTTCTTCCCTTTTTTCCAACGTATTCTTTTGAAAACATGTGCATATTTCAGATGGTGAGGAGGATACGTTGTCTATGTTGCACATGGCATTTCCTAACTTCAGGAAAACATCTTCCTGACCCCTGCCCTTGGGGAATGATAGCATAAATTACTGTAAAATTAGACTATGTAAGCAGAAGCCACTTATTTCCTTGTGTGCCGTCGTATTTTCTTTTTATATTTTGATCATATTTTCTTTTTTATGGTACCAATGGCTAATAGATATTTCAAAAATATTTAATAAGTAAACCTAGGCACGTTTCCTTTTAAGTAGAACCATCTCATAAAGTTCCACTTTAAGATGCTTTGTGATATTCTATGGAAATTTTTCTGAAATGCATTATCACTTTTTTGCTATACTCTTTTTACTAAATTGAGTTTAGTTCACCTAATTTAACTAGTTTCAGAGAAGAGTGATGGAATCTTTCTCTCCTATTAAATCTTATTTCCCAACTATATCAGCTTTATGCAGTTAGCCTTCTTTTTCTGCTATCATGTTAAAAATTATGAAAAAAAAAGGAAAACTAGGCAGCATCTTAGCACTTAGTTTCGGCTTTTGCACAGAACATGCTGTCAGTGTTGGCATGAGGTTATGTGCTATCTCATTCCGTAAAAGAATGGAAATAAATGCAAAAGAAACAAGCGACCATAGCAAAAATCAACAAAGCCACAAGCTGGTTCTTTGAAAGGATAAATAAAATTGACAAACCATTAGCCAGACTCATCAAGAAACAAAAGGAGAAAAATCAAATCAATAAAATTAGAAATGAAAATGGAGAGATCACAACAGACAACACAGAAATACAAAGGATCATAAGAGACTACCGAGTCTCTCAACAAAAGTTTTGCAGAGTCAAATTAAGTTTGATTAGTCAGCTTTAAACTATCGACTACATCTAAGTCAACAGGTTCCATGATAACTTGACTACAGAGCCTTCATTAAGAACAAAAACAACGTCAGTGCAGCCCAGCATTCGTTGTATTAATTTTCACTGTGGGTGGCAATAACCTCAAGGATGCTAAGACAGACTGTACAGGGTGGGTTCTGCATTTCAACCCACCCTCTGAAAACTGACTATTTTGAATGTGTGTGATGTCAACCGTATGCGGATTCCTAAATCTAGGGTGTGTTAAGTCAGGCATTATTTTTAGGTCCCTTTTTTGTGAAGCTAAGTTACCCTTTAGCACAGGCTTCTCTAGACATAGCACTAATTATTCATGAAACTATATCTGTATAATTATTTTAATAATATAGATAGTTAAAATATTTGAGTTAAAATCTTGAATGTATGAAATGAATCAGGAGAAGCCACAGAAAACTGAGACTATGTCCATAATGGAACTGTGGAGGGAACCATTCAAGGCAGAAATGGTGATGAGTGAGGATTGGACCTGTGCTTCTATCATGAGAGGACAGAGCGTTTGATGCCTCAAAGCGGAGACAGCAGTGGGTGGTAATAACCTAGAGAGAGGCAAGCAAAAAGCTAGTCCCAAGTTGTATTTCAGCATGAAAGCCTTCTTCAAATTTTATTCTAGGGAAAATTTTGAAGTGTTTGCTTTATTGATAATGTCAGATAAATCTGAAAAGTGATTTTCTTCCAACTCAGAATTCAGTCTCAGTCATGAACACTCATTATTTACTGGCCAGACCATATCCCAGGCACTGAACAATCTTTATAACCTAATTGGAGCCACTGTACTTTGGGGAGGTTTTTACAGAGGTGGTCAGAATTTCCCAGAAAAACAGCAGCCACAAATGTTGGAAGAGAAAGAATTCCCTGAGGGCTAGTGTGCCTGGCTGAGAAGACAGCCCATGCGCTCCACAGAATCTCATGGGCACTGGTGTAATTTTTCTAGAAAAGTCCTTTAAAGCTCATAGAATAAACCCCTGGTTTCCTTACTATCCTATGAGAAGGATCCAAGCATCTACATGGTGTGTAAACTCTGCCAACATAAAGTCCTGTGGATCATGAAAAGCTTATGTAGTATATAATGGGAAATAAATCAATTTGGGGGTTTGAAAAGCAGACCCATTCTTATTTCAAGGCATAAGATTTGGAGTAAAAATCCCAAGTTGTTACCAGTATGGGCATAAACTATTAGATGATGGATCTGAAGTCTTGTATAAAGTGAGAAGTAGATAGATTCCACGGTTTTATGAGATAGTTTTGTAAATTTTTAAGTGACTATCTCTTTTGAAGGCTTTGTACACATCACATGTGCTCAAAATTCAAGATGTGTGGCTAATTAAAAAATCATAATTGCAATATACAAAGTTCTTAGTAACAAATAATAATAATAGTGATAAGCCTAACAGAAATTTGAATGTGGCCCTGTATGAAGAACTTGTTCTTAGTTTCATTCCATTTCCAAATATTAGATCAGTTCTGTTCCTCAGTTATGACATGCAATTGTATTTGTTATTTTATTTTATTGTTTAAAATTTCAATAGGAACTGGTTGTGCATTAGGTAAAGAATTGAGTTAAATTATAATATTAGTTCAAAAGCATGAAACAATAGCTTGATCTAATTCACCACACGAAATAACTACTACCATATTCAGTTTTAAAAGGCATTGCTTGTTATGTATGGGAAGTAGAGTGATTAGAATAGATGCGTTTGTGAAATTAATACTTCTCCCAATTAGTAGTTTGCAAAACACCCTTTTCACTTTTTCCAGTGGTAAACCGCCAACAGCAGCAGAATTGAATTTGTAGTCTCTTAATATTGAGATCGTCACTGACCTTCATAAAAGTTCTCTTGGGGAAGTGTGGGCAGGGAGTTTTCAACTGGGTGCATTAAGCAGAGGGTGCGAGGTGGGCACATGGAATCAAGAAATACAAACTCTTGGAAGGATGCTTTGCAGTTCACTCAGTTAGCGGACAGCCGCCCAGGGGGCGCCCATGGTCAGGAACCCGCCCGCTGGTTCTGGACACGCAGGAGACTCGGGCTTCACCCCCGGGTGGGAAGAAGCCGGAGGAGGGCATGCAGCCGGCCCCAGCGATGTTGCCTGGAGAATCCCATGGAGAGAGGAGCCTGGGGGGCTAAGTCCGTGGGGTCGCAGAGTCGGACACGACTGAGCGGCTTGCACCCACGCAAGTCCGAGCGAGGACCCCCGCGCAGAAGACGAGGAAATGCGAGCACCCTGACCCTGCGCCCCCGGATTCCAGGCGGGGCCCCGGGCGCGGTTCACGTGTCTGTGCTCTGTCCGCTCTGCCTGCCTTACGCTCTAAACGGTTTGCCAGCAAGATTCTGAATTTCGAAATGGAGCACCGTATTGAAAATCCACTGCCACTTTACTGCCGTTGTATTACTCAGATTTAACCACACGATGGAGCGCGTTCTCCATTCTTCCTCATACTAATTTGGAAGAAGATCCATGCAGGTAAATACTAGATGTAATAAAAGACATTCAAACTTACCAGAATATTCCTCTGTAAATTTTAGGTTCTTTTTGACAAAGGAAATTAATTAAATAAGTATTCACAACCAGCCATAGATTGTTTCAGATGAAATTTCAGATGGCTGCAAAAATCAATCGAGGAACATTGATTTTAATAATTCTTAGAAGAGACATTGAAAAAAAACACATAAATAACCACTTCAGAATAGAATGCTATTTCATTGTGATTGATTGAATGCAAATTTTGTCAACGTTTCGCCGAAAGTTTCAACTTTCATCTCAGGTTAGAAAGATCTGTTAACAACAACAACAAAAACACTCCCTATACACAAATAAATAATTCCAATATTCAATAAAGAGTTATCTATCTTACTTTCAATAAGCAATCATTAAATGGAATAGTAAAGGGGAATAACAGTGCAGACATCTCCAAATTGGGCTTTGAGTGACAGGCAGACTCAAACAGCACCGGGAAGTCCTGTATAATAGCAATCTGGAGTCCCGATTGGAAAAAGGTCACTGGAGTGTATCTGTTCCACTGGCGGAACTTCAGAATTGCAGTTTGAGTTGTTGTTGTTCAGTCCTTCCACTGTGTCTGACTCTTTGAGACCACATGGACTGCATCATGCTAGGCCTCCCTGTCCATCACCAACTCCCGGAGTCCACCCAAACCCATGTCCATCGAGTCCATGATGCCATCCAGCCATCTCATCCTCTGTCGCCCCCTTCTCCTCCTGCCCTCAATCTTTCCCAGCGTCAGGGTCTTTTTCAATGAGTCAGCTCTTCCCATCAGGTGGCCAAAGTATTGGAGTTTTCAGCTTCAACATCAGTCCTTCCAATGGACACCCAGGACTGATCTCCTTTAGGATGGACTGGTTGGATCTCCCTGCAGTCCAAGGAACTCTCAAGAGTCTTCTCCAACACCACAGTTCAAAAGCATCAATTTTTCGGTGCTCAGCCTTCTTTATGGTCCAACTCTCACATCCATACATGACCACTGGAAAAACCATATCTTTGATTAGATGGACCTTTGTTGACGAAATAATGTCTCTGCTTTTTAATATGCTGTCTAGGTTGGTCATAGCTTATCTTCCAAGGAACAAGCATTTTTTTAAATTTCGTGACTACATCTGCAGTGATTTTGGAGCCCAGGAAAATAAAATCTGTCATTGTTTCCATTATTTTCCCATCTATTCATCATGAAATGATGGGACCAGATGCCATGACCTTAGTTTTTTCAGTGTTGAGCTTTAAGCTAGCTTTTTCATGCTCCTCTTTCACTTTCATCAAGAGGCTCTTTAGTTCCTCTTTGCTTTCTGCCATAAATGTGGTGTTATCTGCATATCAGAGATTATTGATATTTCTCCCGGCAATCTTGATTCCAGCCTGTGCTTCTTCCAGCCCAGCATTTCTCATGATGTACTCTGCATATAAGTTAAATAAGCAGGGTGACAATATACGGCCTTGACAAACTCCTTTTCTAATTTGGAATCAGTCTGTTGTTCCATGTCTGGTTCTAACTGTTGCTTCTTGACCTGCATATGGGTTTCTCAGGGTGCAGGTTAGATGGCCTGGTATTCCCATCCCTTTAAGTATTTTCCTTAGTTTGTTGTGATCCACACAGTCAAAGGCTTTAGTGTAGTCAAAGAAGCAGAAATAAGTGTTTTTCTGGAACTTTCTTGCTTTTTTGATGATCCAGTGGATGTTGGCAATTTGATCTCTGGTTCCTCTGCCTTGTCTAAATGCAGCCCGAACATCTATAAGTTCCTGGTTCATATACTGTTGAAGCCTGGCTTGGAGAATTTTGAGCATTCCTTTATGAGCACGTGAGATGAGTGCAATTGTGCAATAGTTTGAGCATTCTTTGACATTGCCTTTCTTTGGGATTGGAGGAATTGGAATGAAAACTGACCTTTTCCAGTTCTGTGGCCACTGCTGAGTTTTCCATATCTGCTGGCCTACTGAGTGCAACAGTTTCACAGCATCATCTTTTAGAATTCAAAATAGCTCAACTGGAATTCCATCACCTCCACTAGCTTTGTTGTAGTGATGCTTCCTAAGGCCCACTTGACTTCGCATTCCAGGATGTCTGGTGTGGGTGAGTGATCACACCATCATGGTAAACTGGGTCATGAAGATATTTTCTGTATAGTTCTTCTCTGTATTCTTGCCACCTCTTTTTAGTATCTTCTTCTTCTATTATGTCCATACCATTTTGTACTTTATTTTGCCCATTTTTGTAGTTTGAGGGTTCCCACTTACAATCTCAGGCCTTAAACTGAAAGGATCATCAGTTTGCTCACAAACTGCTGCTCTGGTTTTATGTTACTTTCTTACAATGCTGTGTGCTTTGTCTTGCAAATCTTGGAGTGTTGTTAAGCCCCAGTTTCAGTTGGCCAGGCCCCCTCTAGGGACTCAACAATTCCAAGACCTGCCTCCTTTCTTATCTCTGGTGCTCCTTGTCTTGCTCTCACAGCAAGCAAGCCTTCAGGTCAGTGTCCCGGCAAGTCAGAAGCCTGTGTGCCTGCTTCTCTCTGAAGCCTGAACAAAGAACTTCCATTTAATATCCCTAACAGCCTGAACCAAGTCTTACAGCTATTAAACATCACTGAGTACTTGTACAGAAGTATGTCATCAAATTACATTCCATTGTATGTCTGTTTCTGCCAGATTTAGCATGTATTAGCAGAGATTATCTGTCTTTGATCTTTGATTAATAATGTTTTAGAGTATTATTAATCAAATAATTTAGATAATGATTTAGATAATTTAGAATAGAGTAACACCACCATGCAATGGCACCCCACTCCAGTGCTCTTGCCTGGCAAATCCCATGGATGGAGGAGCCTGGAAGGCTGCAGTCCATGGTATCGCAAAGAGTCGGACACGACTGAGTGACTTCACTTTCAATTTTCACTTTCATGCATTGGAGAGGGAAATGGCAACCCACTCCAGTGTTCTTGCCTGGAGATTCCCAGGGACAGGAGAGCCTGGTGGGCTGCCATCTCTGGGTGGCACAGAGTCAGACACGACTGAAGCAACTTAGCAGCAGCAGCAGCAAAACCACCATGAGATGTTTGGATGCCATCACCAACTCAATGGGAGATGGTGATGGACAGGGAGGCCTGGCATGCTGCAGTCCATGGGGTCACAAAGAGTCGGACATGACTGAGTGACTGAACTGAACTGAACTGTGCATCACCAAATATCTGGTGTTGGTGGAGAAGCTTACAATTTACTGTGTGTTCACGGGCTTTATTCCACGTGATGCTGAAGGACCAATCAAATCTCTTTCAAAGAAAATTTAAAGCCCTGACGGATTCTGGAAAAAGTAAAATTGGTACCATTACTTCCCTCCATCTTAAATATTTATACCACCGTCAGTATGCTTTTGTTCTTTAACAGCCTACCTTTAATTTGACATGCTAGGTAGTTTTAAATTATTGCAACCATAAAAGGACATGGTTCATGTCATTTTTGGACTGGACTGAATGACCTAATCAGCACTGAAGATTTGATGGTTTTGAACTGTGGTGTTGGAGAAGACTCTTGAGAGGCCCTTGGATTGCAAGGAGATCCAACAAGTCCATTCTAAAGGAGATCAGTCCTGGGTATTCTTTGGAAGGACTGATGCTGAAGCTGAAACTCCAATACTTTGGC
>SJYT01015709.1:198423-217600 GCA_006410635.1 Cephalophus harveyi | reverse complement strand
AAGGTGGTTCTCTAAGTCTGTGAGTCTTTCTTTGCTTTCTAAGCTCATTTGTATCATTTCTTTTTAGATTCCACATGTAATGGGTGTCAAATGATATTTCTCCTCTCTGCCTGACTCGGACACGACTGAGCGACTGAACTGAGCTGCCTGACTTGCTTCAGTCGGTATAACCTCTGGGTTCGTCCACGCTGCTGCTGACGGCACCATTTCACTCCGTCTCGTGGTGGCGTAATATTCCACTGTTCAGAGGCCCCGCATCCTCTTTGCCCGTTTCTCTGCTGATGCACATTTCCGTGGCCTCCATGAGCAGGATGCTGTGAATAGTGCTGCAAGAAGCATTCGGGCGCCGTGGCCCGGTCTCTAGATGTGTCTCTTACACAGAACGCGCAGTCAGCCTGTGGGCACCTCTATCCCTTTTCAGCCTGACTGGCAGCCTCGTGCTCAGGAGAGGCTGGACGTGCCTCTGTCGTCACGGGTGCGAGTGGGCTCTCCGGGCCGCGTCGGAGCATCTCTGCCTCTCTCTTCAGCCTGGCTTCTCTCGCCGCTGGGCCCCTGTTTGCTTTGCTTTTTTTGCCTTGTGGGCACTCACTCTGTAATTCCACCTCACCATAGAGACTATCTTTTTCTTTCAACAATATTGACTCACCACTGTGGATGGCAGAAAAACCACCACCCTTCTGTTCTTCCAGGCATTGTTCTGGAATGCTCACTCCGGATGGTGGTAACAATCCCACCCCTTGTGTCTGTCCCGCAAGGGCTATTTGTCATCTTTGTGCTCAGAGCTGCTGCCTCGGCACAAGGCCACCTGACTGACGCCCAAGCCAGGGTGCCCCAGGGCCCCCACCGGCCTCCTGAGAGCGCAGCTTCCGCATTCTTGAGCATCCGAGTCAGGCTGAAGGTTTTTTTTTTTTAACAGAATTTGAAAGTTTATTGTTTTAGGCCACTCCATCCAGCTTGTGGATCTTATTTCTCATCCAGGGGATGAACCCTTGCCCCAGGCACTGGGAAGGGAGCGTCCCAAACAATGGACCGCCAGGGACGGCCACAGAGTGTTTCTCGACTGTATCATCTCCAAGCATGTCTTTGAGCCTCTTAGTTTCCAGGAAAAGGACGTGGGGAGTATTTAAGCTTTCTGACCCTCTGGGATGCCCTGGTGGTCTCAGAGCTGGAAGCAGGTAAGGCTTTGCCGTCCTTAGCAGGGGCTGTGGGTTCGACCCCTGGCCAGGGAGCTGAGATCCCTATGCCTCATGCTTTTAAAACATTAAAGAGAAACAATATTGGAGCAAAATTGAATAAAGACTTTAAAATGGTCCACATCAAAAAATCATTAAAAAAAAAAAAGAATAGAAATAATAATCCTTGGACTGAACAGCGTGCAGAGGCCCTGTCCCCTCCCACTCCAGCTGAACACCTGTGTCTAGGCCTCCATCACCCCATTAGGGACACCTTCTCTGGCTGTTCTCTGCTTCAGGGGGCTCACCTCCCAGGAAGAGTGCTCCCACAGAATTATGTTCCTTTTTCAACTATGCCCTGATTAATGAGACTGTGGACCCAGAAGATGATGGTCCACTGTATTTTATCTCCCATGAGAGCAAGGGCTTTGTCTGTTCTTGTGACTTTTGCTCAGTGAAAAAGGGCAGGTCAGGTTCTCAAACAGCTAAATAAATGAGCAAAACTCACATCTTGCTTCAGCTCGGAAAGGCTTTCTTCTACCGTGTCTTCAGCCCTGCTATGTGACTGGCAGAGTCGGCTTCAGCCTCTCGTCTCTCTGTTTGTTCTGTGTCTTACGCGCCTGTTCTTTGTTCGTCTTTCCTGATTTCTTTTCAATTAATTTTTTTTCTTCTTTTAAAGTAAACGTTATTGAGATATAATTCACACACCACAAGATTAATTCGTTTCAAGCTCTTAGTCAATGAGTTTTAACAAACATTTACACTCACCAAACCACCACTGTGATCGAGATATGACATGTCCTCCACCTCCAAAAGAGTTGTTTATTCCACTCTACAGTCAGCCCCTGCGTTGGGAAGACCCCCCGGGGGAGGGCATAGCAACCCACTCCAGAGTTCTTGTCTGGAGAATCCCATCGACAGAGGAGATGGGGTCGCAAAGAGCTGGACACTTAGTCCACATTCTTGCCAACAATTGGTATAGTTGGTTAAGTATTTTTCAATATGTAACTTGAATACCTCTATCGACTTTTTGGGCTTCCCAGGTGATGTGGTGATAAAGAATCTGCCTGCCAATGCAGGAGATGCAAAAGACGCAGGTTCAATCCCTGGGTTAGAAAGAACCCCTGGAGGAGAAAATGACAACCCTGCCCAGAATTCATGCCTAGAAACTTCCATGGACAGAGGAGCCTGGCAGGAGTCCACGGGGCCCATAGCATGAGCCTGGCAGGTGTCCGTGGGGCCACAAAGAGTTGGGCAGGACTGAGCGACTGCAAGCAGATCCAACCAGTCCATTCTGAAGGAGATCAGCCCTGGGATTTCTTTGGAAGGAATGATGCTGAAGCTGAAACTCCAGTACTTTGGCCACCTCATGCGAAGAGTTGACTCACTGGAAAAGACTCTGATGCTGGGAGGGATTGGGGGCAGGAGGAGAAGGGGACGACCGAGGATGAGATGGCTGGATGGCATCACTGACTCGATGGACGTGAGCCTGAGTGAACTCCGGGAGTTGGTGATGGACAGGGAGGCCTGGCGTGCTGCGATTCATGGGGTCGCAAGGAGTCGGACACGCCTGAGCGCCTGGGCTGAGCCGAGCTGAGCGCGTGCATACGCTCGCTGCCTTTCACCTCCTGCCTTTATATTTCTGGAGGCTTTTTTAAATATTGTAGGATCACCCTTAACTTATCAGAATCTACTTTGAATTAACATCATATAGCTCAATGTGAGGTGTAAGAACTTTATTTCTTTTGTGTGTGAGAACATTGATCTGATGAGTGTCATAAACAAAAATGTGAATTTGGGCTTCAATTTCTGCCCTAGAAACTTACAGTTGAAACAAATGTTTTCTTTTGGAAATTGACATTGTGGTTCTCAGGGCTGAGCACAGGTTTGTAGGGAAATGGCTGAACCGTGAGGACTTCAGAACATTCTGGGTCCCTTTCTCCCCCGTGGGCGGCGCTAACCGTGTCGAATGTGCTGCCCCGCGTGTGCCGCCCCGCGAGTGTCACTCCGCGTGTGTCGCGTGTGCCGTTCTGTGTGTGTTACTCCACGAGTGCTGCTCCACGTGTGTTACTCCCCGAGTGTTACTCCGCGTGTTGCTCCGCGAGTGTTACTCTGAGTGTTACTCCATGTGTGCTGCTCCGCGTGTGTTACTCCGTGAGTGTTACTCAGCGTGTTGCTCCGCGAGTGTTACTCCACTGTGTTACTCCGCATGTGCCGCCCCGCGAGTGTTACTCTGCGTGTGCTGCCCCGCGTGTGCTACTCCACGAGTGTTACTCCGCGTGTGTTACTCCGCGTGTTACTCCACATGTTACTCCGCGTGTGCTACTCCGCGTGTGCTGCTCCGCGTGTGTTACTCCGCGTGTGCTACTCCACGTGTGCTACTCCACGAGTGTTACTCCGCGTGTGTTACTCCGCGTGTTACTCCACATGTTACTCCGCGTGTGCTACTCCGCGTGTGCTGCTCCGCGTGTGTTACTCCGCGTGTGCTACTCCACGTGTGCTACTCCACGAGTGTTACTCCGCGTGTGTTACTCCGCGTGTTACTCCACATGTTACTCCGCGTGTGCTACTCCGCGTGTGCTGCTCCGCGTGTGTTACTCCGCGTGTGCTACTCCACGTGTGCTACTCCACGAGTGTTACTCCGCGTGTGTTACTCCGCGTGTTACTCCACATGTTACTCCGCGTGTGCTACTCCGCGTGTGCTGCTCCGCGTGTGTTACTCCGCGTGTGCTACTCCACGTGTGCTACTCCACGAGTGTTACTCCGCGTGTGTTACTCCGCGTGTTACTCCACATGTTACTCCGCGTGTGTTACTCCGCGTGTGCGACTCCACGTGTGCTGCTCCGCGTGTGCTGCTCCGCGTGTGCTACTCCATGAGTGTTACTCCGCGTGTGTTACTCCGTGTGCCGCCCCGCGTGTGCCGCTCGCTCTCGTGGCCGGGGTTTCGTCTCGCTCCCTGGCTTGCTTGCTTCTGTCCGCTCTGGCTCTGCACGGCAGCACAGGCTTGCTCTGGCTGCGGCGAGCAGGGCCCGCTCCCCGTCGTGGTCTGAGGGCTTCTCGCCACACTGCTGCTTCTTGTCGCAGAGCGCTGGCTTCTTTTTTTGCTTTAAAGTTAATAGTTCTTTAAGAGAAACTAAGAAAATGGAAATTTCTTTCCCCTGTGTTTCCCTTCTATTTGCTGCTTCTGGCGCTCTGCTCCTGTTCGTCTCACCGCCACTGGAGGCTGGCTGTTGCCCTAGAAGGATGCTCTTCTATCGTCTTCTAGCCGCTGGTATTTCCAAGGAGAAATCAGCTGTCGTTCTTACTGGGCCACCTTCAAGCCATAGGTTATTTAGAATTCATGACGCTGCTTGACTTTCAAACATTTAAGGGCGTTCTTACCAACTATTGTTACTGGGTTTTAGCGGATTTATTTTTTACTGAGAGAACATACTTGGATGATCAGTTCTCAAAAGTCTGTTGGGACTTGCTGTATAGCCTGGCGTTATTCCCGCGGTCCCTGTGGCCTTACGGCGGGGACGCTGCTGGCGGCTTAGCTGCTCAGTCGTGTCCAGCTCTTTGACCCCAGGCCGTGCAGCACACCAGGCTTCCCTGTCCTCCACTACCGCCTGGAGTTTGCTCAGATTCGGGTCCACTGAGCTGGTGTCTAACCGTCTCATCCTCGGCTGCCCTCTCCTCCTTTTTACTCCCCAGGGGCTTTTATTGCACACAGGACCTTGTGCAGGATGCATGCCAAGGTTCTCGGTCCTGTTCTCGTCCTCAGGAGGAGGCTCTGTTCTGGGTCAGCAGGGAGTGAACTTTTTGACGGGTCACTTGATCTTGGGGGGACTTATCAGCCATTTTTCATGCTCCATCTTTCACTTCTGTTTCAGAGTCAATAGTTCCTTGAATTAATAGATACTTTCTGAAGCACACTTTACTTCTCTGTTGTATTTTTTTTCTTACAAAACTATTATGTCTCCTCCGTCTCTCAGCAGAAACGTCTCTTTCGTGCTAGTGAATGCCTCTTTTCGAGGGCTCTGCTTCAGTCGGTTTTGTCTGCTTGGGGTTTGCCTGCTATGAAGGAACCTCCAGGCCTCTGGCACTTTCTGTGGGGGGATCGTGCCGTCTCCTCATCCCGGGGCTCAGGGATTGGTTCGTGTATCAGTCAGTTTGTTAAAAGTCCGAGGTTCAAACTCTCCAAGCTCTCACTGGGGCCCACACAGCAGGCACGTCCGTTGTGGACCGGCTGGGGCCTTGCGTGTGGCACCGTCGCTGCGGGACCTGGGCTCCCGGGGCATCGCCCCACGCTGCGGCAGAGGACAGAGCCCTGGGCCAAGAGTATTGCTAGAGATGTTCCTATTTCTGCATCTTTATTGCCCAGGGCAATAAAATAATCCTGAGTAAGCATAGAGCTGTGAGCACATGAGAAGGTTGGGTGCCAGGAGAAAATGGCCTTGAAGGGTTAAATCCCGGCGGGGCCGATGGAGTAAGAATGGGGTGGTGAAGACCGAGTCTCCGGCAGGTCTGGAGATGACGGACAGGAGGCCAGGGGAGCGGTGCTCCAAGGAGGGGGACCTGCCTGGAGGCCGCAGGGCGTTTCCAACGGCCCGCACACCTGGGTGAGGAACGCTTGTGCGGGGCCGAGAGGATGCCGCGTGCTGAGGATGGAGGCTGGGATGAGCTGCTGGGGGCTGGAATGCAGACAGCGAGTGGGGGCGTGTGAGGGGCGACGGTCGGAAGCAGCCGTGAAGCCCACCGGTTCCCGGGACATGGGGTCTCGATGGCTGGTGGCAGAGGCCGGGCAACACTGGACCACAGCAGGGCATCACCCCCCGGCCGGCCCCTTAGAGCAAGTCTCACAGGCGGCTCCCCCATCACAGGCCCGCTGGAGGGGCTCTGAGGCCAGTGGGGGAGACAGGAGGGAAGCCACATCCTGCCGGCTTCCTGGAGGAGGTGACCTCGCGGAGGGCCAAGCGGGGCAGGAGAAGGGCGGCAGGGCGGGACCAGGCAGGGCTCCGTGCCCGGCTCCGGCCCCTCCGCGGGCTCCCGACGGCCACACCTGTGGGCCCCGTCCTCCCCCGCGGGCGGGGCTGTCTAGACAGCCTGCAGGCTCCTTGGCCCACCTGGCTTTTGTCCCCGGAGACCCTCAAGCAGAAGCGAGGCTGCAGACAAAGGGGTGTTTGCCTTCCTCTCTGGCTGGAGACTCCCCCTGGCTCTGGGCCAGAGCGGGCCCAGGCCCCCTGCCCGGAGCTCCTCGGGGCTGCAGCTCCCAGGATGCATACGCAGGTCCAGGGCCAGCCGGAGGGCCCAGCCTGGGAGCTTGACCTCGGACTTGCTGCCCACCTGTGGCCGAGGGGCAGGTGGGGTGAGGATGGGCTCCGGGGCAGGGAAGGGCATCGTGCAGGGGCATCCAGGGAGGCTCGGATGTGGGCTGGGCCTTCGCGAAGTGGACACAGAGCTGGGAGCTGGCAGGGGTCCTGGGGGCAGACCCAGAACCCGATGTTCTGGGAGCAAAGACGAGGCTCAGCCTGGCAGACGCAGAGGCCCCAGCGGCTGTGTGTCTGCACCCCTGGCCCTCTGCCCCTCCCTCCCTGTCTCTTATACACATCTCCTGAGAGCGCAGCTTCCGCATTCTTGAGCATCCGAGTCAGGCTGAAGGTTTTTTTTTTTTAACAGAATTTGAAAGTTTATTGTTTTAGGCCACTCCATCCAGCTTGTGGATCTTATTTCTCATCCAGGGGATGAACCCTTGCCCCAGGCACTGGGAAGGGAGCGTCCCAAACAATGGACCGCCAGGGACGGCCACAGAGTGTTTCTCGACTGTATCATCTCCAAGCATGTCTTTGAGCCTCTTAGTTTCCAGGAAAAGGACGTGGGGAGTATTTAAGCTTTCTGACCCTCTGGGATGCCCTGGTGGTCTCAGAGCTGGAAGCAGGTAAGGCTTTGCCGTCCTTAGCAGGGGCTGTGGGTTCGACCCCTGGCCAGGGAGCTGAGATCCCTATGCCTCATGCTTTTAAAACATTAAAGAGAAACAATATTGGAGCAAAATTGAATAAAGACTTTAAAATGGTCCACATCTTTAGTTTCCAGGAAAAGGACGTGGGGAGTATTTAAGCTTTCTGACCCTCTGGGATGCCCTGGTGGTCTCAGAGCTGGAAGCAGGTAAGGCTTTGCCGTCCTTAGCAGGGGCTGTGGGTTCGACCCCTGGCCAGGGAGCTGAGATCCCTATGCCTCATGCTTTTAAAACATTAAAGAGAAACAATATTGGAGCAAAATTGAATAAAGACTTTAAAATGGTCCACATCAAAAAATCATTAAAAAAAAAAAAGAATAGAAATAATAATCCTTGGACTGAACAGCGTGCAGAGGCCCTGTCCCCTCCCACTCCAGCTGAACACCTGTGTCTAGGCCTCCATCACCCCATTAGGGACACCTTCTCTGGCTGTTCTCTGCTTCAGGGGGCTCACCTCCCAGGAAGAGTGCTCCCACAGAATTATGTTCCTTTTTCAACTATGCCCTGATTAATGAGACTGTGGACCCAGAAGATGATGGTCCACTGTATTTTATCTCCCATGAGAGCAAGGGCTTTGTCTGTTCTTGTGACTTTTGCTCAGTGAAAAAGGGCAGGTCAGGTTCTCAAACAGCTAAATAAATGAGCAAAACTCACATCTTGCTTCAGCTCGGAAAGGCTTTCTTCTACCGTGTCTTCAGCCCTGCTATGTGACTGGCAGAGTCGGCTTCAGCCTCTCGTCTCTCTGTTTGTTCTGTGTCTTACGCGCCTGTTCTTTGTTCGTCTTTCCTGATTTCTTTTCAATTAATTTTTTTTCTTCTTTTAAAGTAAACGTTATTGAGATATAATTCACACACCACAAGATTAATTCGTTTCAAGCTCTTAGTCAATGAGTTTTAACAAACATTTACACTCACCAAACCACCACTGTGATCGAGATATGACATGTCCTCCACCTCCAAAAGAGTTGTTTATTCCACTCTACAGTCAGCCCCTGCGTTGGGAAGACCCCC
Source organism: Cephalophus harveyi (assembly GCA_006410635.1). Taxonomy (NCBI): domain Eukaryota; kingdom Metazoa; phylum Chordata; class Mammalia; order Artiodactyla; family Bovidae; genus Cephalophus; species Cephalophus harveyi. The sequence goes on along the minus strand of SJYT01015709.1, from coordinate 209,423 downwards.
CGGGGGAGGGCATAGCAACCCACTCCAGAGTTCTTGTCTGGAGAATCCCATCGACAGAGGAGATGGGGTCGCAAAGAGCTGGACACTTAGTCCACATTCTTGCCAACAATTGGTATAGTTGGTTAAGTATTTTTCAATATGTAACTTGAATACCTCTATCGACTTTTTGGGCTTCCCAGGTGATGTGGTGATAAAGAATCTGCCTGCCAATGCAGGAGATGCAAAAGACGCAGGTTCAATCCCTGGGTTAGAAAGAACCCCTGGAGGAGAAAATGACAACCCTGCCCAGAATTCATGCCTAGAAACTTCCATGGACAGAGGAGCCTGGCAGGAGTCCACGGGGCCCATAGCATGAGCCTGGCAGGTGTCCGTGGGGCCACAAAGAGTTGGGCAGGACTGAGCGACTGCAAGCAGATCCAACCAGTCCATTCTGAAGGAGATCATCCGGCCTGGCCCTACCCGCGTCCCGGGCCAGCCTCGCTCTCACTGCTTCCCCCCGGGGCTGCCTTTATTTTCCTGCACCGCGTGTCTCTGCGGGGTGCCCGGCCCTGCGGGATGAGGCGAGCTCTGTCCCTGACGGTCTGAACCACCAGCCAGTGACCTCATGCGAGGCAGACGAGGCCCTGAGACTTTTTCCTCACTTGTGGCCAGGGTCCCCTCTTGAGAATCCAGGCAGAGGGCATGTGGGTGCTCGTGGGCACACCAGGCACCCCCGCAGCTCCTCCCCAGCAGGGCCCTGAGCAGGCCAGGCCCCCCGTACCCTAGCGTCACCTGGCCCCCAGTGCAGAAGCTCTGGGAGGATCGGGGGCAGGACAGGCCCTTGGAGACCAGGCCGCGCGCCGAGCGGTGGGCACCCTGCTACCCGCCCCGCCTGGCCCTCTCAGGCCCCTGACCCAGGCTGCCGGCCACCCTGCCCGCCGGGCCGCGGGAGGGGCAGGGAACGCCCTCCAGACCTGGCAGCCCAGCTCCACCTGAGACAACATCCCCGCCGATAAGGCTGATTTCACGGCCCTGACTTGCTGACGTGGGGACCCACCAGGCCACTCCCTGAGGAGCGCCCCCAGGCCTGATAGGAGGGAGGCGCGCCTGCCACCTCAGCTTGGCTAGCCTGTAGCCACAGGCCAGAGCCGAGTGCCTGGCGTGCCCGCCCCCCTGAGCCCCACAGCTGCAGGGGTCACCGTGGAGCCGTGTCCACCTGCAGGACGCCTGGGCCAGAAGGGACCTCCTCCTCGGAGGTGTCCGAGACTCCTCAGCCCGGGCCGTCCTAACCCCCCTCCCATCGCTGGACGATGTCCACACATGTGGCCTGTGCCCCTCCCCACCGGGCAGCTCTGGCTGGAGCGCGCTTGCTGCTGGCCCCCAGCCCCCACCTCGTCCACAAGGCAGGAGGCTCTCACTCCCCTCCCCCTGGGTGCCCAGCGCTCACGCTGATCCCGGCCCCAGGGAGCCCCACTCGGGACTGCAGGCTGGGGACCGCTCCTGCATTGTGAGGACACCCCCTACCCCGCAGCGGCTGCGAGGATGAAGCTGGGGGGCACGCGGCTGGCGGCACGTGAGTGAGCCGCTGCTTCCTTCATCAGGAGGCCGGCCGAGGGCCTGCCCTCAGCACAGACCACCCCGCCGCCCTGCCGCGGCTCTGATGCTGGTGGCCGGGGATAAACCCCAGAAGACCTTGGCCAGGTGGTGCGGGGCAGAGCGGTGATTTCAGAAGCAAGGACACAGGGCCTCTGGGAGGCACGCGGGCTCTGAGGGCAGGTTCCAGGCCGCTGGTCCCCACAGATGCCCCTCCCCCAGCAGGGCTGGCAGGTGGGCAGGGTGAGGGCCAGGACACAGGCCGAGTGGGCGGGTCGTCTGTGTGCCGCTACGCCTGAGACAGCCAGCCTGGGGGGCTTGGATGGCATCCTCCCCAGATGGCGGGGGGGTCCCAGGGATGCTCAGCCTCCGGGCCTGCCTGGGGGCCGCAGAGTGGGGCCCAGGAATAGGCTCTGTGTCTCCGGGGACCTTGGCTGTTCTCTCGGGAGCAGGGGGCACAGTGGGTTTAGTCCGTGGGGGCGGGGGGCGGGGGAGGTGACGTGGCTCCACCTCCAGGGCTTGAAGGACCTTAGTGACCAGTCAGCTTGAGGCCCGGGGTCTTTCTCCCAGAGGGGAGAGGCCTGGGGACTTTCCAGAAAGTGGGAACAGCCCAGGACAGATGTGACCGTGACCTGGTGCGGTCAGGCCCGCGGGGACTCTGACCCTCGGCCATGCGGGATGCCCTGCATGCCCTCTGGACCACCCTGTCTTGGGCTGCGAGTGAAGCTAGTGAATGGTGGCCCCCAAACTTCACACCTGCACCCCAGCCCCGGAAACCATGAGTACGCGCATTCGGGAATGCGCATCTTCAGGGCTGTAACTAAGAGGAGGCCCTTGAGCACCCTTCATCCTGGTTCCCTGATGGGTCCAGCTCCAAGGCAAGGGTGAGCAGACGGGGAGGGGGAGGCGAGACACGAGCCGCAGGCGGCACGGCCTTGGAGACGGGGTGGGCACAGAAAGGCTGCTGCTGTGAGCCCAGGGTGCCAGCGCCCCCAGGGCTGACCGAGCGGCCAAAGCCACATCCTCGGGGCCTCCAGTTCCCTGACCTCTGAGCCCTTGTTGGAGCAACGTTCTCGGGGGTGATGTTCTCCAGCCTGGGTTGTTGGTCGTGGTGGCCGGGATCACCATACACCTCCGGGAGCTCAGGCTGGGAGGGCGTGGCCCTGTGCTAAGCAGCCGCGGGCACCCTAGTGGCGGACAGCCCCTGAGTGGCCGCACAGCAAGGGAGCTGGCCACGGCCCCCCTGCCCGCTGCCCCATCCCCACAGGTCAGCACCAGGGTGGGGGGTGGGCATGTGGAGTGGGCAGATCCGGCCGGGAGATGCTCCTGACTTGGCTGCCAAGAGGCTCTGCAGGACGCCAGGGCCATGCCTGCAGCTGGCTCAGCAGCTGGTCAGAGGCCCCTGGCTCACCTGTGCTCACCTTCAGTCATCCATGAACTCCACTGTTTATGGAGCCCCTCCCTTCAGACCGCCCGAGGTTTGGGGGGCACGCTGTTCACGGGCATCGACGCAGCAGGGTGAGGGGTGATGTGGGGGCAGCAGGGAGCCCAGTGAGTCTGTGGGAGGCTCAATCCCAAGTGCTAGGCCCCCACTGGGTCAGAGAGCAGGGGACTCTACTTGGACACCGTGCATCTGGGCCTCCGAGGCTGGGACCCCCAGGGCAGGTGGGTCTTGGTGTGACTGCACCCCTGTGCCTGGGCAGGTGGGTCTCCCGTCCCGGGGGCAGGTGGGTACTTGCCACCCCTGGGAGGCTATGAGGACAGCACCAGCCCAGCCTGGCGAGGGTCAGCCAGACGCAGCCACCGGAGGGAATGGGGCCAGATCACCATCCCCACTGGGGACCCCGCGAGCCTCCGGGTCGGCCCCTCTGCCCTCTCCCCTGGCCTCTGCTGCTAAGAGATTTTAGAAATTCTGGTCCAGCTCTCACATCCATGACTCCTGGAAAGACCATAGCTTTGACTATTCAGACCTTTGTAGGCAAAGTGATGTCTCTGCTTTTTAGGCGAGACACGAGCCGCAGGCGGCACGGCCTTGGAGACGGGGTGGGCACAGAAAGGCTGCTGCTGTGAGCCCAGGGTGCCAGCGCCCCCAGGGCTGACCGAGCGGCCAAAGCCACATCCTCGGGGCCTCCAGTTCCCTGACCTCTGAGCCCTTGTTGGAGCAACGTTCTCGGGGGTGATGTTCTCCAGCCTGGGTTGTTGGTCGTGGTGGCCGGGATCACCATACACCTCCGGGAGCTCAGGCTGGGAGGGCGTGGCCCTGTGCTAAGCAGCCGCGGGCACCCTAGTGGCGGACAGCCCCTGAGTGGCCGCACAGCAAGGGAGCTGGCCACGGCCCCCCTGCCCGCTGCCCCATCCCCACAGGTCAGCACCAGGGTGGGGGGTGGGCATGTGGAGTGGGCAGATCCGGCCGGGAGATGCTCCTGACTTGGCTGCCAAGAGGCTCTGCAGGACGCCAGGGCCATGCCTGCAGCTGGCTCAGCAGCTGGTCAGAGGCCCCTGGCTCACCTGTGCTCACCTTCAGTCATCCATGAACTCCACTGTTTATGGAGCCCCTCCCTTCAGACCGCCCGAGGTTTGGGGGGCACGCTGTTCACGGGCATCGACGCAGCAGGGTGAGGGGTGATGTGGGGGCAGCAGGGAGCCCAGTGAGTCTGTGGGAGGCTCAATCCCAAGTGCTAGGCCCCCACTGGGTCAGAGAGCAGGGGACTCTACTTGGACACCGTGCATCTGGGCCTCCGAGGCTGGGACCCCCAGGGCAGGTGGGTCTTGGTGTGACTGCACCCCTGTGCCTGGGCAGGTGGGTCTCCCGTCCCGGGGGCAGGTGGGTACTTGCCACCCCTGGGAGGCTATGAGGACAGCACCAGCCCAGCCTGGCGAGGGTCAGCCAGACGCAGCCACTGGAGGGAATGGGGCCAGATCACCATCCCCACTGGGGACCCCGCGAGCCTCCGGGTCGGCCCCTCTGCCCTCTCCCCTGGCCTCTGCTGCTAAGAGATTTTAGAAATTCTGGTCCAGCTCTCACATCCATGACTCCTGGAAAGACCATAGCTTTGACTATTCAGACCTTTGTAGGCAAAGTGATGTCTCTGCTTTTTCAAACACTGTCTAGGTTTCTCATAGCTTTCCTTCCAAGGGCAAGCATCTTAATTTCATGGCTGCAGTCACAGTCCACAGTGATTTTGGAGCCCAAGAAAAGAAAATCTGTCACTGTTTCCATTTTTCCCCATCTATTTGCCATGACGTGTATGGATATTAGAGTTAGCCCATAAAGAAAGCTGAGCGCCAAAGGGTCGATGCCTTTGAACCATGGTGCTGGAGAAGATTCTTCAGAGTCCCTTGGACTGCAAAGAGACCAAACAAGTCAATCCTAAATGAAGTCAATCCTGAATATTAATTGGAAGGGCTGATGCTGATGCTGAAGCTCCAATACTTTGGCCACCTGATGTGAAGAGCTGAATCATTAGAAAAGACCCTGATGCTGGGAAAGATTGAGGGCAGGAGGAGAAGGGGGCAACAGAGGATGAGATGGCTGGATGGCATCACCGACTCAACGGACATGAGTTTGAGTAAACTCCAGGAGTTGGGGATGGACAGGGAGGCTTGGCGTGCTGCAGTCCATGGGGTCACAAAGGGTCAGACATGACTGACCGACTGAACAGCAACCCCAACAAATTTTCATGACGTGCTGAGACCAGATGCCATGATCTTAGTTTTCTGAATGTTGCGTTTTAAGCCAGATTTTTCACTCTCTTCTTTCACCCTCACCAAGAGGCTCCTCAGTTCCCCTTCACTTTCTGCCATAAGCGTGGTGTCATCTGCATATCTGAGGTTATTGATATTTCTCACGGCAATCTTGATTCCAGCTTGGGCTTCATCCAGCCCAGCGTTTCGGATGATGCATAGAAGTTAAATAAGCAGGGTGACAATGTACAGCCTTGACAAACTCCTTTCCCAACTTTGAACCACTCCATTGTTCCATGTCTGGTTCTAACTTTTGCTTCTTGACCTGCAAACAGGTTTCTCAGGAGGCAGGTCAGGGGGTCTGGTATTTCCATCTCTTTAAGAATGTTCCACAGTTTGTTGTGATCCACAGTCAAAGGCTTTAGCATAGTCAATGAAGCAGAAGTAGATATTTTTCTGGAACTCCCTTGCTTTTTCTATGATCCAATGGATGTTGGCAGTTTGATCTCTGATTCCTCTGCCTTTTCTAAGTCCAGCCTGTACATCTGGAAGTTCTTGGTTCATGTACTGCTGGAGCCTACCTGGAAGGATTTTGAGCATGAAGCTGCTCGCATGTGAGATGAGCACAACTGTATGTATGGTAGTTTGAACATTCTTTGGCATTGCATTTCTCTGGGGTTGGAATGAAAACAACTTTTCCAATCCTGTGGTCCCTGCTGAGTTTTCCAAATTTGCTGGCATATTGAGTGCAGCACTTTCACAGTATGAAGTTCTGGGTTTAAAATAGCTCAGCTGAAATCCTATCACCTCCACTAGCTTTGTTCGTAATAATGCTTCCTAAGACCTACTTGACCTCACACTCCAGGATGTCTGGCTCTAGGTGAGTGATCACACCATCATGGTTATCTGGGTCATGAAGACCCTTTTTGTATAGTTTTTCTGTGTATTCTTGCTGCCTCTTCTTAATCTATTTTGCGTCTGTTAGGCCCTTGCTGTTTCTTTCCTCTATTGTGCCGATCTTTGCATGAAATATTCCCTTGGTATCTCTAATTTTCTTGAAGAAATCTCTAGTCTTTCTCATTCCATTGTTTTCCTCTATTTCTATTATAAAGAAATGGAGTAGCCCTCATAGTCAACAAAATGCAGTACTTGGGTACAGTCTCAAAAATGACAGAATGGTCTCTGTTTGTTTCCAGGGCAAATCATTCACTATCACAGTTATCCAAGTCTAGGCCCCAGCCGCTAATGCTGAAGAAGCTGAATTTGAATGGTTCTATGATGACCCAAGGAGATCCAACCAGTCCATTCTGAAGGAGATCAGCCCTGGAATTTCTTTGGAAGGAATGATGCTAAAGCTGAAACTCCAGTGCTTTGGCCACCTCATGCGAAGAGTTGACTCATTGGAAAAGACTCTGATGCTGGGAGGGATTGGGGGCAGGAGGAGAAGGGGACGATAGAGGATGAGATGGCTGGATGGCATCACTGACTCAGTGGACGTGAGTCTGAGTGAACTCCGGGAGTTGGTGATGGACAGGGAGGCCTGGCATGCTGCGATTCATGGGGTCGCAAAGAGTTGGACACGACTGAGCGACTGAACTGAACTGATGATGACCTACAAGACTTTCTAGAACTAACATCAAAAAAGATGTCCTTTTCATCACAGGGGACTAGAATGCAAAAGTAGGAAGCCAAGAGAAACTTGGAGTAACAGGCAAATTTGACCTTGGAGCACAAAATGGAGCAGGGCAAAGCTAACAGAGTTTTACCAAGAGAACACGCTGGCCGCAGCGAACACCCTCCTCTAACAGCACGAGAGACGACGGCACACGTGGGCGTCACCAGTGGTCAATGTGAGATCAGATCGATTTCTTCTTTGCAGACGAAGATGGAGAAGCTCTACATAGTCAGCAAAAACAAGACCCAGAGCTGACTGTGGCTCGGATCGGGGCAGTCCCGCTCAGCCGCTCAGTCGTGTCTGACTCTGCAACCCCATGGACTGGAGCCTCCCTGTCCATCAGCAACTCCCGAGGTTCACTCAGACTCACATCCATCGAGTCGGTGATGCCATCCAAACATCTCATCCTCTGTCACCCCCTTCTCCTCCTGTCTTCAGTCTTTCCCAGCATCAGGGTCTTTTCTAATGAGTCATCTCTTCACATCATGTGGTCAGAGTATTGGAGCTTCAGCTTCAGCATCAGTCCTTCAGTGAATATTCAGAACAGATTTCCTTTAGGATGGACTGGTTGGATCTCCTTGCAGTCCAAGGGACTCTCAAGAGTCTTCTCCAACACCACAGTTCAAAAGTATCAATTCTCCGGCACTCAGCTTTCTTTATAGTCCAACTCTCACATCCATACATGACCACAGGAAAAACCATAGCTTTGACTAGATGGATCTTTGTTGGCAAAGTAATGTCCCTGCTTTTTAATATGCTGTCTAGATTGGTCATAACTTTCCTTCCAAGGAATAAGCGTCTTCTAATTTCATGGCTGCAGTCACCATCTGCAGTGATTTTGGAGCCCCCAAAATAAAGTCTGTTACTGTTTCCACTGTTTCCCCATTTATTTTCCATGAAGTGATGGGACCAGATGCCATGATCTTAGCTTTCTGAATATTGAGTTTTAAGCCAACTTTTTCACTCTCCTCTTTCACTTTCATCAAGAGGCTTTTTAGTTCCTCTTCACTTTCTGCCATAAGGGTGGTGTCATCTGGATATCTGAGGTTATTGATATTTCTCCCGGCAATCTTGATTCCAGCCTGTGCTTCATCCAGACTGACATTTCACATAATGTACTCTGCATAGAAGTTAAATAAGCAGNTCCTCTTTCACTTTCATCAAGAGGCTTTTTAGTTCCTCTTCACTTTCTGCCATAAGGGTGGTGTCATCTGCATATCTGAGGTTATTGATATTTCTCCCGGCAATCTTGATTCCAGCCTGTGCTTCTTCCAGTCCAGGATTTCTCATGATGTACTCTGCCGGGCCGGCGCACTATGCACTGTCCGCTGCGAGAGCCCGGCCAGCGCACTACGTGTGGCCGGGAGGAGCTGCCCCAAGTCTGAGGTCGGGGACAGCAGCCTAGAGGAACAGCTGAGAGGAGCTACCCTGTGCTGAGCTACCCTGTGCTGGGGTCGGGGCAGCGACTGAGAGAGCTACCCCGCGTCTGAGGTCAGTGGCGGCCCGGGAGGAGACACCCCGCATCTGAGGTCGGGGCAGCAGCCGGGAGGAGCTGCCCCACATCTGAGGCCAGTGGCGGCCGGGAGAGGACACCCGGCATCCGAGGTCGAGGCGGCAGCTGGGTGGAACTACCCCGCGTCCGGGGCCGGTGGTGGCCGGGAAGAGACACCCCGTGCCCGAGGTCAGTGGTGGCCCAGGAGGAGACACCCCGCGTCCGAGGTTGGGGGCAGTCGGGAGAGGCCCCTTTGAGCCTGAGGCCGGGGATGGTGACCCCGGGGAGCCACCATGAGCCCGAGGCCATGGGCAGCAGCTGGGAGGAGCCACCTTGCACCTGAGGCCAGGGGCGGTGACCCTGAGGAGCCACCCGGAGCCCGAGGCCAGGCCCGGTGGCCAGGAGGAGCAACCCAAGGATCAGTGGCTGTGCAGGCACAGGAGGGCCTAGAGGAGCTATCCAACGTTGAAGGTCAGGAATGGTGACGGTAAGGAGATAACCATCATCCAAGGTAAGGAACAGCAGCTGTGCTTTGCTGAAGTAGCCGTGAAGAGATACCCAACACCCAAGGTAAGATAAACCCAAGTAAGATGGTAGGTGTTACAAGAGGGCATCAGAGGGTAGACATACTGAAACCATACTCACAGAAAACTAGTCAATCTAATCACACTAGGACCACAGCTACTCCTTTCCCTATTTGGAACCAGTCTGTTGTTCCATGTCCAGTTCTAACTGTTGCTTCCTGACCTGCATACAGATTTCTCAAGAGGCAGGTTAGGTGGTCTGGTATTCCCATCTCTTTCAGAATTTTCCACAGTTTGTTGTGATCCATACAGTCAAAGGCTTTGGCATAGTCAATAAAGCAGAAGTAGGTGTTTTTCTGGGGCTTCCCTGGTGGTGCAGAGGTTAAAGCGTCTGCTTGCAATGTGGGAGACCTGGGTTTGATCCCTGGGTTGGGAAGATCCCCTGGAGAAGGAAATGGCAACCCATTCCAGTATTCTTGCCTAAGAGAATCCTATGAACGTCTAGAACTCTCTTGCTTTTTCTATGATCCAATGGATGTTGGCAATTTGATCTCTGGTTCCTCCACATTTTTTAAATCCAATTTGAACATCATGGTTCACGTACTGTTGAAGTGGTTCATATCATCAGCTCCTTATTGCAGAATTCAGGCTTAAATTGAAGAAAGTAGGGAAAACCACTACACCATTCAGGTATGACCTAAGTCAAATCCCTTATGATTATATAGTGGAGATGGTGAATAAATTCAAGGGATTATGTCTGGTAGACAGAGTGCCTGAAGAACTATGGATGGAGATTCATAATACTGTACAGGAAGCAAGACCAAAACCACCCCAAAGAAAGAGAAATTCAAGAAGGCAAAGTGATTGTCTGAGGAGGCCTTACAAATAGTTGAGCAAAGAAGAGAAGCTAAAGGCAAAGGAGAAATGGAAAGATGAAGAGGAAAGTGTGAGTCGCTCAGTCGCGTCCAACTCTTTGTGACCCCGTGGACTGTAGCCTGCCAGACTCCTCCGTCCATGGAATTCTCCAGGCAAGAAGACTGGAGTGGGTTGCCATTCCCTTCTCCAAGGGATCTTCCTGACCCAGGAATTGAACACACATCTCCTGCATTGCAGACAAGGTTCTTTACCATTTAAGCCATCAGGGAAGCCCAAAGGGAAAGATATGCCCAACTGAATGCCGAGTTCCAGAAAAGAACAAGGAAAGCCTTCATATGTGAATGTCATCCCAGAGGTCTAGAGGGAAATCTGAACCCCTGGGTTGGGGGTGGGGGTGGGCCCACTGGGCCTCGTAGGAGAGAGAGCAGCTTGGCACCGCCAGGTACGGGGGCAGCCATGCGGCATCGCGGTGGACAGACGGCTGCAGGCAGACCCTGACGTGTGGGTCAGCTCGTGGTCTCTGCCGCCTTCAGCCCCGGGGTCAGGCTGAGGTCCACCCTTGACCTGAGAACACACTTGGGGCTTTTCAGGGACGCTAAAGTTGAGACTGCCATGCCTGGCTGCCCACTCTGAGCCCACTGGCAATGCCATCATGGGCAGGGGTCCCCAGGGCTTCTCACCAGACCTGCAAGACATCTGATGAGGGGTTTCCAGCAAGACTGAGCACGTGGCGGGGCTGGGGGCCCCCACCCCCGCCCAGCCCCTGGGCACTGAGCCCCAGCCAGCTCCCGCCGGGCCCGCACGGGGGACACGCCTCTGCGGGGTGTGGGAGCCCGCATGTTTCTCGCATGACCTCAGATCACACCTGCCCGCTCATGACAGAACGTCAGCCCCTTGCACACCCGTGCTCACAGCAGGGCTACAGTTGCCAAGAGGAGGAGGCAACTCAGTGTTTAGCCGTGGGTGAGTGGATCCATAAAACGTGGTCCATCCGCCAGTGGAATAGTGCTCAGCCTTAAAGAGGAAGCAAACCCTGGCACAAGCTGCAACCTGGGCGGACTTTGAGGACATGCTGCCTGGAGAAACAATCCAGTCACAGGAGGACAGACGCTGTCTGACTCCACTCACAGGAGGCCCCTGGAGGGGCCACAGCCGTAGACACAGGCAGTGTACGGAG